>OY723385.1:58591111-58616111 GCA_963210295.1 Ophion ellenae
GGAGAACAGTTTCTATTTTCGTGATTTTAATTGTTATATTAACCAAAGTATCAATAGAAAGACGCAAATTTTTGTAAAGTTACCTTTTACCTTTCACTGTTGATCCAAATGGTAAAATACATGAATATTTTTCCCGTTTTCCTGATAATTTTTTTTTAAACCGATACATTTTTGAATTGTAAATATAAAAGTTATGAAAAAATTGCTTGATAACTTAAAAGTAACTTCATATAAATTGGCGTCTTTTTATTTATATTTTTGGTTTATATAACGATTATTTTAAGGAAATAGCGACTTTTCTATAAAAAAATGCATTTGTAGAACCGATAACTATTAAACTATTACATTTTTAAATTACATTATGACATGAATTTGTAGAAAATAAAATTATCTACGAAAAAAGATTCGATGACATTTTGTGATACGTCTGATAGTTTCGCCGGAAAAGAGAAAAATCTTATATATATACAAGATATATATATATATATATATATATATATATATATATATATATATATATATATATATATATATATATATAACATCGGTTTTATATATAATAATTGATGTTTGTATCTTCGTCTTCTGTGCGTTCGCGCATCTTTCATCCGATTGAGTTGAAACTTTGTACAGTTGTTGTGCGCATGCCCGCGAAGGTTTCTGAATCAGTACAACCAATCCTTAAGGGGGTAAAAATCGGGAGTGCAATGTTATATGGGAGTTCCGTCGTTTTTTAAAAAGCCATTACAAATGCTACTCAGTCTGTTCGTTATAAATTCAGAATGACTTAAGTCAGTCTGACAAAAATAATCCCTTGAGGGGTTGGAAAGTATTGCAAAGTATCACATATAGTAAACCTTTTTCTACATTGATCGTGGCGTGATCGTGTATCGCATAATTCAATATCCACGCTTCGACGCCCAAACAAAGAACAACGAATCGTGCTTTGTCAATCGCACGTTTCTGGTAAGAAACAAATGAATACAAGCCAAAGCGGCAGATTGTATTTCCTAGATGCGCCTGGAGGCACAGGCAAAACTTTTCTCATTTCATTTATTCCGGCAACCGTACGAACACCAAAAAATATTGCACTGGCAATCGCAACATCTGGAATTGCGGCATCTCTTTTGGATGGTCGCTGAACAGCGCATTCAGCACTGAAATTGCCGTTGAATATGCAAATCACTGAGACACCAACATGCAACATCAACAAAAATTCTGGTATGGGAAAAGTACGCCAATCATGTCAACTCATTATATGGGACGAATGTCCTATGGTGCACAAAAAAGCGTTGGAAGCGCTTCATTGTACAGTAAAAGTTTTGAGAGGAAATGAACAGCTTTTCGGTGGCGCAGTTATTTTATTGTCTGGTGATTTTCGACAAACTCTACCGGTTTTACCACGTTCAACACCCGCTGGTAAACTTAATGCATGTCTCAAATCAGCACTTTTATGGCGACACGTACAGAGATTGACTTTGAATACCAATATGCGTGTACAACTACAACATGATGCATCCGCTCAACGTTTCACAAAACAATTGTTAAATATTGGGAATGGAAAAATGACAATCGAAGAATCCACACAATGTATCACATTGCCAACAAACTTCTGTAGAATCACAGCCACCACAGACGAATTGATTCACAAAGTTTTCCCAAATATCGCACAGGATTACAAAAAGCATCAGTGGCTCAGTGCACGTGCTATATTAGCTGCCAAAAACAACGATGTCAATACCATCAATTTCAGCATTCAAAAATGAATACCAGGCGAAGCAACAACGTATAAGTCCATCGATACTGTAATGAATCGAGGCGAAGTTATCAATTATCCAACTGAATTCTTGAAATTCACTTGATTTGCCAGGAATGACGCCGCGCGTTTTAACATTGAAAATTGGCGTGCCTGTCATTCTTCTCCGAAACATCAATACACGACGTTGCATCGGTACCAGGCTTTCAGTGAAAAAGATGAAGAATAATATCATCGAAGCTACAATTTTAAATGGAAAATTTAAGGGGGACCTTTGTGAGGGCAAAATCACGGGTAATTTTTGACAATTTATTTACGAAAAAGGAAACAACATTTTTAAATTCGGTTTTTTATATATGTCAGTACAAGTCTTAAAGTAAAAGGTTTTTAAAAAAATATTTTGAAACAAAATAGCACCGCAGTAGTCGAAAGAAAACTCTTTTTTTTCAGTCTTCTACGGGCGTGTTCGCACAGGTCATAATTTTCAAGCCAGAATAGAAAACGAAAAATATTTTGAAAGTAGATTTAAAAAACTAGTCCAGTACGAAGGGGTTTTTCCAAATATTGATTTAAAAAAAACGACGTTAATATGAAGAAAAAAATCTGTCGAATACCGATCATAAAATTTTTGAATTTCAACTTATCGAAAAAATCCTACGTACTGGACTAGAAAATGTTGTCAAGACGCTACAGTTACAATTTTAAGTCAATCGATTGAAAACTCGAGGCACTACGCATACACCCGTGTCTAAAAATATAGTTTCGAGAAAAACGCGTTTAAAGTTTTAAGGCGTTAACCCCACTTGTCGCGCAGAAAAAGGCCTTTTTCATGAATTTTTTTAAAGAAAACTACAAAACTTTTTTAATCGATCAATATACCATCTTAAAGAACACATCTTGAAGAACTTTCAGTAATTTTTTTTATTGAAAAATATTACATTGTTTAGTGGCAAATGGCCGTCAATGAAATAATGTTTTTATATACACGGTTTGCGGTGACCAACATTGCGGCGAAGTGGATCATCTGAAGAAAAAAATGCGGATGGATTTAGTCAAATATAAGTATAAACTAGTCTTTAATCGAAGGATTTTAAAAAATATTCATTTTTCACAAAATGGCGGACAGTCAAAGTTAATGGTTCGATTTTAACGAAAAAAATCGAACGATTAAAGACTACATTTTTATGTATTAAATAAGCCTGCAAACTTCAAGAAGATCAGTTCATTAGTGTTCGGGTCATCTTGGTCACCGACTTCAGAAATGCCATTTTGAGAAAAACGCGTTTAAAGTTTCTCTTTCAACGCTCTTTTAACGCGGATTCTTCTCTTTCAACGTTCATATCTCAGTCAATTTTGTTCGGATCGACTTGAAATTTTCAGGACATATTCACAGATACTTATACTTCAAAAAAATTCAATAAAAAAAATCGATTTTTTCAAAATCGCAAGTGGGGGTAACCCCTTAAGTACTGTGAAATCATGGAAATTTCGTGTTTACCTTTAATCGGCGATGCCTGGACCACACAATTGTCCTTCTAATTCAACATTCTCTTGCACTCCTTCTTTTCGGGAAGATGGAGGAAATAAATGCAAAAAAAATACAAAGGTATATTTCCCCTTAAAGGCGAAGATGTACTGTTGCCACCCATCCCAATGATTCCGACAGATATGCCATTCGAATTCAAACGTTTGCTGTTTCCGGTGCGACTCGCATTTGCAATGACCGTCAACAAATCTCACAGGAACAATCGCTAAAAGTGTGTGGACTAAATTTGGAAAATCCATGCTTCTCACATGGACCTATGTGGTCTGCTCACGCAACGGAAAACCTTCGTATTCATTCGTGTATGCACCAAACGGAAAAACAAAAAATATTGTGTATCCAAAAGCACTTGAATGAACAGAATTAAAACAAAGACACTTTCTTTTTTTGAGTGGCATTGCAACGCATGTCAGGTACAGCTAGTTTACTATAAAATCAACTTTGTCCTCTAATAACTTTCAAAAGGGTAGATTCATCATAAAACGATAAGAGACAAGCAACCTTTAAATATTAATATTGAGGGCTCATATTTGAACAGGCTTCTTATTTCACCTTACTGCACGAGGGAATTTGAAAAAAGCAGTTGATTTTTTTGTAATCACCCTAGTATACAAATGCAAGCGCTCATCGCTCTCGACTGTGACAATTTCATATTACGTTTTGCCACACTCCATGAGCGAATAAGTGAATTTCGACTGTACGCTTTTGCCGTTGCCACGAGTCGAGCTACTAAAGCGAGGTCGAAACCGTTCCTGGCTCGATCTTTTCGCATCATAGAATTCCTGGCTTTTCGTTTTCGCGTATTTTCGATGAATAATAAATTCCATAAGGCTGGCAACGAAAATATTTCCGATTAATGTAAAAAGTCACTGAGTCTTTTTTTGAGGGGGGGGGGGGGTTGGCGATGTAGAGACCGGTGCAATCGTCAGCTGATGATGCAGAGGAATCTTCCAGCTCGCACAGCAGCTGTCTCGGTCTCTGGTACGAATAATAAAAAGAACAAACTCGTAGAGAGAGAAAGAGAAAGAGGGAGAAGGAGAGAGAAAGAGAGACAGAGGGAAGGTACGAAGAAAAGAAAAAGAGACCCCCCAAATATTTTTCTCCGGTCCCGAAGAATGCAGCTGGTCGGATTCCCCACGTGCGTCTCTCTCGCTCTCGTCGTCGATGCACCAGCGAGAGAAGAGCCGGTCTTTAAATCGCCCAAGGCCACAATTCACCATATCCACTCTTAAAAGCCTCGCCACTTTTGCCAGAACCATTTATTTCTCACGAATGGTACACCGTATAGCCGCCAACGAATTTCCAACCAATAGGAATATTCCGAATAAGTCATTGGGAATTTTAACTTAGTTCTCGAATTTCCGTTTCGTTTGTCATTGTTTTGTCATTTCAACGCGTTTTTTTTTACTTCTCAGTCCACATTTTTCGTCCGTTCTACTATACTGAATGAATACTCGTTGTATAAAGACGAGAGAGAGAGAGAGAGAGAGAGAGAGAGAGAGAGAGAGAGAGAGAGAGAGAGAGAGAGAGAGAAAAAACGGGCTGTGAATGTCCTTGGCTTTTCCCGAGATACGTGTTTACGAGGTCGACGAGATTTCGTCGTCTAACAGAAATCCGGTGGAATAGCATTCCTCGCTTCTCAAAGGGCGACTGCACACACGATTAGTCAGTGCTTCAATTTCTGCGCTCATTGGCCGGGGCTAACACGTAAAACGGTTGAGTTCGCTAAAATGCTTGTTCCTCGTTCTGTTAAGTATGTCGGGATGAAGCACGGGAGTACAGCAGAATCGTAAAATACACGAGGGCAAGGACCCCTGCGCAATGGGCCCGAAAAGCACAGTGATTGGCCACACGAACGAACGGATGGCACAATTATTGGCACGTTCGTGCGCTTTTTCTTTCTTTCTCGCTCATGCAAAACCGTTTGCGACTTTCGATCGATTGCCTACGCCGGTGATAACGGTACTTTTTACGCTGACGCACAAACGACACGGCGATTGGCCACCTGGACGAAAAACTGTAACTTTTTTTTCTTCGGAGGACTGTCTCGCCCTTCCTTTTAATTCGAAGTGTCACTTGAAAACTCGAAGTCTATTTTATTAATTGTGGTGTAGGAGTTTGTGTCGTTGGAACGCAACGAAAATTCTTTTTTGTTTCGTATTTGTTTATTTTTTGGTTTGACGAATTATTTTTTTGCCTCTGGTTGTAGATCTTTCGACGATATGCGAATTTTATGGTTCGTACATTTGTATTTTTTAAATTCTTCTCCAAAGGGATCGATGCCTGCATCGTAGGACGACAATGAAAATGAATATTTTGACTTTGCCAAATTTCTTCTAGCAGATATTAGCTACGGAAATCCCTCGATCATTGTTCAACGTGCTTATTGAGAAAACTGCAATGAAAATTTGTAATAAAGATTTCGTATCATGGAACAAAAGAGGAAAGAAAAATATGAATATGAATTTTCGTTACATTTCAACGATGCAAACTTTGACATCGTGATTAATTCAAAGTGTCTAAAAATGGAGCATCTCTTTTTTCTTTTGTCTCGACGTCTCCTTTTGTTAAGGGAGACTTTGTCCTTGGAGTGTCATATTTCAGGTGTTTACATTTTTTTTTTTTAAGGAAACGAGTAAAGCTTTTTGAGTGCGGTTTTTTTCTTGCTTTTATTCATGATATACAGAACGTTAAAAAAAAATGTTTGTAAAAAAAACCAAAATGGCGGCCGTTGCAGCTTCGCGAAAACAGGTCCTCAAATCGCGGGAGGTAAACGGCTGACATCACTGCCCCCTCTTTGTTGATCTGAAACACAAATTCAAAGCATATTATCAATCTGTGACCCTTTGGTCATGGAATGACGGATGGGTTTTTCGTTTAGTACAAATATCGGAAAATGGCGGCAATTTAAAAAAAATCGAATTTTCGCGTTTTTTTTCGCATAAAAAGATAAATAATAAATGCAAAAATGTAGCTATCGAAAAAAAGATCCGTCATTCCGCGAAGACACATTTTCTGAGTATGCTTTCCAAATTTCAGGTCGACATGTTAATTACAGCGGTCAGGAGAATGTCAGCCATTTTAAAAAACGTGTTTTTGAGAAAAACCCGTTTAAAGTTTTGTAATGTGTTTACACAAATGTTTTTATAATTACCGCTAATCGGCAATACCTGGTCCATAGAGGCATCCCTCCTCTTCTTCTAGCTGCTCATGTTGAGCCGCTAACATCTCCCGCAGCTCCGCAAGGACAAGGTCTCCCTTAATTCAACGTACTTAGGATGATCGTGATTCAACGTTCTCGATAACTAGCTTTGGTGTTCCCTTCTTTTTAATAAACCGAACCAGTCTGATTATCAAATTCGCATCGTGAACGACGCACTGACAATTTTAACGTCAATGATTCTCAGTATTGCTTTATCCATTGATAGAAGCACAGTCATTTCCATACCTACTGCGAATTTCGCATCGAAAACCCATATATAGGGTGTCTCAAAAGGACCTGACATTTTAATTTATTAATAAAACGTATTATTTATTTGAAAAGTACGAATATTTTTGTTTTAATATAAGGTACAGTAGAGCGTCGCTTATCCGAATGTCAGTTATCCGAAACGTCAATAATCCCAAAGGTGATTTGGGTTATCCAAAATATAAAATCATCTGAACAGTAATTTTGTTGATCCGATTGCTCAGTTATTCAAACGATCACTCTCTATATATTGTTGCACGATGTGTATATTGTTGTACGTCCCCTCCACTTTCTCGGTCTGCGCCCCAGGTAGGGAATCAAAAGGCTGACGATGGAAACAAACTTGTGTGAGCCTTGTTTCACCGAGCCTGAGTGAGACAGACCTGGGCCAGGTTTGATTGCATCGTTTCGAGCAGCCTGGAACCAAGACTGGCTGCTTAGCCTAAACTCAGGGTGATTTCAAGCTTTATTCAGCCAGTGAATTTTAAGGCTAAAATATCAAGGCTAGATGCAGGCTTGTTTCAGGTTGTGATAAAATAAAATAAATTTTAAATAATATTTTTTCTGTACTTTTATGAAAAAAAAAATTAGCAATAAATTTGTCTGGTGCGAAGGCACGAAAAACGAAAGCGAAGGAGGCAGCTCAGAACATTTATACATATTCTCTTATCGATATTTATGAGGTACACAAAAAAGTTTTTTTCTCGTCACATACACATTTCGTATATACTCACTCTCTGGGGTTTGCGTACACTCGGTGTATTACGTGTCCCATAAACAATAAATAAAATAAAGTATTGTGTTTAAAATATTTTATATATATTTTATAACAAATAATATAATGAATAATAAATATATATAATAAATAAAATGAATTCTTTACAAATTTATTAAATTTATCCCAATGTAGAATATAGAAAACTAAAAAACAGGCCTCATATAGCCTCGAGAAGAGTTTGGGATAAGCCTGGTCATAAATGCTCGTGAAGGCTTCATTAAGGCTCGTTTTGAACCTTGTTGTTTCGTCGTTTCAGGCTTAGTACAGGCTTTTCTACCAGCCTTTGGTCAAGCCTGTGTGCAACAGCCTGAAACCGCGTTATCATTCAGGGGTTCAGCTAGGCCTGAAATCAGGCTGGTGCTCAGCCTGAATAAAAGAATGTGAGCCTTGTTTCAGAGCTTGGCGAGCCCTTATTTCATCGTCAATTCCTACCTGGGGCTCGCACGCCCCTTGCTTTCCGCTTCGAGATTTGGCAGCAAAAAAAGAACTTCCGTTGTGAAACAGAAGAAAATCGTCGACTTTAAAAAAATAAATAGATAAGAACTCAAAGATGTACGAATTTTGCTTATTTTTAAATCCATATTTAACTTCGTTCTATATCATTAAATTATATAATGGTTATTTGCAAATCACCAAAAATGTACTCGTATTATTAACATATTAATGTTCATTGTATTTTTAAATATATATATTTCATCATATCAAAAGAATCAACGTTTTTTTCCCCCATGAAATATTGCTGTTCGGTTATCCGAATTTTCGATTATCCAGAAGGCGCCCGGTCCCAATTGATTAGGATAATCGACGCTCTACTGTACAAGCATGGAGGTTATGTGTGGAACACAATATCCGATAAATGGCCGCCTCGTCCCTGTTTGCAAACGTTCGTTCTTTCGACGAAATTTTCAATAACATTTTGGAACAATTGCGGACTAATTTCATTAATGGTGCGTCCAATTGCTTCCCTGAGCTCCGGAATGGTCTGTGGATCATTGGCATGCACTTTTCCTTTCGGAAAACCCCAAAGACAGAAGTCCAATGGCGTCAAATCGCACGATCTTGGTGGCCAATTCACATCGCTACGGCGCGAGATAACACGACTATGAAACTTCGTCTGCAATAACTGCATTGTTTTGCTCGCAGTGTGGCAGGTTGCGCCATCTTGTTGAAATATGTCTTCCAAGTCCATGCCGTTTATGCCATTTATCGGGTGTTGTGTTCCACACATAACCTCTATGTTTGTACCTTATATCAAAACAAAAATATTCGTAATTTTCAAATTGATAATACGTTTTATCAATGAATTTTAACGTCAGGTCATTTTGAGACACCCTTTAGCTGTGAGAGAGACTGCCAATAACTGGGCGATTCGGGTAAGAGGCTACTCCTCGTTGACAAGCGTTGCCTGGAAACGTCTGAGTCACAACACTGGCGCATAGTATTGTTCTCCCTTACCCTCCCCTCTCAATATCTCACCCCAAAGTAAAGGGTGAGAATATCGAGTCCTGGAATGTTTTATAACTCTTTTACTTTTTTTTCGTTGTTCTCCCTGCGCGGTTTACACGCTTTCAACGATGTATTCGTGGAGTCCCCACGATGAAGGGACTCCGGCTTTCACGCACCCTCGCGGATTACGATCTATCGGATACCGGAATTACGAGGGTTGAAAACGCGTTACGCGACCTATGCGGAAGGGGAATCTCGGGGGTGAGGAAGGGTACGGACGAAACAAAATCGATAACCCGCGTCTGCTGAGACCGCTCTGACTAGCTTTTTTACCCCCCCCCCCCCCCCCCTTCTTCCCTGCCGGATATTCACTTGCCCTTTTCCCTGTCGCGGTAACGTACTCGAGCTCCAGACCAAAAAACGAACTTACTTGCGGGGAACAGGTTTTTTAAGGCGTTAGACTACTGGGACAAGCTGGAAATCAGGGTTATTTAAAAACATTAATTTTGAAGGAATAAGTAAGATGATTGTAAAATCTTTTGGACTTTATTTGTATGTACATTAACGCACTTGGGTACCAAATGCCATGAAAAATATTAATAATTAAAGAAGTTATAAAGAATCTCGTGAAGAACCTTTGGACTTGAGAGGCTCAACGGTGTACTTGATTTTAGCCACCGGGTTGAGCTGAAACGAAAAAAAATAACGTTTTTTTCTCAATATATATAATTTTGGCTAAGACCGAGCGTTTTTTTTAATCATCAATCACCGAAAAAAAAACGTTGGATTTTTTTCGATTTTTCGAAGAAAAATTACATCATCGTTTATAACTAATGAAAAAATTGTTAAGAAAAGCGTCGGTCAAGAGTTAACTACTGTTAGACTGAATAAGGGCACAACATTTCAAGCCAATCCGCTCCTTAGATGTCGAGAAATCGTGTACACTATTTTGGAAAATCTAGTTTCGAGAAAAACGCGTTTGAATTTTTACTCGCAGTTCTATTGTTGTAATCATAAGTTTACCTTCAATCTGCGACTTAAGGTAAACTTGAAGATGCAGCATATGTTGGACTCTCCTCTTCCCGTTGGAGGTAAACTGAAAGTGCACCATATGTTGGACTTTCCTCTTGAATTTGGGTTGCCTCAAGCGACGAACGAGCGTTCGTCATTTTTACATAATAATGGGTTCTCCAACCCCTGAAAGCAATTCCGTAACATACACTGACGTTTTAAATTCAACGAACAAAAGTAATCGATTTTTTTTTCAGTTTCATTCATTTCTTTATTTTGATCGGTATCCAAAGCCTTTTGTCGCCAATTTAGGTCGTAAATTTCTAATAAGAATACGTAGAAACGTTTGAGCGATTTTCACAGCGTGAATCGACCAAAAAAATTTTTTTTATCAAAAAGAATGAATTATTTTTGCATCCCAACGATGCAATCTTCATCATCAAATTTTCTGGTGCTTCAACCTTTCATTTTTCAATTCGATTCTTTCATAAATATATTACATGTTGCATTGAGAAATCATTTTCTTTACCTCGGTTTAATTTCGTTATTTTTATATTTGTGATCTTAACATTCTTCACGATAAACAGAGTGTCCCGTTGTCAATGGATAATCTCGCAACTGTCGATAGGTCAGATCATGTCCTATTATATGCTGAAACTTCAGTTTTGTAAAAGTCCCACGGTTTTCGAGATTTTGGGTTTGTTTGTGTTATTTTTTGAAAAAACAATCATCTGCTTTTGGTTGTTCGCATGCCATTTCTACAAATGATATAGATCGACATTAACTCGGCAACTTTTTTAAGCAATTGGCACGATACGCGTAGTACATTTTTTTGACACCGCAGGCTATCGAAGTCGAAAATTCTGCATAAGATCTTTTTTCATAAAGTTTCCTCAACATTTAAGGTCAAAAAGCAGACTTTTCTAGATAAAACGAATAACTGAGGGAATTAAGAAAAAAAAGGGTCAAAAAAGTTATCATGTGTAGAAATGACACGCGAAAAACCGAAAGCAGATGATTTTTATGTCGAAAACCGTGGGACTTTGACTATACTGAAATTTATGATCTTGAAGTTTGCATCGTTGGAACGCAACGAAAATGAAATCTTCTTCATTGATAAAATTTCTTTTCGACTGATTTAAGCTATGAAAATAATTCGAAAGTTTTTTTTCGTATTTTTATTACAGATTTATGACCTCAAGTTACAAAAAAAGGTTTCGTATGATAATGGAAATGAAGAAATAACAAACATCAGCTGTTACTATTAACATTTAATAGTACTATTAAACATCAACTGTTACTATTAACTATTAACAACACTATTGTTGTTAATAGTATAATTAATACTACTTGTGAAACAATCGTATATTATTGATATTATGATTTTTTTCATTAGTATTTTATCGATTTTGCGACGTGAGTTATTTACCAAGTTGGTTGATGGCAATTTTATCGGATTTTTGGGGTTTTTCCCGAAGTCTGGTAAACTTCGATGAGGCACGCGAAGGATCGAGTATCCCTGAATTTCGAGGCGTTCCACACGATAACAAATCGGACCTCCGGGGATCACCGTGGACATGATAGTTTTTTGTTGTTGTTGTAATTTGATTCCTTATGATTCTATTGAATCGTGCCAGATGCAATGAGTCACGAAACGTAACGCATATACGAATGCGGTCCTCACACGAAAAAACTTTGCCGTTATCTCGTGACACGCGCTGCCTCGTCGGCGATTATAATACTATCGATATTAATCTCGATCCATTTGCCGCGAGACTTCACTCCACTGCATTTAATTATTTACTTTTTATCGTTTTGTAGAAAGCTTTGCAAAAAAGTTGTGCAAATAAAACTCGATACTACTACTATTTACTTTTTATTACTTCACGTTATATTGCTGATTCTTCCGAATGCGCATGAATTCCGACAAACGTTGATCCACTTTTTTGAAATATCGATTTGGCGTTATTTACATTTTTAAAATTCGACGACAATTCGCGAATCTCCAATTTGTTCTCATGACGTTGGGGTTTGCATCGTTGGATGCAAGGATTTTTTTTTGTGAGTTCCAGAAATTGTATTTGGTCGATTCAGGGTGTGACAATTATTCAAACATTTGTACGTATTCTTATTAGAGATTTATGATCTCAATTTGCCGAAAGAGACTTTGGATGACAATAAAACATCAATGAATTACAAATGAAGGAAAAACATCGTTGTGCTGCGATGGTCTTGACGTTTGCATCGTTGGAACACAACGGAAATTCTTTTTTATATTTTTATTTCCCCATTTTTATTATTTTGTAAAATATAAAAAATGAGGAAATAAAAACATCAAAAAAGAATTTGGGTTGCGTTTCGACCATGCAAGCTTCAAGACCGTGTGTTCCGACGATACGAACTTCAACGCCGTTTATTCTCTTGGAATGGTTTGAAATTATAATTGACTCGTTTTTTCGAATAGGAACCGTCGAATAGGAACCTTTTCATTAAAGACAGGTTACCGTCAAGAGGCGTGAAAAATCGATGAATTTCGGGATTTTTTTTTTTATATAAAATAAATACTTTCACAAATGGGTTTCAACGTATTTTATTCTGCTATCAATGGAGAGTGAATATCAGTTTTATTCTGCCAGTTCATCTAAGACAAAAACGGGTTAAACATTATTAAACTACACTAAATTTGCGAGGCCTTGTCGTTTTTCGTTTTCGGAAAAATCCCTGAATAACAAAATGTTTGAAAAAAACTGTTTGAAAAAAAACCCAACTTTTTTGTCCGATTTTTTTCTTTTCCAACGGACGAAAAAAATAATTCTAAATCAATTTTTGACAAAAACCGCTTCCTGATGGCCCCGAAAATTCAATTTCCTTCCAATTGCGTAGAGATTCATGTGAATCGGGTCGTCCGTCGAAGCTGAGCGCCCGCGCGCTGAAAAATGCTGTTTCCGGAAAAACGCTCCGAGCGCCTCAGGTCCCAGTCGACGGACGGTTCTGCTCAACAGGCCGTAAATTCCCAAATATTTTAGATACGAAAATATCCCTTTACCCACGTATTCTAACCACTTTAAGGATGCAGATAATGCCTTAAAAAACCGAATCTTTCATCGTCATGAACGGTAACCTGCCTTAAGGCATAAATTTACAACAATAAAAAAATCGATTTCTTTTTTCTCCTTTAAACGATAGAACTATGTATGTAGAATAATTTCTGGAAGTTTCAAAGCGAAATACAAAAAACTCGAAACGTTACAGCCCGTGAACGCTGTACCTCAGCGCTCGGATTCGGAGCGGGCGTAAACTTCAAACGCGTTTTTCTCAAAACTGCATTTTCAAAACTGGCGTGCAGGATTCTTCAAAAACGATTAAGCCGATTGAGTTGAAACTTGATAGAAATATTCATAATAATGCTACCTTCTACATGACGAAAATTGTTTTTTAAAAATTAGTAAGAAACGCCACTTTTTCAATACAAATTTTACAGAAATTTGGCGTCAAATGTTGATTTTTTTTTGTAAGCGCTTGCCATGCTCTTGAATTTGCATTTTCTTTATTTCAATTACGGTCAAATAGAAACTATACATGTTCTAACGGACGAAAATTAGATTTTTTTTGCAAATCGAAGTCCACGGGAAGCTAGACTGCACGCCGATTCTCAACTGCCGCGGCAACCTTGCTCTGATGATGATAAGCGAATTTCAAAAAATTGTTTCGTATACTCAAATATACTGTTAACGTATACCTACAGTTGGATAATTGTAGAATAATTGTATCTTCGTTTAAAAAATCCGTCAAAATTCCTTATTTTTTTCCCGTCTAAATTTATATCCCGCATTAATTCGTTCTCGAGAATTTTTTTTTTTTTAACCGGGTGGCTAAATGTTTGCATTTGAAAAAAAATCCCAATTTTACAGAAAAAAAAACGGATTTATTGAATTCTCGTACGAAGTAGAAGAAAGTTTGAACTCTATTTTACTTATAATATTTATATGTTGGAACTATTTCTAAAATATAACCATTTTATTTGTTATTTTATGTATTTTTCAATAGACTTAACATTGTGTGTGTGACATTTTTAGGTGTCTAAAAATGTTTTATTCATAGCAATTGTATAGAATTTCGAAATGAAGTTATTTTATTCGTGTATAATAATGATGATGATAAAATTGAAAAAAAAATAATAATAATAATAATTGGTGTTTACGACATCCTCGGATCGCGGATTGTTCACACGGATTGAACACATCGTGTTCTCACACTATGTGTTTCCGTTTTACTTCGATACTACGTTTGATTAACGAGTGTTTAATTGGTGGTCGCCGGTGATTCTTTCATACTCACGGTTGATGGAAATTCTTCGGTTCGAATTGCAGCTTGAGCGAATGCTACTTTGCGGGAAAAGGAGCGGCTCTGGTGTTGCCACCGAACGAGAGAGCACGACCGTCGCGTCGTGTCTCGGCGGCGGGATGCGACATACAGCAGCATCTACAGTCCATGTTCTACCTGCTCAGACCCGAGGAGACCCTCAAAATGGTGAGTCCCAGTCCGTTCGAACGAAATTCTTTCACAATCGATGGAGAGAAAGAAAAGTTTGCTTCGTACTCTTCCATCGATCGCAATGTCATTTCGATCTTTGATGGCTGCTTTTCGTATCCATGTGTGTGTGAAGTTTTAATTTTTTCTCCGGTTGTTCGTATTGCGCCGCTCGTTGTTTCATTTCCGTGGCACAGCGGGAACAAAAGATTTTTTGTTCAATTCTGGCTTCTTCGTACAGAGGATGTTTTGTGAGCGAAGTAAAACGACGAGAAAGCAACACTCAAGTTGCCACTATTCACACTGTGCTTTTTTTTTACTTTGTTGTGGTCGGATGAATTTTTCGAAAAATGAAAACTCCTTCACACTGTTGAAAAGTGTATTTGATTTAAGGCGTTACCCCCACTTGTAGCGCAAAAAAAGGCCTTTTTCATGAATTTTTTTTTAAAGAAAACTAGGAAAGTTTTTTAATCGATCAATATACCATCTTAAAGAACACATCTTGAAGAACTTTCAGTAATTTTTTTATTGAAAAATATTACATTGTTTAGTGGCGAATGGCCGTCAATGAAATAATGTTTTTATATACACGGTTTGCGGTGACCAACATTGCGGCGAAGTGGATCATCTGAAGAAAAAAATGCGGATGGATCAATTCAAATATAAGTATAAACTAGTCTTTAATCGAAGGATTTTAAAAAATATTCATTTTTCACAAAATGGCGGACAGTCAAAGTTAATGGTTCGATTTTAACGAAAAAAACGGCCGTTTTTTGGCTATAAAACGGCCATTTTTTTTTTCGAAAAAAAAAAATCGAACGATTAAAGACTACATTTTTATGTATTAAATAAGCCTGCAAAATTTCAAGAAGATCGGTTCATTAGTGTTCGAGTAATCTTGGTCAACGACTTCAGAAATGCCATTTTGAGAAAAACGCGTTTAAAGTTTCTCTTTCAACGCTCTTTCAACGCGGATTCTTCTCTTTCAACGCTCATATCTCAGTCAATTTTGTTCGGATCGACTTGAAATTTTCAGGACATATTCTCAGATACTTATACGTCAAAAAAATGCAATAAAAAAAATCGATTTTTCTCAAAATCGCAAGTGGGGATAACCCCTTAATAAGGGTCTATTTAAGGTGAGGATTTTTTTCGTTGCCTTACGGTCTACTACAATTCTATTTGTTACAGATATATACAGCATGTCTTGTTATGAATGAATAATCCTGCAACTATCGATAGGTCAGATTCGCGGCCTACTATATGTTGGAATTTCAGTTCAGTAAAAGTCCCACGGTTTTCGAGATAAAAATCATTTGCTTTTGCTTTTTCGCATGCCATTTCTACAAATGATGACTTTTTTGACCCGTCAAAAAAGAATGCTCTTGGTTATTTGTTTTGTCTAGGAAAGTCTTCTTTTCAACCTTAAATGTTGTGGAAACTTTATGTAAAAAGATCTGATGCAGAATTTTCATACAAACCAACTCGAACTATCATTTGTGGAAATCGTCATATGTCACCATTGAAATGTCATTTGTGGAAATGGCATGCGAAAAACCAAAAGCAGATGATTTTTTTTCCCAAAAATAACACAAAGCCCAAAACCTCGAAAACCGTGGGAATTTTACTAAACTGAAAGTCCAGCATACAATAGGACTTCATCTGACCTATCAACAGTTACAGGATTATTCATTCATAAAAGGACACTTCAAATATTTCCAAAACTTTCGATCACCGGATAATTGCCAAATAATGTTGTAACAATATCGTTCATTAAATTTATCATTTTACAAAGATACTATATAACTCCAAATAATGAATTATATCATTGTAATATAATTTTGGAATTATTCAAACCGATCGAAAATTCAACAATTATCTGACGCGTTCGGAAACGTTTGAACGGTAGTGTATATTTTTTTTAAAAGTATTTCTAGTTGGAAATTCAATAAATACGCGTTTCATGAAAATAATGTCGATTTGAACATTCGATAGGCATATTCGAATAAAAATATCTCCAATTGCACGCAGTAAATGCGTCGCAAATGCAAATATATTTTTATTTCAAACGAATAAAAATTATATTCGAATTATCAGTATTTTTATTCGAAACGATCGAATTTGCAACGTAGCCATGGTTCGGTTAATGGATGTTTTTTTGTTGCTAAACGTAATTTTTTTAAGCCTCCCGCAAAAATCTGAATCTATTTTTATAAAAGGTCGAAGAGAATGTTCACGAAAACAAAACTTACTGTGCCTGACTCAGCTAAAGATTAGTATGTAATTAACTACGCCCGCGCAAAGTGCCCAATCTTGGCCAATTCCAACATCCCTTTTTGAGAGGCCAACTCTCGGGGAAAAATCTCGACCACCTCTCGGCCGGTAAAGTTCAGGTAAAAACACGAATTCTTCCGCGGACAATCGATGCGTCATCTTGCATTCGTGTTACCTTTGTTCGTTTCCCTACCCGAAGAAAAACGGTAAATCAACGCGGTACCAAAGTGCCCGAAAAGCGGCCGCGAAAATCAACAACTCGCCAAAAACCTCGCGATAACCGTTCCTCACTGGTCAAATAACGTCCCAAACCAGGTAAGAAGATTACGAATATCGAAAAACGACCGAGAACATTTATCGACATCGCACTCCGATCGCAAAACAAAATCTTTCAACGGAGAAGATTCCTTTTAGGCGAGGAAAAAAAATTCCGATTTTCATGATTTTTTTTTTTTTCAAAAGGAAAAATGTCTTCACCATTTTTGAGACTTGGCGTATGTTTTATTACTACTTTTGGCTCTTACATGGTGTTTGTTAAATTATTATCAATGTTGAAAAATAGCAGAGATATGGCACGGTCTCATCGGGCTGTAGTGGATGTTGTCAGACGGCGTGACACGCAGCGTCTGCGGGATTAATCTGAAGAGAAAAACCAACGAAGGTTTTTCTTTGATTGACATTCATATGCAGAATATGAACCAAGAAAAAGTAAGAAATGCTGAAAATCGATGAAATGGTACGCTTCGAAAGAAAAAGATTGAATTTTCCGAAAAAAATGGCTACATTCTGCTACAAAAAATACTTTTTATTTTATTTTCAAAAACGTTTAGAGTCATGTTTTAAACCTTAGAAAGATTTATACGAAATTTCATCAGAATCGGTTTTAGGTTAGAAAGATTTATACCAAATTTCATCAAAATCGTCCGATTAGTTTTTGAGCTATAGATCACGCCAGTTGCGAAAATTGAGTTTAGAAGACCGTGCAAATACCACCGGCATTTTTTAGAGATTAATGAAAACAATTTACATGCCATGTAATAGCCAAAAGTAGTAATAAAACATACCCTAGGTCTAAAACATTATGGCGAAATCTTTCCTTCTAAAAAAAAAATAATGAAAATCAGCAATTTTTTTCCTCGCCTAAAGGTATCTCCCCCCTTAAGGACGAAGCGACAAATTAAGTGCTTCTCTCCATGCCGACCCAAAAATGTGCCGCGACGTCTCGCGAAATTCATTGAGAAAGGAAATAAATCGCTGCGTCGTTGATTCACGTGATTTTTGTCGATGCTTTCCATCGCTCGGATTACGCGAAGTTTCCGGTTCCCTGACATCTCCTATGACGTGGGTATAAAAAAGCTTGCATGAACGCGTTACGTCAAGTGGGCCAGGGGGGCGGGGTGGTTACACTGACAGTCGAAAATTCGCAGCCGTTGAAGACACACCTTTTGCGTCAGCGAATCACTCAGAGAAAGAGAGAGAGGGGGGAGGGGGGGGGGGGGGGGGGGTTGATGAATAAGTAAAAAAAACGATGGGCAAGAAAAACAGTTGAGAATAAAAGAGGGCAGGGAAGCGTGGAGTTGGAGTGTCAAGTTTAGACCTCGCAATGTAGTTGTATTTTTTTTTGTTCATGCTTCATGTGAAGCAACCCAAACACTTGAAATAATTATCGACATGCCCTCGCACATAATTCTCGTGTGAATGTACTAATTGAAACGCGTTTGTGTCACGAACAAATGCATCATTGAAACTCTAAAGTTCAGCAAGTCAAGTCTAAAGCAGACACTGCGCACTTCTAGTTTAAGGGGTTAGGCTACTGTGATGACCCGGAAATCAGGGTTATTTAAAATAAAATTTGAAGGAATAAGTAGGATGATTGAAAAATCGTTTGGACATTTATTTGTGCGTACATTAACAGAGTTCTGTAGCAAGCTTCATTGAACAATATTGATAATTGAAGAAGTTATAAACAATCTCGTGGCGAGCCTTCGAAAGTAAGGGGCTTAACGGTGTAGGTACTTGATTTTGGGCACCCGTTAAGGCGTTACCCCCACTTGTAGCGCAAAAAAGGCCTTTTTCATGATTTTTTTTTAAGAAAACTACAAAACTTTTTTAATCGATCAATATACCATCTTAAAGAACACATCTTGAAGAACTTTCAGTAATTTTTTTATTGAAATATATTACATTGTGTAGTGGCAAATGGCCGTCAATGAAATAATGTTTTTATATGCACGGTTTGTGGTGACCAACATTGCGGCGAAGTGGAACATCTGAAGAAAAAATTGCGGATGGATTTAGTCAAATATAAGTATAAACTAGTCTTTAATCGAAGGATTTTAAAAAATATTCATTTTTCACAAAATGGCGGACAGTCAAAGTTAATGGTTCGATTTTAACGAAAAAAACGGCCGTTTTTTGGCTATAAAACGGCCATTTTTTTCGAAAAAAAAATCGAACGATTAACGACTACATTTTTATGTATTAAATAAGCCTGCAAAATTTCAAGAAGATCGGTTCATTAGTGTTCGAGTAATCTTGGTCACGGACTTCAGAAATGCCATTTTGAGAAAAACGCGTTTAAAGTTTCTCTTTCAACGCTCTTTCAACACGGATTCTTCTCTTTCAACGCTCATATCTCAGTCAATTTTGTTCGGATCGACTTGAAATTTTCAGGACATATTCTCAGATACTTATACTTCAAAAAAATGCAACAAAAAAAATCGATTTTTTCAAAATCGCAAGTGGGGGTAACCCCTTAATCTGAAGAAAAAAAATGTAAATAGATAACATAAGCTAAGACTTGACTGAGCTTTTTTTGTTATCGTGTTCCAATTATAAAAAAAAAATTGGATTATTTTCTCGATTTTTTTAATAGAAAAATGACATTCTATATATTAAAACTGGACAAAAAAAAACAAGGTTGTTTCTTAATGTACTTTATGAAACGCTAGAGAACACGAAATACCGCAGATTTTCGCCACGTATTAAAAAGTCTGTGCAATTATGATGTTGAAGTTTGCATAATTGGAGTGCAACGAAAATTCTCGTTGATTACTCAAATTTTTCTTTGGCCGATTTAGACTATGAAAATGACTGGAACGTTTTTACATATCATGTACTAAGAATATATAAATAAAGGACAAAAAAATGGTTGCTTTCCAGCGATCCAAGCTTTAACGTCATGTGCAGTTAATATCTTCACAATTTTTTTTGTAGGAAAAAATGCGAGTGTGCTTGCTTTCGTAGATAAACCATCTCAAAAACAAAATCTTTGGTACTTCGCGAATTTTTTAATCTACATTAGGGAACACCTCGGTATTTTGCCCGGGTTCGATACTAAAAATTGGAAAAGTTCCATTGTTGAGGGCTTCAGCGAAAAAAGATGCTCGCGAACAAGCTGCTACCTGGCACCGTCATTTGGTACAGAACAAAATCACAACACTTTTGGGTGTATACTTTTTCTACTGTATATTTTGAGAAAACAATAAAAAATGTTTAATAAAGTTCATTACTCATTTAAAATGTACTTCAAAATTCTCATATCAATTTTGAGTCCGACACGGCACCCTTAATAACTAAAAAAAAAATTATAAAAGAACGTTGAATAAAAAATGATTTATCATATTCTCGATTATATCGTCTTTCAATCGAGGTCAATGATTTTCGTAAATACACATACAATTTATAACACATTTTTTCTTTTTTCATACTCATTTGAGATTCGTTTGATTATTATTAAATAATAATAATTATTATTATTATATCTATTTTAAAAGTTATACAGTCGGTAGTTTCTTTTATACTTTTGTTAAGGGATAAGGCCACAGTAGAATTTTCAAAAAATCGATTTTTTTTCTCGCTAAAACGGTGCTTTATCATCATAAGAATAAGTTACTATTCGATTTATAAGCAAGACATTTTTTTTTTTTTTTCACCGACTTCGAGCGTATAACGTAAGCCCACCTCTGGCACGTTCATAGACTACCTAAAACTTCAAACGCGTTTTTCTCGAAATAGCTTTTTTCCAATTGGCGTGACAAATGACTTCAATCATTTTCACCCGATTTACGTCAAATTCGAACTCATAGTCGAAAACTTTTCATTTTATGAGCAGTTTTATACAAAAATTTTCACTGAAAATTCATTGAAATATCTACAACTTGATTCAAATACCTACAACGTTTGAATAAAACAATATTTTTTAAATTCCGTACGTACTACTCTTGGTATTCTAAATGTAGATTGACGAGAATTGTTGTTTTTTTGTTGTAGGTAAAAAATTGTGGATGCTAAATGTCATGCCGCATAGCGCCTAAAAAAGATAACAAAAGAAAATATTAGTAGTCGGCCATTTTGTAAATCGAAAAAAATAAAATAATTCTAACAGCATGATATTCATACTAAATAGATGTTTATCTATTATCTATTAATTAAAGAAATTAATCAAAAGAATTAAATAAAGATTAAATAATTAAATTAAATAATCTAAGAAATTAAAATAAAATTAAAGAATTAAATCTAAAGAATTAATCTAAAGAAATTAATCTATTCATACTAAATAGATTAATTTTATGAGTGAATCACTTTTTCATACGAAAAAAAATTGCTAAATTCGCACATGATTTTATACCCGTTACTGTGGCCTAACCCCTTAAATTGATTTGTTTATTAAACGTTACAGAAAAAAAACATTCAGTTAAAAACTTTATGCGATATTTATTTAGGTCGTTTTGTAATATCGTAAAAAAAAAACAAGAGGATTATTAAGAAAATGCGAAACAATGTGTGTGTTGGGAATCACATGTCAATCTCCTTCAGAATCGCCGATGCACACTCGCGCATCGCCGTAATTGCACGTATGTAACGGGTAGGTGAGATTCTCCGAGTAGCGTCAAACCGTGAAGAGAGATGGAGCGCGCGAGTCAGAGAGGGAGAAAAAGAGAAAAAACAAACAGAATTGTTCGAACGCTCAGATGTTTCATGCAGTTGACTCGCTTTCGTTCGAGGTACGGTGGGAATTCCTGAGATGTCTGAGCACCAGAACAAGGTGGATGACCCACTCATCGTCTTGCAGTCGTATCCGCGACGACTGCCTTCCAAGTTTGCCACTTTTCTATCCTCAAAATCAGCTTTTTTTTCATCATTTTCTTTCATTGCTGTCTTCTTTTCTCGACATTACGTCTTTTTCTCCCAAACGTTTTTGTTTCGAAACTTTTCGATATTTTATGAAAATTCAACGTCTCTGTAAATTTTCACCGTATTCAATGTCGCCTTACACTGCACGTGAAATTCCGTTCGAGTAGGAATATTTTGCAACATCTGAAAATTCGAGACCCAGTGCGCAACATGTATGACATTGACGTTTCCATCGTTCCAACGCAACGACGTTATTTTTGTTTTGTATTGCTCCATTTTATTGCCCATTCAGGCTTGAAATATTTGCGAAGATCCTCATCACGGAGCCCTAAGCTAAAAATGCAGAAGAGAAATTCAGATAGTAATAAAAATAAAAAACGATTTTTACACGCATACAAGAACCTTCCGAAATGATCACTCTTCGTCAATTGAAAAAGAGGTAGCTTCGCGAAAAAAAAAAAATGTGCACGTAAATCCGGTATCGATATAGAGATATTTCCACCCGCGTGACGATGAGACAAGAGGGTCGAGCGCGGGAAACGATAATGCAGAATCGAGCGAGACGTTGCGCGCGCACGCGACTCGGATCACGCGAATACGTATGTGTACGTGCCGCATTGAAGACGCTAGGATATTCACGAGCCATCGAATAGAGCGGCGAGAGAGACTTTTCTCCGCGAGATGAGAGGGAGTCGCTGACTCGTCGTATTTCTTCGTCATAAGATTTCTCTCGTGTTGTCTGTCCCGGTCTTCGTTACATGGCACAACAATCGCCGATTGGTAGCGAGAGTAATATTATAACGTTCCAAGCGATTTCACATAACCCGGAGAGAAAGGAAATCAAATCGTTTTGCACTTGCTTCATCGATATGTGTGTGTGTGTGCGTGTGTATATATATATATATATATATATATATATATATATATATACATATATACCCGGTGCGTTGGTCTAGTGGCTAGCGTGCTGGCCAGCGGAAATGTTTTTCTTCGACATTTTTCGGCGAAAGACGACTAGTTCCGTGACTGGGAAGCGAACTTGTGACCGGCTGTATCGGTTATGGGTTTTCCGCAGTTTCCCTATGCCCATGGCAGATATGCAATGGTGAATACGATACAGAGGGGGAAGTCGGCTGCGGCCGCAAGGTGGGGGGTGTGGAATGCGAGGTAGGGGAGACTTGTGGAATAGTTGATAGAGGGAGTATGGATGTGGAATGGGAGGTAAGAACGAAGTTGAGGCGGATTGGGGCTCGTAAAAAGGGGAAGACCCTGTACGGCTGGAAACGAACCACTAATATATATATATATATAATATATAATACACACACACACACACACACACACACACACACACACACACACACACACACACACACACACACACACACACACACACACACACACACACACACACACATACATATACAGGGTGTCCCTCTTATCTCTGCCACCGGAAATAACTCGGTAATTATCGACCTCACAAAAAAATGTTTCAGACAAAAGTTGTACGGCCTGAAGGGGGCCATCAAATGCGACCATTTTTTTTTTATTTCGGTGGAGGCGCTGACGCACAGTAAAGGTCACCTCCACTTTTAAAAAATGGAATGGTACATTTTTTTCAACCATCTTGTGGAGCACCCCAAGCTGCATAAAAAACATTCGGGGGTCAAAGTCGTTCAAGGTCATTCAAGGTGAGTATCGATGATACAAATCTAAATATCTCGGATCACTACCAAATATTTGGTAGTGATCCGGGATATTTAGATTTGTATTTCATTTTAATGGGCGACCTTGAATGACCTTGAACGACTGCCCCCCTAATGTTTTTTGTGCGGCTTGAGGTGCTCCACAAGATGGTTGAAGAAAAATGTACCATTCCGTTTAAAAAGGTGAAGATGACTGTGCGTTAGCACCTCCACGGAAATAATAAAAATTGATCGCATTTGACGGCCCCCTTCACACCGTAAAACTTTTGTGCGGAACATTTTTGTGTGACGTCGATAATTACCGAGTTATTTCGGGTGGAAGAGGTAAGAGGGACACCCTGTATATGTATATGAATATGTATGTGTATATAACCGACACTGGTACAAGGGCGGTCCAGGTTCAGTTCCGGCGGTACTTCGCGTTGAGCAGCGTTGTGCACAGCCGATACTCGGAGCGGTGACCGCTTGGTCGGTGCACCAGCTGGCGCATCATTGTCGCTATGGTTTTTTAATTTTATTTTAATCCATAGTCCAAACTTCCGAAAATCGGATTTCCAATGAAACATAAAAGTCGATTAGATAAGATCCAAGTAGTCCAAACTACCGATAAACATTTTGGCGAGATTTCTAAACAATATAACAAACTAAAACACCATTGCACAATAAGTTTAAGTTTTCCTAAGTTGCTTTACACTCATTCATATGTATCTGAATAATTTCCTAAATAAAGCAAACTTTTTAAAACCAAACCAAAAAACCAGCTGGCGCATCAACCAGTCAACGGAAGGCCAACGATTCTGACACCTTCCCGTGCAGAAATGTGACCGGGCATTCCATACATTGTGTCGCGCTTTGACCAGACTTGCCTCGTCTGATTTACCTGATCGGGCCTTCCCATGGAACAAACCGGGAAGATCGGTAAATCTTTTTTTACGGCTTACCCTCTATGTTTGGAAATTACAATCTTCTGGCCGGGATCTCTGCGAGCAAGTACATCTTAACGTGATGTCTACCCGGCCAGAACATTGACATGTCCTGAAAAGTGGAGCCTGTCTTTATATGAAAAAAATATAAAATATAAATAATTTCATTCAAAATATTAAGCATATAAAAGAGCAACATTTCGACAATATTGAAAAAAAAATTAATACGAAAATTTGGGAATTTCAGCCGGTGGGACCTGGTCTCAGGAGACCTCTAAAAAAAGTGTCCTCGTGGCGGTCAGGATAACTCATGATAGCTTTATCTGAAATTGAAAAACCAATTTTTTCCTGTTAGGAGATGAGTATAGGTCGTAATGGAACGAAGGATTTTTCTTCTTTTATTTTCATTATTATCGAAAATATTTTCT
>OY723385.1:59249036-59364636 GCA_963210295.1 Ophion ellenae
ATTAGCCCTCACGTATGGAGGTCCGTTGATAATAGCCAGGCATCCTATAACGATAAGCAAAAAAATCTGATTTCATGTCCGGTTTTATACGTAGCAGGGTAAGATGACATAGTGTGTCATCTTACACCGACGTCTCGTATATACACTTACCCACAAGTGAATGCAGATTTTGTTCATTTGTTGTGACTCATACTTTGGAGTTGGAATCTTCGTTGTGCAGTACTTGTGAAGTACAATGACCCTAAATTATGAATAAATTAGTTCAACTGGAAAAAATCCTATCCGACGGGTATTTTCAGCACCAGATAATAACGTGGTCAGTTTTTTTTTTTTGCATTTCAAAATCACAAAAATGCTCGAGTTCATTGACTGCTATATTATATTTCTCTACTAGCAACACTTATTGGCGAGTAACGTCATCGTTACTCGTATAGTGCGAATATTTGAAAAGATATTGGGGGGTGTGTCGTCTTATCTGACTATGTCATCTTGAGCACAACTCCCCTGTGGAGTAGCTTTAAAAATACTTTTTATCACGAGTAAATGTCGCCCAGGGCTATGAATGCTCACATTTCAATAATTATTGTCAATCATTGAGAATAATTACTTTGGCCGCAAAAAATCAACTAAAACAATCGTAAACATTTCATAAAAAGTAAAACAAGATAACATTACAAATCGTGAAATAAATTTTACGTGAGAAAATAATAAGCCGGTATCACGAGACAATAGACAGAAATCCCAGCTATCATATACGTTATGAGACTTTCGGGCTTGGCAATTTCACCCTGGAGTATTGCGTGGAATCTTTTTCCGAGCTATCAGTTTACAAAGCTTCTATTTTTATGCTTTTTCTCATTCCGTTTCTCTCGGCTCTCTCGCCTCGGGCAACCGTGTACGAGTAAAGATCGAGAATAAAAAAAAAACCCAACGAGTGATGGGGATGTGATAGGATGAAAAGTCGTCAGTCTCGTGATTTCTCGTTAAAGAAGCGCAAGCCCTCGTTTCGTGCAATTCCACTGTGGCCACAACGCAACCACGAAACGAATCGTAGCAACTTCCAGCTGAGAGTTAAGAAGAGCTATCCAACACCCCATCGATAGTCTCATTGTCTACCTTAAACTTATCAAGACAAATACCCTGCTCCCACATTTCTCAATATCTATATATATATATATATATATATATATATATATATATATATATATGTGGGCAAGTTTGATTCTGAAGACATTCGATTCCGAGGACCATCCTCATAGTGATCAATGTCTTCATTCTCCACAATACGTAACCCCCAAAGTCGTAAAAATCACCTCTAGATAACAAGACCGTCCCGACCCCAAAATCAACGACCCGTTCAGAAAAACTTGAAGGATCGACCTCGGAAAATCCAATGTTGATAGCCAGCGCTAGATAGATAATAACGGGTTCAAATATCTCAACCCAATGTCCGTGTGCATACACAAATCCATTTTAAATAGTTTTCGGGTCTTTCCTTTTATTTGAGACCAGACCCTGAAGACATTGGGGTACCTCCGCTTAAGGGGTCTTCTCACTTTACACGCT
Organism: Ophion ellenae; assembly: GCA_963210295.1. Classification (NCBI taxonomy): domain Eukaryota; kingdom Metazoa; phylum Arthropoda; class Insecta; order Hymenoptera; family Ichneumonidae; genus Ophion; species Ophion ellenae. The sequence continues at coordinate 59,250,603 of OY723385.1, forward strand.
AAAAAGGCTACTTTCATACATTTTTTGATAGGTTTATATTATAGATATTAATATAAAAGTTGTTACACTTAATAAATACACGTTCGAAATACATTTTTTTAAAATTATTTATTTAAGTCACTATTTAGAGACGAAAATGGTAGTTTAAAAATCAAACGGTTTTAGATTCAGTATGTTAATGGCTGTAGCGCATATCATACGATTTTTATATGTGCAGAAATAACAAAATGGCGGACATTTTTCGAAAAAACAAAACAAACTTGTTTTTTCACCGTTTTTGGCAAAAAAATACTAAATATCAAGATTTAAAAAAATCCTTGATATGCGCTATAGCTATAGTTCCAAAGAATATGTGGTTAAAATTTCATAAGAATCGGTTCAGTAGTTTCGCATTTGAAGTTTGTTTGGGTAGCATAAATACATTGAATTTTTTTAAATGTATTTCAAAAGTGTATTTATTAAGTGTAGGAACTTTTGTGTCAATATCTATGCCATGAAGCTATCAAAAAAGTTAATGAAAATAGCCTTTTTCGCATTTAAGTGAGAAGACCCTCTACAAAGTACCCGATATCCATGGTGCCATTTACTCAGATGTCCACAATCAATCACGTTGTCGTCGATAATCGTCGACAATCTAAATTAAAACGAAGTTTCGAATCGACTTATCGACTTGACCTCGATGTTGCAATGTTCCTCGTCTCCTATTGATCTGTCGTGAAAAAGGAGTGTGATTCGTCCTGGTTTTTTCTATCGCAGCTTCGATCGCGCTGGGTCGAGTTAATTTTGATGTTTTTCTCGTTGTCTCAAAATACCTTGTTTCTATAAGTGATAGGTGAGCTTTTCCGTGGACGATAAAAAATAGAGCCCCTTGGCTTAAAGCACCCCGTCATACAAATGTTGGCCATTGAAAAGTTTCTCGATCGTTTCAAAGCTGCCCCTTAGCGTCGAGAGCTGCCATGAGAAATCTGGGAAGGAAAAATTCGTACAACCGAGACGACGGACGAGAGGGGTGGGGATCAGAGGGGTCGTCATTTTGAGGCGGGTGCGAGATGGCGCAAGGGATAGAGAATAGAGGAGTTTGGGGGTTGAAGGAAGAAAACAGAAAAAGCCAGAGATCCGGGGAGAGAGGGGGGGGGGAGAGAGAGAGAGAAATCGTTTATGCCTTCGAGAACGACGTACGAAAGTTGTGAAAGAGCTAGCGAAAGCTGAAGACCATAGTATCCGGTGAAGCTCTTCAAAAAATTCCCCAAAGGTTTCTCGCGATTGTGTGCGAGGCTTGTTCCGCGCGGCCAATCTGTTAATTCGATCGTAAATCGTCGTTAGTGGAAAATTTAGTTGGAAACTCGAGGAGGCCACCGGAGGGGGTGGGGGCGATAATTACACAGGTTGTGAAAGTTACGTGAAGGTGCGATCGTCAGAGTTTTCGTGGGAACTGAGAGGGTTGAGACACGGTGGGATAGGGGTTGAAAATGATAGAGAAAGATAACTCGGTTAGGGATGAAAAGAGAAGCGGAGAAAGAATAAGAGGAAGAAGACTTTGTGGTCGTGTATAGCGCGAGGTCGAAGTGGAATTTATCGGGAGATAAGCACCCTGCAACTTTCCACCCTTACGATCGTCATTCTTTATCGGGCCGCCGACTACGAAGGAGACCAAAGAAAGGTACGAGAACGCTCGAGAAGACTCGTTCGCTCGGGGCGCTGCTTTGCGAACGAGCTTATCGAGTCTCTTCTGCTACTTCTTCATCCCCCTGCGATCCTTTCTTTTACCACCCCATCAGGCTTCTTCCAACGATACAGAAGTGTGCACCTGCTACCCTATGTCCGAAGAGATCCTTCGGTTTTAGTGAGTTCGCTAAATAATTTATATTGCGTCGTCGCTTAGTCTCCTTCGCTGACGAAGAAACGTTCAACCATCTTCATCACCATCTAACCTTGATTTCCGCTTTAGCACTTGAGTAAGCACTCGGTTGCTCCATAATAGGTTCCCAGTGATGGTGATGGATGTACCATCGGGGAGTTGATTCGAAGAAAAAAGAAGGGTTTTTACCAGAGGCTCGATACACAAGTAACATTGCCACTTCCGGTGCAGAAATTGTCGCAGGGATCCAATCGGATTTCCATACCAGCCCCTACTTCTTAATGAAGACCCAATCGGTCATCGCATTGGATCCCAGCACAAAAACGTCACTCTTGTACATTGGATTCCAATTGGGATTCCCCATTGGACTCCAATTTAAACCGAAGGTTTTCCACATAATAATCAATCAAGTTTCGTATGGGAATTCCACATAATATAATTTCGATAGGATTTCCACATAATGATCCATCAAGTTTTGTATGGATCATTTGGTCAATAGAACAGAATCCCATATGAAACTTAATGGATCCCATCGCATTTTGTAGATTGAATGTTCTGAATAAAATATATAGATATACAAAGTCATTGAGTCTTAATGAGGATGGAGCGGTACCCACAATCCAAGATTTAAAACTTAGCATGCATTTTTTTGTGCTATACAGACTGTACGAATTTTTTTGTGCTATACAGACTTTACGAATTTTTTGAAATTTTTTTCACTATGGAACACTAGTTTTCAAAAAATAGTTTAATGTATGTAATTTTACATCCGGCTAGATGGACAAGACGTTCACGTTACGGGTGATGTAATTTTTTGGCTATTTAGCACCAAGACACACCATTTCTAAAACCGGGTTAACGTAAAATTAAACCTTTGTAAACATTTAGAAGAAACAAATCCCATCTTGCCCATCGAAAACCCACTTAATATTGCTTTATGGTGATAATAAAAAATCTCGAGCTGAAGGACTACGGTCGATGGCTCATTGGCAGTGCCGGACCATAAAAAAAAAAACGCGATAAATATGTAAACCTTACCCCTCATATGTATACCAGACACTGTCAATAAACACGTTTAATACTACTAAAAAATCTCGTGACATAAATATAAAGAAGCATAATTACGTATTACTGAAAATGTAATTCTGAGTTGTATAGAACATTCACTGACGCAGTTTCTTCATAATAATCATATGAAAATGCATAATTTTGCCCTTCAATGATATATTTTATGAAAAACTAGTACCTATATAGAATAAACCCATACCTCAATTGCATTATTTTGAGGCTTATGAAAAAAAAAACGATTCATAAACCGTCATTTGACTGAACCCTAACCACCTCAAAAAAGTATAAATCTCATCTTGAAAAAGTATAAATCGCTTGAAAATGTGTAACTAAAAAATCTATGTGAATCACATCACCGAAAATGTGCAAGTGTACAGGACCACGAAACCAAATGTGTTCAGGAGATCCAACAAATACCGGTTGAGAATTTAAAGTAAAATATTCTCAAACGTCGTCAATCGGTAAATAGTGCGGAATCCACTTGGATGCCAAAGTGGACTCCCTGTACGTAGGACGTCCCGATCAAATCCCTATAGGGATGTGGTAGGATCTGCGGACTCCCAAGCAAGTTTCTGCACGGGTTCAATGACCGAGTCAATTAACAATTTCAGGAAAAAGAGTTGAGCTGAAAATTTGAGAAATGTGCGAGGTAGCCTGGCCCGGGACGCCGGGCGTTTGTTACGCTACGCCTGGCGCGTTTGAGGCATTGAGCTGATTCTAGAAAGGCTAGATATCAGCTCGAAACTATATACGCGGAGAGGATGGAGAGCCCGGAAACTTCGGTCTTAACGTCCCTTGGAAAGCTCCAACCACCCCGTACCTCCCCACCCCCTTTATACACGAGCACGTTCTATAAACCGTTGGATGTTGTAAGTACGTATATATACAGATGGGACTGAGCGTACGTGGAGAATTCTGTGTTACGGGATACCCAGCTACTGAAACTCCCAGTCCGGGGTACGTGACGTGTGAAATGTTGGTGTGCATATAGACAGAGGGTTGGTTATAGGGAAGATGGGGCATAGTCAGCCACAGGATCTGACGATAGAGCGAGTTTCCGTGTAGGAAAGACACGGGGGGGGGGGTGGTTCTCGTGCGCTCACACACGATGTGTAATGGTCAGAAGGGGGTTAAGTAATTTATCAGGATGGCTGATAGGTCGCGCGAGCTTTGGAGAAACGAGGGTTGCGAATGTGCAATATCCCACCCGCCCTCCTCGCGCGCACCTCACTTCGTAACCCTCACTCTCTTTTGTATCCAGCCCCTGCCCTCACTCCTGTGCAGAGAGCGTATGGCAGGCGAAGCTTCGAGTTCTCTCTGTTCCAAGCTCGGTCGGTGAAAAGCTTCGACCGCTGGCGAACACACTCGCCAAACCGTGACCAACCCCCGTGGTGTGAAGTCTTATCTCCCTTCACGTTGGGTGGTCCAATCGTGGTCATCCTCGTTTGCCTTGCAAGCGCGGGGCAGAAACCTTCGCGATCTAATCTTTGTGCATGGGTGTGTATGTGTGTCTGGGAATATGCACGCGTGAGAGATTGCGATCTCTTGAACTTTATTCTGATTTTCCTGCTAGGCCTTTGCCATTATTGTTGCGTTCACATCTTTGCTTCTTGAAGACCGAACTGGATAATCGTTTTTTTTTTAATTTATTGAGATGTTGAAGAAGCTTTCGCTGCTTTTTTTTGTGAGAGTTAATGCTTTATTGAAAAAAGCCTTCCTCATGCGTTCGAACGTTTCGAAACTATTGTGTGATCAACTCCGAAGAATTCTGCAAGTTCAGCTAGCGTCTGACATGAATTTTCACGAAGTAATGTCTCCGATTATTACATTTTGATGTATTACATAAAAAATAATGATGTTGATGTGATGCATCACATCGAAAATAATGATTTTGATATGAATGCATCACATCAAAGTTAGTATTTTTTCAGATTAATAAAAAATAAAGTACTGCAGTAAGTTTCCCTGAAAATGGTCTTTTTTTGGCACGAAATTTTACATGTTTAACACTATGAAAAGTACAAGTTGTTTACACTTTGGTGAAATGACATATACTGAAGTTCAAGCTTGCTTATAGTACTTCTTTATAGATGCGTGCTGGTAACGCCATCTGTCGGAAACCAGCGAGAACTTGTTCAACGTCCTAATAGTATTTTTTCGCTCCACCTTCTGAAATCACTGCTCGTTGATTCGTAGTTGGAGGCATGATGCCTTCTGGAAATTCCACAATGGAGGTGTCGCTAGTCTGCGGTCCACAACTGCAAGAATTGACTAGGGGTCAATGAATCTACCGAAAGACCCCTCATTTCCAGATTACATTCTTTCTTCAGCCTCGATTGGAGCAGAGAAAAGTAAATGAAAATGAGGGAAAAGATACGTGCTTGCGGTGATCTCCGACGTTGGCGGAAATCACGCAACGTCCATCTTCCTTCGTTCGGTAGTCCCTGGCATTGTGCACACGAGAGGCTCGAGCTTCCCGTGTATACTTGTCGGAGCTTTTGTGCGCAATGATTTACAAATGCGTGCGATTTATGTGTGCTTGTGTGTTTTACAACTAGGGGGGTAGTATTACGGGCAAAGGAAAATCGGACACGCGATTCCCGCGTTAATTCCCCGCAGGTGCACAGCAGGTGTCCTCGCGTGGACTCGCGTTTAAACCCCCAGCTGATTCGCATTCACCTGCAGCGCCCTTAAAATCCTTTCACTCGCATATTTACCGGTGAAGGGAGAGGGGAGGGAGAGAGAGAGTGAGAGGGGGGGGGGGGAGACGAATATCTCATAAACTTGCACGCGTTCGTTCAACCGTCCAGGTCTTTTTGCCTTTTGCGCCCTCGCAATCGCTGGTTCGACCAGCGAGCTCTTATTTGATCTTCGATAAACTGGCTGCTCGTCTCCTCCATATCTTTGTTTCTTTCCCCCAGAACAACTAGCCGCAGTTTACTTATCGAGCACTCGAGAAAGTAATTCTCTCACGGCAAAAGTCCGAAGATTGCTTTTCAATTAACAATTATAGGACGAAATTTTTCACTTTCCAATAATTTGCCTAAAAAATCGTCCGATAATTGTTAATAACAAATGAACCATGCAACGTAAAAAAAATCCTACGTATTTCCGCAGACAATGTATTTTTCAAGATATATTCAATATTTCAAGTGAATTGGTTAAAAGTTGTCTCAGTTATATTTCCGGCCAACTTAAAAAATGCAGTTTTGAGATAAACGCTGCACAGCCGCCATTTTGAAATTAATCGCTTCGAAAAACTTATTGTATACAGTCATTGATATGTATGATAAACACCCTTTTTTGTAATGTCGATTTATTTTGTAGTTTTTCTGAAAAATAATCCCCAAAAAGTCTATTTTTTCGGCCTCTAGAGTGGCCTAAGGCCTTAAATGTGGCATGTTTGTAGAATGGGTAAAAATAGGCGACACGAATTTTTTTATCCCTCCGGAACCCGATTTTAAGGGGTGAATCGCACCCTCGAAAATAGGGGTGTTTTTCGTTTTTCGTCGATAACGTTATCGTTCTCATCTGAAATGTATAGTACACGGAAAAATAAACGTTGTTGCAATTTGATGTTTTTTCATATCTCGCACCGTTAAAACGTTATGGACGAAAAACGAAAAACACCCCTATTTTCGAGGGTGCGTTTCACCCCTTAAAAGTCGGGTTCCGCAGACATAAAAAAATACGTGTCGCCCATTTTTACGCATTCTACAAACATGCCAAATTTCATCAAAATCGGTGAGTTCGATCTCGCGACCTTGTCAGAAACATCCTCAAGGAATAAAACGCAAGGGTGGCCTTTTTCCCTTGTATCTTTTTAATCGAACTTGGACAGTGGAGACATGAGAGTCTCCAGTGCCGAGCCGGCCAATCCCCGGCACCTTTTTTTCGCCATTGCAGCACGCACTTCGTTCTCTTTTTAACGGTCCTCTTTTACGACGGAGGGCCGTAATGCGGAGATATTACACGGTGGTTGTACATAAGGGAAGACGGAGGGGTAGAGAGTGCGGAACGCGAAGGGCGAAGCACGCCAGGTTGATACGACGCACCGTAAACTTCTTGGCATGAGGGCTTAGGTTGTTGCAAGCACGATGACGTTCCTGCACCCCCTTCAGGATTGTGTACTGCCACCCCGGAATTGTGGCAGCGGTAATGCGTTTTCAGCGCCATCTTTCGTCGCTCAGTCAACGAAAGGTTGTAACCCGGTTGATTCTACGATCAAGACAACGGGGCTTGCACCTTTCTGTCCGTCAAGGCTTGCTCGTATCGAGAATCTTCTCTCTCTTGACGCGTGAAGGGGATGCAGGGTGAAGGGATGTTTTGTTTACGGGGCACAACCGTATTTCGAGTGAACTGAGGTCGCGTTCCGAGCTGGGACGACATTAAATGTTACGATCTCTCTGCCTCTCTCTCTGCCTCTCTCTCTCTCTCTCTCTCTCTCTCTCTCTCTCTCTCTCTCTCTCTCTCTCTCTCTCTCTGCCATTCCCAAGTAGCAGCTCTATACATCCTCTTGAAAACATCAGTCCAACTGACAAACAATCCATAAGCACTCCCTCGAAAAAGTCACCAGTACCCGTGGCTCTGGCGATCTCCGGCGTTACGGAGCAGTGGCCAATACTTGGATGGGTGACCGCTTGGCCGCGCACTGGCTTGCCGCCGACTACCAAGCTGGTGGCAGTTCAACCGAAATCCTGATGTTGACACATCCGAACCTGAGTACAATATAGTCGCTTGTACCCACACAAGTTGTTCAGTTTCCCCCGTGCCTTCCACAAAATGTGATACCTGTAGTGCATCAGGACAGATCGACTGCGGCCAATACTTTGCAGACGTCTTTCACGAATGGGAACAATGATATGGATGGGGTGAGAGTGAAAGTAAAATGATCGTAAAGACCAGCAAGGGCACAGGAAGGAACATGTCAAATGGTGAACGACTTGTGTGCTTCGGGCGATTCTCTCAGTAATGTCTTTCATACAACACCGTTTTTTTCCCTACAATCCCACCAATTTAGTCTTCCAAATTTTCCAACCATTTGCCAGCCACTAAATACCGCCGAGACTTTGAAAGCTCACGCATTGCCCAATGCGCGAAGACTGCGCGCCCAGTCTATTCCTGTCCAAGCTCCCTTCGCGGGATACGCCAAGGCTCTCCACAAACCGGCCTCCTCGGTCGGTGGCTTCGTTGCTCTTGTCGGTAGAGTCAGCCCCCTTTCCTCCGAACGCCCGCGTCTTTTGGGCTACGCGGCTTTTCTCTAAACTGTACACGGAACACCTGTGGCCGCGATCCGTCAGTATCAACGACATCATCCAAATAGAAGACTCCCGGTGTATTAATACGCGCCCTCGTACTCCGTTAAGGGGGAAGATACCTTTAGGCGAGGAAAAAATTGCTGACTTTCATGAATTTTTTTTTTAGGAAAGATTTTTTTACCATTATTGAGACTTAAGGTATGTTTCGTTAATACTTTTGGCTGTTTCTAAGTGGGTTTCGGCGGATGTTATCAGACGGCGTGGCAAGTACCGTCGGCGGAATTAATCCGAAAAGAAACCAACGAAGATTTTTCTTCCATTAATACTCATACGCGGAATATGAACCAAGAAAAAGTGAGATATGTTGAAAATCGATGCAATCGTGCGCTTTGACATGAAAAGATTGAATTTTCCGAAAACGCTTACACTTTGCGATAAAAATAACTTTTTTTTAAGTTATAATAACGTTAGAAATATTTATACTAAATTTCCTCCGCCATTTTGGAAGATCAATAAAAAAAATACCACGCAACAGCCAAAAGTAGTAATAAAATATACCTCAAGTCTCAAAAATGGTGAAGAAATCTTTCCTTAAAAAAAACATCATGAAAACCGGCGAACATTTCCCTTCGCCGAAAGGTATCTCCCCCCCTAATGACTGAACTGGTCAAACGGTACCAACTAATAATAATATCAAACTATAGCAATTACAGTCCAACTTTTAATAGCTTAGATCCATGAAGCCCGAGCATAGTTTGTCGAAGCGTTTCGTGGTCGAGAACGTTTCGATCAAACGCGTGTGGCCGTGTGTTTGCGATCATTGAATTTGGCCTTGTGAAAACAGACTGTTTAAGGTGTGTAAGTCGGGTATCAGGCTTCGAGGCGAGAAGCATGTTCAACATGTTTCAAAGGATTCTGGGACAGGGAGGGCAGTGGGATTCCCCAGAACGTTGGGATGATCATGAGACGAAACGGGATCTTGCCTGCAACCGGGAGCAGCGTGATCGCACTCTGGGATAGTAACCCGACACTTCACCCCAATTCTCCGCCACCCTTCACTCCGACTTCATCATACGAGGATCTTAAACGTGGGCCCAAAACTCCTCAACTGTAGAGGGAGTAAACGAGAGGGTGGGAGAGATTAACAGCTCATGTCGAGACCTTAATATAGCCCTTCTGACCTTCCGTACATTCTGCATATACAAGTGGGCATAGATCAGTAAATTGCATTTGTTATTATCCTCTTTCCTCATCTCCTTCATGATGCTTCTCCCGGGTGCTCGGAGCAAATGGAACTGGTCTCAAGAGCCTCACGAACCTATGTCACCCTTTTAATCATTGGAACGCTCGCAAACGAACCGTTATCGGACGCGTACATCAAATACCTGAAGCATCAATTGTTATCTGGTAGGGGGAAACATTAATAAAACTGACGACGAAAAAGTTTACAATGAACTGGAGAGGATGGAGAGAATTCTATGGACATTTTGTGGAAGAATTTTTGTCCTACGAATACAGCAAGATCAACGTTCGATTCCTTTCCATTCAATCTGAATACTTTTAAGCTATTCTATCAATTTAATATCCAGTCTATCTACCGCGTATATAAAATGAGGCCAAATCTAATTCTCAGGATTGATCACTTCATCTAATAATAAGTACCAACTCAGAGGCATCTCGTGCCTCAAATAGTCACACGCGATTGGAATCATCAACTGTCATCGACCAGTTCGGCCTTCCAACCGGTGCAGTCCTCAGGGTCCTGAATGTTCCCATGGGATCGTAGACTCTTTTCCCGAGGATGAAGGGTTGAGGCGAGCTCGTAGGACACAAAGGGAGAAAGAGGGGGATAAGTGGACGATAGAGAAATCGTTATCCTTCTCACCACTTCCCGACAACTCACACCAAAGTGCACAACCGAAGCTCGTTCTACCGTGACTAACAAGTTCCATAGAAGTCTGAGCATCGAGTGGCCAGGCTGTATCACTGATTATGCAGCCTCGAGTAGGGACTTCTCTGCCTGCTACTGCTTCCTTGTCCATGTAGAATACTTATCATGTATATTTTGGTACATAGAAATCTATGTGTACATGTATATCTATCGTATGGAGTTTGGTGTATATACTCAGTGGATTTAATGAGCGGCCAGGATCGTCGGGTTTCGGTTGGTCCATGATCCATTCCGAATGGACGCTGAACGTGTCGACCATCGCTTCCACCTTTCGTCTCTCTCTCTCTCTCTCTCTCTCTGTGACTCTATAAATCTTACGCTCTGTTTCTCTCTCTCTCTCCCTACCCTATGCTGGGGTTGGTCCTTCTGAACAATTCACGCTCCTCTGGTACACTCGATTCCCCGTTAAACAGAGAATATTCAAGCGAAATCGTCAATTCACAGTTCGAAGTACCAGGTACCATAATATTCGTAGACCCCCAGAATTATGTCTCGCTTATAGCAGTGAAATGCATTTCATAAATCTTCTCTCTCTCTCTCTCTCCCTCTCGTTATATGTGGCCCTGCCGATGTTTCGGCATTCACTGCCTTATCGAACAGGAAATGGTCCATCGTCAAATGATTCACGAACGTTTAATTGTTTTACAACCATTTAAAGATAACAAGGTTTAATGGACGCGTAGAATGTTTCACGAAATTCCCCGGTGGGATGAAATTGCAACGATTAAAATGCGGGTCCGCGGAAGGACCTATAACTTTCGGGACGAATCTCTGCCGATTATCGCCACTCTTTACGATTCCTCGTCATCGATGCCGTAAAACGTGTTCCACGAGTGTGCTCATGGTCTCGTGCAATTATACAGATAACTGCAGCCGGACGTGATCGACTCGGTAAACGGAGGATTAAGGATTCAAGTAACTACGTGGAAAAGAGATTGCATTTTCAATTTTTCTCCTCCATAGCGTGACATGTTTCGTTACCACGAGAGTAACGAATGTAGGATGAATGTTCCGTCAATCTTCGTCCCTCATCTCAAGTTCTTAGACAGCAACGACGTTGTCAAAGTTCCCAAATACTTTGCACGCCTGAAGACACTTTCGTCCATCATTGCGAGAATAAGTCTTGTTCGAGTAAGCAGGACACTTGATCTCCCAAGGATTCAATCATCTGCATTTGCAAGCCTGAATGCAGTGTCCGTGAATTCGTGGCAACGTGGAGCTTGTGCAAGTTCGTCGCTCTATCGGAGCTCGTAATCTCGCGCGATGTACAGATGACAACGCTCACGCTCCGCTCGTCAGCAGAGCGGAACAATGATGGAGACATTCTAGGATAAACCATTTGACATCGTCGACGCTTCGTTGGGGCGAGCGCGGGATACGAGTGAGGCGGGAGTTTAATTAGGAAAACTATCGGCGAGAATGGTCGAGGATACGAGCAACGCGAGAGGTTCGGCTTCGTGAAACAACAACATGCAACGTCGAAGCTCGGTGAACTAACTTAACCGAAGGGTCAGCAGCAATCTATCGGATGCAACGAGAGACCAGAATGACCGGTGACTCGTTCTCAACCACTCTCGCCTTCTCTCTCTCTCTTCGTCGTGCGGTACCTCTCTATCTCTCTCTACAGGATGAAGTTAGGTAGCGAATGGTCTACGAATGCGAAATAGTTTCAACCCCGCGCGTCCTCCGGCGCAAAAGCCAGGACACGGCTATGTAGTTCAGGTGGAGGGAAACTAGCGGCCTTGGCTCATAGATGGAACAAGCGCATCGAAGCTCTGTACCACATGCAGCCACCTACATATGTATCAAACGCACCCACACGTACGCACGTATATAAACGACTTTATATGAGCATTAGGGAGGGAAAGCGGTGCACCGTTGCTGATTCCTCCCTGTCCACTGACTGCAATGTGACAGACTTACACGCCTTTCCTGATTAAAATGTTAAGCCGTACAGAACGCCACTGTCAACCAGACCCCTAACTAGTTTTCCGTCCATCCGCTATTCTGTCTGCGTGACATCCTCCCACATACGCGCGCGCACACCCTCCCACAAACAGTTTGCCGGATAGAGGGAGGATTTATCGTGGAAAACGGGAACGTCGGAGGTCTCTCTATGAATTTCACGCTACAAGGAGATCCGGCCAACAAACCGGAGAAAGGCTTCTGACGGATAAATTGCGCTTTAGCGCTCGTCGATTTTTCAGAAGTATCCGCCAAATTTAAGGGCTGCCAATTGCTTCCGGCTTGTTGCTCTGTTTGTTTTTGTCACTGCTGAAAACATTGAAAATACGCAGCGTTCAATGGTGACGATACGTTGGTCGGCTGAACCCGAATTGATAGGCGTTTTTAGAGTTTCGTAGGCAAACAAGGGATACCCTTCCAACCTCTCGATGTCCGTCCGTTTGTCTGGCATAGCCTTATAGCTTCAACAGTGTATAATCTACACGCATGCAATTTAGCAAGTAGATACTTCAGATGGGGATCTCAATTGATGTGTAGAAAAACTGTCGGAAAAAATGTTCCAGGGTGTTTGTCCCTGCATGTAAAATACGGTCGATTTTTATTTCGTGCAAGGCACCTGCGGCTAATAAGGCCTAGCTAAGGGATATTTGAAATAAAATGAAAAATATCCAATTTAATCAACAAATTTTAATTGTAATCATTTAAGTTCAGTTCCTATACAATATGAAAATGGTAACTTGTACCATAAACAAAAACAAAATTAAACATTTTTAAAAACCTTGATAGCAGACCTCATTTTACTATGGTAGGATAATAAGGGATGAATATTTACAAGTGGGCCTCCAGCTAGAAAAGGGGTTTAGAAATGTTGTACCGAGTCGATGTATTTGAGGGCACTTTGTTTATAATATTTAAATCGGGGGAAGACAATTTCAACCCTTATTTCAACCCCCAAACGCTTTTTTTTTTACTTTTTTGAAGGTATGGAGGAAACGGGTTTGGTGACATCAAGTGGGTCAAATGGCATGAATTTGTTTGGGTTTGTTTCGTCCCCCATCAGAAAGAATATATTTTTATACTGCAGAGTACCCCGAACACGTGAAAACAAAATTGGAGCCGATTAGGGCTGGAGCTTCACTTGTAAATATTCACCTAATAAGGTCCACGGCTTCAACATACTTAAATAATCGACCTATACGTAATATATTTGGAATTTGAGATCAATAATCTTCCGCAGCTTTGTATGGAGTCAAAGTTCCTCTCTGCACTGCTCGGACAGCTGACACCATGTCGTTTTCTGACCACAGCACTCGTTTTGGAGGCATCGGGATCGAGGCACTAAAAATAATGTTCAAATAATTAGTAATAAATATGCGTACTATTTATTTACATCCGTAACATCTTAAAAGTAATGTAAAATACATTATAAAACAAACAAACTTTGCTACAAGAAGTAGGAGGACAATAAGGCCTATGGTTAAATTCAGTAGGCCTTAATAACCGTCGACCACGTATGTAATAAAAACAAAATAAAAAATATTTGGACCACGATACGTTATTCAAATATTTATGATAATCGAAGCTTGAATTAACAAGGATAAAGACTGCGATTTTAGATAGATAAGTGTAATATTACAAAAAATACTTACGATTTATTCGGACCGATTTTTATTATTGGTGCTACGCGGCCGCGTCTCATGATGGATGATGCAACACTGGTGGCGGGGAGCAGGGTATCGCGCCTCCGGATACTTGTAGCGGCATCTTCTTGCAATAGGCGTCTATGAGTGTGGCCTTGAGCGTGAGCGGCTATTTTAAATATGATTTTCGTTACTTAGGCCTTATTAGCCGTGGGTACCTTATTCCATCGGACGGCATGACATAGGACGAGACTTTCAAAATGAAATTGAGGTTCCGTCTGCCACTCCTAATCTTTGAGGTCTGTGTGCGAAATACCAAGCTTTGAACTGATTTGCAATGTCTCCGCCGTTGATATGAAACATCTGACAAAAATCTGGGGACTAGGCATTTGATCAGAAATTTAGCTTCAAATTATTTTGGTTCAGTTACTTCAATGAATTCGAGAGTACAACCAAGCTACGTTACCTTTATGGAAAGTCCACAAGAAGGCCGCACAATCAACTTTGTCACATGCTGTTCGAAGCGTTGTCGATAAAATATCACATATCAATCAAAGGAATCCGCTCCACCCAGATGAAATCAAAATTAGCACACAACCAATGATTGTGGTCCAAACATTGATGCTTCGAATGATTTCACAATCAAATGGCTACACGGCCCTACTCAGCGCGTGTTTCAGCACGCAGTTGGTAGGTTTCAAAAATGCAGTCGGGTAGAAGACGGTGTTACGTTGTCATTTGCATTCAAACTCGTCGTATTCAGCGGACGAAGTTTCCGTCAAGATTAGGAAGGAAAGGAGAATTGAGGGAGCGATGGTAACGCAGGGTTTCCGCAAGAGTTGACGGGTTTGATGAAATACCACATGGTCGTTTAAGGGGAGAGAATACGTGTGGAAATAAATGCCTTCCGTCAGTCTGAATCCATACTGTGCACAATTTCAGCATCTCATCACGTTGTTTTCGCAGTAAAGGTATACAAATATGTATATACACATGGAGGATGCAACTCACGAGTCGTAATGCTTCATAACATCCTAGGAAGTGAACGGTAGCCATTGCCAAGCCACCGTAAACGCCATCTATTCGCAACTAATGGGCATATACGGAACCCTTCATCTCTCCGCCGTTCATCCTTGCGTATCCCTTTCTCCCATCACCGCAAGCTTGTCTCGATTCTCTCCAGAAACTGTTTGTTTCCGCACGTGACGAACCGGAAACTGGAATAACTTGTAGCTACACTCGTCACCGCAAGATTTAACTCCCTCCCTCCCTCACTCTCTCTCTCTCTCTCTCTCTCTCTCTCTCTCTCTCTCTCTCTCTCTCTCTCTCACTCTCTCTCTCTCTTTCACTTAGCAATTCCCGGTATTGTATTCCTCAAGGCTTTCGTGCTTTGCAACAAACCCTTCGAAGTTCGGCACGCCCTCACCTAGCCGAAGAATCAACAAAGTTCCGGCGCATGTTACGAGTAGCTGCAACGTTCAAGAATTAGGATACAGGTGCAGAATATTTCGATCGTAACTACGCTGGAACTCTCGTTCCAGGCTTTTGGAGATGCTGTCGTAAATATATGGCAACTATGCATTTTTCTCACTTCGTCTATAAGCCTTAAGGGGGCTTTAAGGGGGTCTATAAGCTTTAAGGGGCTTTAAGGGGCATCTACCTTGAGGCAAAAAATAGCCAAATTCTGATTTTTTCGGGGAAACGGTTGGTGAAAAATCAACGCATTTTTTTCAACACCCCGGGACACATATTGAGAGCTTTTGAGAAAAATTACCAAAAAACACAGAAAAACATGGCTACCGGCAGCTGATGAAATTCTTTTAGCGACGTTTGGCGGTGGACACTCTCCAGCTTAAATGGTGCATCTGAAATCTGAATACCAAACGGGTTATTCAAGTTAACAATAAATAAAAGTCGTTGACGATCGTCGATTATCAAAATCATTTTTTTAAAGAACGTGGCGACGAATTGGAGCTCGAGCATACAGAATTTATGAAAAAAGTCGTCATTATTACGTAGTTATTAAAAATTGAAGATCGATTTTTAAAAAGTGAGATCGTCAGCGACCTTTGAATGATTCTCGTCGTATTTCCCGTAAATTTGGAAATAATCTATCAAGTTGTTCTCGGGATATCACGTCCACCGACATTGAACACAGAGTTTTAGGGGCGAAATAAACGCGTTTAGGGGTGTAGAAAACGCGTTTAGGGGAGGGGGGGGGGGGTTGATTGGCTATGAAACAAGCATGTTTACGATAATTTTTTTTGACGGAACAGTTAACATATATTTATTTATGTAATTAGGATATAATAAAAGTACATTCGAAGAATATTCTGTAAAATTTTCATTTATAATTATGTAAAAATGAGCCATTGACAGCAAATCTTTGCAGACAGGTAAAAAAAAGTTTCGTTGCGGTCAACCGCATAACTCATCACTGGATCGTCTGAAAAAAAACCCAAAAAGATTTCGTTGGTTGATAAGTTGCTTAAGGTAACGCTAGCGGGTTTTTTTTATTTTTGGTTACACTTAGAAGTCAAAATATCGATTTTCCATTAAGAAAATTGGAAATTTTGGTATTGGAAAATAAATTAAAATTATTTAAAAAAATGTTTAAACTCGACAGCTTTACCTCGTAATTTATGTGTAGAATGAGTGTGTGAAATTTCAAAAGGATCAGTACAGTAGATTTTGAGCTGGAGAGATCACCGACTATGAAAAGTGTGAGGAAAACGCGTTTAAAAGTTTCAAAGATTTCACCACTAGAAAATAAAAAATTAAACATCAATAAACGAGTGTTTTTTCATATACTTACACAGAAACATCGATGCCAGGCCCATAAAGCATTCATATGACAAAATAAAAAAAAACGCCAAAAAAATACCTCACCCCCCCCCCCCCCTTAAAGTTTGAAGTATGGTGCTGCTACTGTTTATTCAAGTTTAAGAATATTTCAATGAAATTTTCAACCAATATAGCTAAAAGGTGATACTATCGAATAAAAATATTTTTGTAAAATGCAATTTTTTGACGCATCCAAGTAGGTACAGCCCGTTAAAAAAATATACGTATACAAGTTTTTGTTCGCCATTTTTGAAGGAAAAGTAGATTCAGGACGCGAAAAATAACCGGTTGCAAAAAAATGGTAGCAACGGTTGCCAAAATTTGCCATTTAATCTCGCCTTTTTCCCTGTTACTTTCCCGGATCGAGTTGGTCCGGAACGAAATATGCCAAAATCAGGGATGGTGAAAATTCTCATGGAAAACTATTTTCTCACGTATGCAAACTGTTCTCTCGTGATTAATCGTTTTGCGGAGCGATTTATTTACTTATTCGGCACTACTTGCTCGCGTTGATTCGATTTTCGTATCTGCGTGTATGCTTCGCGTGTTATACGCGCGCGGCGAACGTTTACGCGAATTATACGCGTGTAAAAGTATCGCGAAGCGAGATGGAAACGTTTGCCGCCCTTAATTCCCTGCGAGCCGGAAAGTGTGTACCACCGGATGATGACCGCGTAACTAGGGGGTGAGTTATTCCCTTTTCACCCTTGGTGTGGAATGTGAGTGTGCGGTTGTGTGTCGACCTCCAATGCTCCACCACGTACTCCGAAATAATCCTGCGAAGCGTCGATGCCGAATAGGCTATTCAAACGTTCAATTTAGGGGTAGTTTAGGGTTTAAGTTGTTACGGCGTACATTTGGCAGCTCTGGCAAAATACTCGGAGGCTTCTGTTCGGCCTAAAGATGAGGCTAACTGTGACATTTTTTTTACTCCCGAGGTTTTTTCTCTCCACTTCTCTCGCGGACAATTGGTTGCGAGAATTTTCACGCCGACATTTTTAATCGGATTGAAGAGAAAAAAACGCCAACTACGCAGCCATGCGAAAAACATTTTTTTTTCCCCGCGGCAAGCGTAGCACTTTGCCACGATCGGCAAATTCACGTCGTATCATGCCAACGGTTGTAAAAAAAAAGCGAAAAAAAGCAGCGACAAAAAATAAACGCAACGTTCGCTCGGTATCGCGCGGAACGATTCGACGCCACCCTTTTTTTTTCTCTCTCGATTCCAATGTATCTGTATCGCTTTCCGTATTGTGTACACGCACGGGACTATACAGTAGATAGTATAACGCTCGTAGCAGCCCATCCCAGGGGGTATACGATCGCCGCCACCCCTTTTTTGGTCAGGTATATATATATATATATATATATATATATATATATATATATATATATATATATATATTTATATATATACAGGGTGTCCTGTTATGAATGAATAATCCTGCAAATGTCGATAGGTCGAATCATGTCCTACTATATGCTGAAATTTCAGTTTAGTAAAAGACCCACCGTGGTTGAAATTTTGGGCTCTATGTTATTTAAAAAAAAAATCATCTTCATTTTTTTACATGCCATTTCTACAGATGATATGCATCGACAATAACTAAGGAACTTTTTAAAGTAATTGACACGATTTGCGTAGTACATTTTTTTCACACCCCAGGCTATCAAAGACAGATGTTCGAATTGGTTTGTATGAAAATTCTGCATAAGATCGTTTTTCATAAAGCTTCCTTAACATTTACGATTAGAAAGAAGACTTTCCTAAATAAAACAAATAACCAAGAGTATTTTTTTTCAACTGTTTCAAAAAACGTTATCGTTTGTAGAAATGACATGCGAAAAACCAAAAGCAGATGATTTTTATCTCGAAAACCGTGGGACTTTTACTAAACTGAAATTCCAGCATATAGTAGGACATAATCTGACCTATCGACAGTTGCAGGATTATCCATTCATAACAGGACACCCTGTATATATATTATATATATGTATGTATGTGTGTATATATATATAATACGTATGTGTAATAATAAAATATAAAATACGTATGTGTGTATATATATATAATAAGTATGTGTGTATATATGTATAAAAATGTTTGTGTGTGTATACATATAGGCTACTGAGGATCGTCCTCAATGTACATTCTCGTAAAAAAATTACAAAATTTCCGAAAGTTCGTGCACAAAGGACACTCTTCAAAAAGTCCATGTTTAATTACTCTCATCTTGTGATATTACTTATTAAAGTAATTAAACTCCGATTCGATATCACTATAAAATCACGACCAAACCCCCAATTACTTGTTTATTCTTTATTAAATATACATATCAATTAAAAATAGTGCAATGGTACCGCAGTGGTACTTTGTGAAAAATATTCAGAAATGTAGGTTTATTTTGGAGGTAACTGTACACCCTTAATGTCGTTCCATATACCCTAGTCTATATTCCGTAATACATGTATGTACTTGTACCCCTTGTCGCGGGCCATTTAGAGCTGCCGTTACAACGTCGAATGCTGCTTTTACGGGGCGTCGAATTTGTTTCATAGCCGGTGCGGTCACCGGCAAGTAAAGCCCAACGGCTGATGGCCCACGACGAGAGAGAAACGAACAGGGATATAACGACGTTTTTTTTTTCGCCCTCACTCGAGCGTTAGAACCGAAAACGTTAACCGTCCGGGTAAACGCTCGCGAGTTGTGAGGATAGAGAGCAGAAGAAAAACAACAACAAAAATAACGACCAAAATAAAAACGGGGTGCGTTCCGACATTGGTGAACTCTACGAGGGGAGGGGTTGTTTACGAGAAAACAGCGGTGTTAAAATCGCGATACCTAATCGGTCGGATGGAGGTGAAAAAATTCGAAAAAAAAACTTTGGAATACCGTACTATGATAAAAAGCGTCGACTATCGTTGCGAAGAGTTTCGGTATTTTGCCTCCAACGGTTATGATAAGGGCAATTCACGAGCACAGAATTGGACAGCCTCGCAACAAAGTTCACGAAAAAAATTGTATAATTCATAGATTGAATCGGGAGCCTGAATTAGAAGGTCTAAAAAAGCATTTTTTCGGGAATTCTTTTTCAAGGGAAAGAATCAAGTGAGCCCAGTAAACATTGGGGTACCTTTTCATGTATATTTGAAATGTATAAAAAAAATGTTTCAACATGAAACAATAAACGACTGCAGATTTATCAGCCTATTGTGCGTCTTGCCACTGCAGTCCCCAATCGGCGGAAAAGATGCAGTTCGTTATTCTTGACTGAAACAAAAAAAAAACAAATAAAACTTTCGATTGTCATATATTTTTCTTCTGAGTGAATTAAGAAAAAGCTGAAAAAATCGTGAAGTTATGACTTTTTCCAGGTTCGAGAAAAAAATGTCTTGAAAAAAAAACACTTTAACGTGCTATAAAAATTATTTAAAAATACTTTTCCAATGACTTTGTAAATTCACTTAGAAGAGATTTTCATGCTGAACAAAATAAACTTTGGTTTGATTCAATAGGTCGTTTAGTTTCTCCGCTATCACGCTCGCCGATTTGGAAAAATCGTGAAAATGAAAACTGGAGAAAACGCGCTTCAAAGTTTTCAATAGGAGGAAATATCAATATCCAATATCAATAGCTTCTCTGCTTTTGGCCTCGTATCTTCGAAAATATTTACAATTGGCCTCTGTAACTTTGTAAATATATTCTTGGATAGTTCATCTATCGATTTAAGCAATGAAGTAAGCGATTTTTCGGACCTTCTAATTCAATGGTATGACTAGTTTTCAATATGCAGATATGAATTTTTGTCCGAGTGCCTACTCGATAAACGCCTGTTTATCTGGACGAACTAATCCGCCATGTCGGATATCCATATGGAAATGGAAGTACGAAAAACGGTGTCATGTAGCCCCGGTCTGGATGTCCGAAATGATCTGCAAATTTTCTCAGCCCATCGGACAAGAATCAGGACCCATTTTACTGTGCAACCGCTTCCGCAGCCATCTTTTCTCTGGATTTTTTTTCGCCGTCTCGTTGAACTCTCATCGAAGAGCAGGATTTTCAAGCATCTTGGAAGATCTCGTATAGCGCATATAGAGTACGGAGGTACGTTCCCGGTGGATCGTTAGCGCTGACCGCCATCGTAGCTGTTCCGATAGTCCGCTTGGTTGAATAGCGAATAGCGACTTGCTCCTCCAACGAGAGAGTCAGACAGAGAGAGAAAGAGCAGACTAGAGATAGAGGAAGAAGAGACCCCCTTTCCATCTCGCCTGTCTCAAGGGATTCAAAACCTACCATCTCCGAATATTCTCCAAAGTCTCCTCAACCCGAACTACACCGCAGCATCAGTTCGTTATTTTCAAAGAAGGTAGGCGAACGAGCTTCGTTTCGTTATGCCCCCCAGAGAAGAGAGAGAAAATATAGGAAACAGCCAAAAGAAGAGAAGACCAGTGAATTTCCGTTGAAGCACACCATGTGTTTCTATACCGTGGAGTAATATCTCTTTGCAAAGCTACATTCTCTCCCTCGGACTTTGGGGATCGTTGAAGCTTGAAGATAAAAATCAAAATCGAATGATCGCCGGATCATTACGATCGACTCTCCTCCTCCTGTGTTACCCCTCCCTGGCCGTCTCTGCCTGGTTCGCCCTCCGATGCTTGATTGGGCCAGGGGTGTAACGAAGATGGAAAGCCCAGTCTGTACCGAGGTACTCCAGGCCTCTCCTACCATCGAGCCACCACTAGAGGGAGCTTGCGCCATTCCAAGCTACTCCAGTCCATCTCGTACGCGCCTAGCTCTCGCGGTAATATAGGCATTCGCATTAATGAGTGGTTACGCGTCCACGTATTTAAAGGAGGCGGAGGAGGTGGTGGCGGAGGAGGAGATGAATGAATTGGTCGGTGAAACGTGTGGTGGTGCACTGTGCATCCATTCGCGGCCTGCATCTACCTTGATCATGTTCCACACCCGAGGTTTCGATGGTTTGGAAGCCGCTGCTGACCAACGTCATCGAGCTTTTGGCTTAGGCTTTCGCTCAATCAACGAAGCGGGACGTCAGAATCGCGAGCCGCAGAGCAGTTAGAGGACAGCGGGCTTGGCCGTATGTGTACGTGTGTATCAGAGAGAAAGAGAGAGAGAGAGAGAGTGAGGAAGAGAGAGGACTCCATCGCAAACCAACTGCCTACCTGAAATACTATTTTCTCTCTCCTGTACCTTCTCTTTCCTCCTCCACTTCCCAACGCTCCCTCACTACTCGTAATCTCGTTACCTTCCCGATTCTGATTACCGACGTTAATCAGGGAATAGCGATGATGCGGGGCACGAGGGAGCAAACCCATTGTTGCACAACGAGACGAACGAAGCGAGAGACGAGGGAGCGGTATGTCGGGTTTCCCAGAGGCCGCGGTTGAGGAGGTTTTGTGCCAGCCTCATGTCGCTGGTAGAGCTCGCTTGCTTGTTTCGCGCATCCATATCTATCCTGCTTTCTCTTCCTCTCTCATCTCCCAGGCTCCTATTTTGCCCGGAACTTGATTATCCGATTAGTCTAGGCCGATGCCGTTGGTCATCCTCACGTTCGTGAACTATTACGCGCCCACCCTTTAATCCCATGTAAAAGCTTCCACTATGCGTATCTGCCGATGATAATCAGCAGCAGCACCGCCGATATTCCCAGTACGCTAATTAGCTTGGGACACTCGATCTTTTCCGGTTACGATCAATTTGGTGGACAACAGGCATGAAGAAGAAGCAAACCTACCGTGTGACGTTTGCGGCAGGGCTCTCGTATCCTTTTCACGTACTTGCAAAAGAAGATGGTTTGAAGATAGATACAACCTGGGAATGAAAGAGTTGGACAAGATGATCTCGTTGATTGTAATCTCTGATATTGACATTAATTAGTATTAGTGCCGTATGAAGAGCTAACGTTACAGGGCAAAAGTCTGAGCATAAAAGTCGTCCCAGCACAAAGCCGTTTCCATGAGGAAGCAAATAATAAAACCGACCTATACGATGGTAGGATAAACGCGAAGCTAGATTGCTTCGTATTACTCGGTTATTACAAAGCAATATCCCATTTCGTTTTATCGCATCGGGACGCATTCTTCCCGAATCGAAAGCTTCGACGATTGACTCGAGTTTCGTCCGAGGCTCATCTTGGCCACCACGCAATTCTCGAACTTCGAATATCCGTCTGATTTTATTTTTATTTTTTCTATCAACTTGCACTTCTAGTCTTATTTTTCCGAGGCTGTAGTCTGGTCGCCGGGTGTTATCTTGGATGGAAAGAAGCATTGCGATATTGCACGACGAGGGAGACCCCGGACGTAGGAGCTCCCCCATTACCGAGCATCTTTTCCCGCCACAATCTCATCCAAAGAGCTTTCCATCGAGCTGTACACGTCTGTGTGTATGGGTGTTCCGTCCCCTTTCCCATCTCATCCTTCTTAGAAATAATTGAAACGTCGGAGCGTTTGATTCATTTCTCGCGGTCTCCCCCACCTCTCGCTTTCCATTTTATGCAGAGCCTCTTCCTGTCTTTCGACCTTTCGCTCTCCAACCTCGCTCAGGAGTCCTCTTCTTGCAGTAGCCTTGCTGTGATACGACGGCAACTCGTTATGAGACAGCTCAGGAAACTCACCCCTTTCCTGTCTTCTCGTTTCGCGACATCTTACTTTCTCTTAGGGAGTGTTTTTTTCTCTCGGGAGGAGGTCGGTTCTCTCTCCTTCTCCACGGGAGAGCTTGCAAGGTTACATCTTTTTTCCCGGGGGTCCAAAAACGCGGGAGACCCCCGATCCACGGGTAATGTCTTTCCTCCCATACCACCCGATGAGCGCAGCTTCCGAAGTGGGCCTTCTCTTCAACCCGATTGCGAACGGGTTCGTAAGAGCGGGCAAGGGCCGAGACAGGCCGCGAAAATTGCGCGATAGGGCATGAGAAACGTCAAAGGCTCCCTATCTGATTGGACGGAACATCTTTCTCGGCTATCTCTCACTTCCAGCCTTTATTACTTCCCTCTGGCTCGCCCCCTCTTTGTCTCTCTTTCTCTCCTACAATCGACCACGGCCTTCTTCTATAGGAATGCACTTATCCGATTGGCTGGTGCAATACCGTCGCGTCAGCTCGACTCGGCTGAAGCCCATGCGGCGGTTTGTGTACCACGTGAAAAGCTGGTCCATACGACGCCGCGACGTCGTGGCTACTACCAACTCCCTTTCGCCCATCCTGCAACATTGAGCATGCACAATCGTCGATCGCAGAACAGAAAACTTCCTGGCGAATGTTTTCCACGATTTTTGCTCGAGCCCCATTTTCATGGCAGACAGCAAGGGCAACTCTTGTGCGCCACCCCTATTCACCTCCCCACCGTCACGGTCGCTTCTCCTAGCATTACTCGCAACACTCTATATACCAAGCTTTATATCTGATAAGAAATTTTGCTCGGATCGGAAACTACCGTGACAAGAGAAAAGACAAGTCGCTCGGGAAAGCCACGGAACAATCGAAAGATCAAGACTCCGCAGCAGCTTTTTTCGTACTTCAATATGATTCATCGCTGCGAGAAATCTTCTTTCCCGGAAACGTTCAAGTTATACCGCAGTTTGAATGTATGGTCAATGTAGATTTTTTCTGCACTGGATTTGGATTCAGAACGTCAGGTCTTATGTAGTGCAGATCTTTTGTAGTGCAGAAGAATCAGGTCTTCTGCAGTGCAGAGGAATTAGATCTGTAGTGCAGAAGAATCAGATATTCTGTAGTGCAGAAGAATCAGGTCTTCTGTAGTGCAGAAAAATCAGATCTTCTGTAGTGCAGAAGAATGACGTCTTCTGTAGTGCAGAAGAATCAGGTCTTCTGTAGTGCAGAAGAATCAGGTCTTCTATAGTACAGAAGAATCAGGTGTTCTGTAGTGCAAAAGAATCAGGTCTACTGTAGTGCAAGAATCAGGTCTTCTGTAGTACAGGAGAATCAGGTGTTCTGTAGTGCAAAAAAATCAGGTCTTCTGTAGTGTTGAAGGCCGCCACGGCCGCTTCTCTTAGCATTACTCGCAACACTCTATATACCAAGCTTTATATCTGATAAGAAATTTTGCTCGAATCGGAAACTATAGTGACAAGAGAAAAGACAACTCGCTCGGGAAAGCCACGGAACAATAGAAAGTTCAAGACTCCGCAGCATCTTTTTTCTTACTTTCATATGATTCATCGCTGTGAGAAATCTTCTCTTCTGGAAACGTTCAAGTTGTGCTGCAGTGTGAATGTATGGTGAATGTAGAGAGGTTTTTTTTCTGCACTGGATTTGGATTCAGAATATCAGGTCTTGTGTAGCTCAAATCTTTTGTAGTGCAGAAGAATCAGGTCTTCTGTTCTCCTAGCAACAGAAATGGTGTAAAAATAGCAGAGTTTAGGGTTCCTTACCTAGACAAAAACGCAATACTCGATGGGTATTCGCAAGGTCGTTTACGTAAGGTTTTTTCTGCACTGGATTTAGATCCAAAACATCGGGTCAAAACGGTGCAAAAATAGCAGCGTTTGAGGTTCCTCATCTAGACAAAAACACATTACTCGATTGGTATTCGCAAGGTCCTTTACGATCAATTTCCAATCTCAATCGGACTCGACTCGAAAACTCGGATCAGCCATAGTTGACACAAGAAATGAGCTCCTTATTACCAGGAGCCTCGTGAGAGAATCATATCCAAGGAGCTCGAGGATCAAACGAGAAATCCTCATTTACCAGCAGGAAAACGCCATGATTGCATGTTTTGGTCTGGACACACTGTCGCGGTGAGTTGAAATTAGACGACATTCCATATAATTCTGACCATAACTTGGAGCCTCGTGAATGCATTAATACTGGATATTTGTGAGAAGCTGTTCTCCTCTTGAACTCGGTCCTACAATGCAAGCCATCTCTTGACGTTCAGTCCTGGCACGGTGGAACGAGATGTGATGCGGTGGTCCAGGCCTGTTTGCCATTGCGGGACAGGAGAGAGCTCGTACACACCGAGAATTGAATAGTGGAGCTTGTACCTTGGCCATCTAATATTACACTGTGTGTGTCCGTGTGTGTGGGTGTGTGCACCACATGTTCTACGATGCGCGTCATACCAGCCAACTCTAGCTGTTGGCCTGCACAACTCGTCTCTCTGCCCTCTCCCTTTCTCCATCCTCGCTCTCTGTCTCTTTCCACAGCGGACGCATTATTTATGATCCCCTGGCGGGATGGAGAGCTCTAGCAGTGTGTATTCCCCGGCAGCCTGCTGCGGTCCGCTATCATCCAGCTTGATGCTGTTGCTCCATGCCCTCCATTCTCATCCCATTTAGACGCGTTCTGTCATGCCTCCTCCAGTCTCGAAATTTTTCGACATCATATTCCGCTCCTTCACCTGCGAGCTGGGTCTAACCTCTTCAACTCGGGGCTGGTCTTCCACCCCTTTTCTTGGCGTTCTTCGGTTATCTCGCTCACCGGAGGTTCCTTCACGAGGAGGACCGCTGGATCGGGCGACGTCTCTTTGTTTGGAGTCTCAGGTGCTGATGATGTAGGCATGCTGATGTGGAACAGGGCAACTATAGGCACTAAATTGGAACCAATCTCTCTGCAATTGATAATAAATTCGCATAGCTATCAATGACGGCTTGCGGTGTCCATCAACCCGTTTTCATCCACCTGGAAATTGAGGTCTCTCGCAATGTCAAACCACAAATCTTCCCATCCATTATTCGTTTCCTCTAATCAACCGTTTGAAGCTGGGATTCCGTCGCATTCTGCTTGGTTTTTTTTTACAATCTGACATCCCTTTTTCGCCAAGAGTGCGGCAAAGCCGTAGGTTGTTCCGGCGTTGTTGCGAGAGCTCCTTCAAAGGTCCAAGAAAATTCTTTTCCGGTGGGATCCACGAGGAAAATCGGTAATACTCCGGCTCTCTCTCTCTCTCTCTCTCTCTCTCTTTCACTCCGCTGCTCTCCACCTCCTGCTCTTCTCGTACCAGCAGACGATTTCACAGTCGAGCTTGCCAGAACCACTACTTTTCCATCTTTTTCCGTTATATACCTCATCTTTTTGTTGCCTTTTCACCCGTTCGAAAGGACCTAGCCTTTGTGACGTATGAGACGAGTCCTTACTCGATCTCGCTTACACGCTTCGCCAAGCACATTTGTTTTCAAGCATCCAACCAACTTCTTTGCCTTTCGCCCCACCTTATACTCCTCCGCGTCCTATTTCCCGCTACTCTAGCCTTCCTTTTTTTTCTGCTTCGGCTGTACGCGCTTTTCCGCTTTCAAGATCTCGCGATCGACGGGAATTGAATTTATCGTATCGAGCCAAGAGCGATGCAGCCGCAATGCTGTATTTCATTTTTATCTCATCGCGCATCGCCCCGATCTTCGCGTCGCGGTGAGTGAAATGAGCTCCATCAAAGACCAGCTCAACGTTTGACGAGATTTTTAAAATGCAATATTCGGCTCAAAAAAGCAGAGCTATTCGTTTGAACATCAATCGGCGTGTCTGCTGTGAAGTTTCCGGCCGAAGGGTCCAACGATTTTGGGCACCGTGACGAGGAGGGCGCAGCGAAAGAGCCAACTACGTGGCTGTCTGTGTCCGTTTCATTTCATCCGGTATCATTCACCGTTCCCTGGCTCCTGTTCACTCGCACGTTGTCGCAGCTGAATCGTTAATCGGAATAATATTCGCTTCGCGGACATTGTTTCGATGCGAATTCAGGTCCGGCGTTGATGGGCTGCATCCAGGGAGAAAAAAGGGAACGGGAGAGACAAATACAGATACGGAGAGAAAGAGGGACGGCAGGTGTGAAAACCAGCAGAGCTTTCATTCGATTCAGCATCCGGAAATCGCGTGGTCGACGCGACGAATAATTACGCGCGGTGTGCACGAGCTTTGGCAAATGCTCGGAAGGGACGAGCATTTCGGCGCAGCGTGAATAAAACGGCGCGAGAAAAAGCCGTGCTATAGTAGAAAAGCTCATTCGAGCCCTTGCTCCTTTATTTCTCCGCACACTCGCTCCAATCCATTTCAAGTTAGTCTTCTGATTCTCTGCAAATTCCTCGCAACTTGCAAATTCATCAAAGCTCAGTCTTGGATTATGTTAACCGTATGAGACTATTGCGACACGACGAAATTTCAAACGAACAATGCGCTAAAAAAAGCTTGCACAAATTCGCAAGCACGCTTTTGGTTATCGTCCTGCTTTGCGGTTGCTGAAGGTACAATCACGCACGAATAAAAGGGTTCGGTGATGCAGTATGAGGAAAAAGAACGTACGTAGGGATGCCTTCCACGTCGCACACTCTCGTCGCGTCCAGGCACGCTGGAAATCCGCTTAAGTACTTTTTCATCAACGCAAAGTGGGTCCGGACTGCAAAGAGCCTTTGCACGCGTCTCATTGTAACGAACAGGAGCACGTACGTATAAAGAATTACGGCATTGAGCGCGAGAATTTCAACGGGGAAGGAAAAGAAAAAGTTCGGCGAATGTAAACTAGAGAGATAGAAGGAAGAAAACGTGAATGGATGCCATTCAACGAGACTCCGATAGGTACGTGAGCTTTTTCGTCGTGGTCGCCTCTCACGAGGCATCAGTAATTGTGGACTCTAAAAAAGGGGGTTACAAAGTGGCCCAGTGCCCCACAACGAGCCGCCCGGTCCAGCCCTTCCCAGGGCCATGCTAACAAGTAGCTGTTGGCTTCAGCCCTATATGTCCATGCCTCTAAAGCTCGAAAAAAGTCTTCCGACTGTCCAAAGAAAATAGACCATTTTTTCGAATTTATCTCCCAACCACTATACGATGCATCATATCTGAATTTCGATAGGAATCTTTTGAACAATTTTTCCGTCTCCCCTGTGAATGTAAATGCGGGAATGTCATGTAAAAATATGGATAAAACGCCCGTCGCCTGCGCCGAATGGAAAAACGAGTAAGCAAAGCACGTGTTGTTTTCTTTTTCTTTCCTTATTGTTCGCGTTTATTTGTTTTTTCTTTCTTTGACACGTTTCTCATCTTTGGAGCTCGTGCTCGCACACGGAGATCCCCCACGGGCCCGAACTGAACATCTTAGCACGAAAGGTTTCACAATTTTCCATGCACGCTCTCACATAGCTATGAAATTATTGATCTACGACTCTGTGGACCGCGATTTATTACTGCGGATAATGCATTCGGAATGCGTTTAACGGGCGAAACCAGAGGCGGCGTTACGCCCGAGCGCACGAGAGAGAGGGGAGGGGGGCAGGGGGGAGGGGTGCAACCTCGTTTTCTCTCACATCGCGAGCTTGAGGAAGAAAAATAAGGGATGGTTTTGCTGCTGGTGGCAAGCGAAAGGTATAAAAAGAGGGAGCAGACAGCGTGTAGCAGGAAACGCAATCTCAACGGGAAAGTAGCGATACGTGTGCGTTTCTACGTACGTGTGCGCATAAATGTACCCACACTAACACACAAAAATGTGTATGTCGAGGCTCGCTTCTCGCTCCAACGAAAATTCAACGACAGTTCGGGAACGATATGTTTTCTCCACTCGCTCGTCGAGACGGGAACCTAAAAACTCTCGCGGGTCTCCATCTCCGACATCTCCCCGAAATATCTCGCTCCATCCACTTCGAAATTTCACTCGAATTCGTCCGGGAATAAAAATGTAAATTCCCCATTCTTTTCCACATCAGATTGATCCTTGTATGTATTATTAAGTTTTTCTTTAACCCCACTCGATTCAACAGGAGTTTTCCGCCCTTGCCTTGAAAGCTGTAGGCGATGCTTTTAGGGGTTGTTGGATTTTTCCGGGGCCGGAGCCGCGCCCGATACAGGCACTCAACCTCGAATTCTCCAGTAGCTCAATTTACAAACACTACAAAGAGCCTGTCTAGTCTTCAAATTAATTTCTTTTTTGAGCCAATTTTGCATGTCATGGTTAGGGGTTGAGTGGGTTTCGAAGCCAACAAAAGCATATTTTCTCCATTTTTTATAAATATAATATATAAATTATTTTATTTAAAATGATGAGCACACAAAGGAGCAACATTTCGACAATGTTTAAAAAAAATGGCATCCAAAAATTCGGGAAATTCAGCCGGTGGGACCTGGTTTCCGGAGACCCCTAACAAAAATGTCCTCGTGGTGGTCAGGATAACTCATGATAGCTTTATCGGAAATTGAAAAACCACATTTTTTCTGTTAGTATATAAGTATAGCTCGTGATTGAACGAAGGATTTAAAAAAAAATTGAATTTTGAATTTTTGGCAGAGTTGTATGCAAAAAAGATCAATTTTTGGTATAATTTAGACTCCGTGTAAAATGAGTTGTGTAAAATCCTAGATTCTACACAACTCATAATAGACTTGTGTAAAATCCTAGATTTGACACAACTCATAATAAATAGACTTCTTGTAAAATGAGTTGTGATCGAAAAAAAACCTTCGTTCAATCACTAGTCAATGCTATTTTGGAGAAGTGTGCGAAATTTAATTAAGATCGGTGCATTAGTTTTTTAGAAATCGTGTCGACCGATTTCAAAAATAGTTTCGATAAAAATGCGATTAAAATTTTAAGGAGAAAAAAACGAAGGCATTTTTTTCATCTTACATATAATCGTCGATTCCAGCTCCATAAAGCAAATATCCTGCTGCAGCTGCGATGTCCAGTGCATCCTTTTGTCCCTGCCTTGATTTATTGAATTTTTCAAACCCACGCAACCCCTTAACGTCCTAGTTGAATTTCTATTTTACTTCGCATACTTTTTAGCAGAAAAAAGGAAAGGTTTAATCGAGAGATTATTTTCGCCACCCTGTTTCGGCTGAATTTCAGTTATCGTTTGGGGGTGAATAAATTACTTGTCCAATACATTGACGACTAGTGACTTTCCGAAATAAACGAAGACATCAATGTACTTCAGGTTTTTGCTGCAGTCCGTTTATACGTACTTGAATTCTCTTTTTC
This sequence comes from Ophion ellenae, assembly GCA_963210295.1. Lineage (NCBI taxonomy): Eukaryota > Metazoa > Arthropoda > Insecta > Hymenoptera > Ichneumonidae > Ophion > Ophion ellenae. The sequence goes on from OY723385.1 coordinate 59,281,124, forward strand.
ATTCGGAAATCAAGATAATGAGTGACGAACGAAGTTATCCACGTGGCTCGTACTATCAATGAATTATTTCAAACCGCGGAATTCGCGAAATCACCAAATGCACGGCGAGAATATTTGGATTTAAAACGAATCGCGTAATCGGTACATCTAATAAAATAGCAATCAGTCTCCGCACCGTTCGTGCGAAACTGTATTATCAAATACGAGTTTATACAGGGGCGAGTGAGGGAGAAAAAAAAAGCCGCGTGAGTGGGGAGGGAAACTGGGTGTCTGTGGGGCAAAGATAAATTCGATGGAAAGTGTTCCGAGGCGCCCTGGAAGAGGAAAAAAAGAGAGGGTGATGAAGATTTTCTGCAAGGTCCTCGCGCGAGCTTCCGGTTTTCTCTTTCTCTCTCTCGCTCCGTTTTATCCTGCCCGCAGACTCGCGGGCTTTTTTTCTACCCCTATATCCCTCGGAGCTTCGCCGGTGTCGCGTCGGGGTGGCTCCGGTTGTGGCTTCGCGTAGTGCGGGGGGGGGGGGGAATAAATAAAAAAAAATCGGGCGAAAAGCTTGCGAATGATAAAACGAGCGAGAGAATGCGAAGGGGTGTCTGTTTTTTTTTCATTCCGGCTCTCTTTTTTCCCTTCGCTGGGAGCTTGGCCTCGTTCTCTTTCGCCCCGGTGCTTATCCGCGATGCTGTTTCACCCTCTCCTCGACCTCCACACCGTTCGAGGTAACTCTGTTTTGCAAGGAGAAAACAGCGGCGAAAGAGCGAAGAGCTGCCAGTATGCAGAGAGGGGGGGGGGGGCATTTAAATAGCGCGTTACGAGGTGCTTTAAAGGTGCGAATTATAAAAAAAAAATTAAGTAACAATGAGGACAGGGGAGGGGGCAGCGATTTGAAAGGCAAGCGGTAAGCTCGCTGCGCTGCAATATCCAACAAAGGAGTAGCGAAAGAAATAGACCTCGGATGAACCATGCTCTATCTTCATCAAGTCTCTCGTTTCCTCCACAAGGAAACTGATCTTGCAGATCCGTGTGAATCGCAACTTCGGCATCAGGATGCTTGAAGCTGATGCATAAATTCAGCGCAACCGAGGGAGAACTAGCGAAGTTAGGAAGTTCCATGACGAGGGTCCCTGGAAACCTTTTGCAACGTCCTGATTCGTTTTTCCAAGATGGACAATTGGTCGGAAGCGCGATCTTGGGTGATCGATAGTTCATCATTCGGTTAGAGATCCTTTGGCTACCACTTCTGTGGGAAACAACGGTTGGAATAGTATTATTTTATTCGATAAGCATAGAATCCTTAAGGCCTTAGGTCACAGTAACGGGTATAAAATCAGGTGCGAATTAAATTTTTTTTTCGTATGGAAAGTGATTCACTCTTAAAATTAATTACACATCTATTTAGTATGAATATCAAGCTGTTAGAAAAAATATATATATTTTTTTCGATGTACAAAATGGCCGACTACTCGAAACTTCTCGAAACAGCTTTTTTCCAATTGGCGTGACAAATAACTTCGACAATTTTTACTCGATTTACTTCAAATTTAAAAGTTATGTTCCTAATTGCGTTTCGCAGTGAAGTACGCACGGAATTTTTGATTAATCGGAAACTTTTTATTTTATGAGCAGTTTATGAACAGTTATAACGAAATTTTTCACTGAAAATTAATTTCTTAAGTTCAAATACCTACAACTTTTGAATAAAACAATATTTTTTAAATTCCGTACGTACTTCTCTAGGTATTCTGATGTAGATTGACGAGAATTTTTGTTTTTTCTTCTAGGTAAAAAATTGTGGATGCTAAATGTCACGCCGCGGAACGCCTAAAAAAAAGATAACAAAAGAAAATATTAGTAGACGGCCATTTTGTACATCGAAAAAATATATATTTTTTCCAACAGCTTGATATTCTTACTAAATAGATGTGTAACAAATTTTATGAATGAATCACTTTTTCATATGAAAAAAAAATTGTTAAATTTGCACATGATTTTATATCCGTTACTGTGCCCTAAAGCCTTAAGACGGGAAACCAGTTTAGGAGTACGTTTTTTTAGTGATTTTCGTATTTTTTCTACATGGAATGAATGAATAGAAATTATTCAAACATTGGGAAAATTTTATACATATTATCAAACAAATATTTAAAAAGTTTCGAAGCATTTCCTCTGAAAATATGGAACATGTAACGTGCCGCCCATCGAAGGTTGCCATCAGACTTCGCTGTTTTTGTGCATCCTGGAGTTCACAGTTTTCATCGGAAATCAATGCGGTTTGAAGATCACTTTTAAAATATATTTTCCTTCTATATGAACCTAACTGACCAAAAAATTGAAAATCCTATTTTTTAAAGGTGGTTAAACAAAAGGGTATAATTTTTGCAATTATTGTATAGGATTTTTTGCTATAAAAAATATACTTCAAACAATTACATTACTCCAAATTTAGGTTCATATAGAGCGTAATAATATAAAGAAACTAACTCGGACACCCGAAACCTTGATGGAACGACATAATAATATACATTATGCTCTACTTGCTAATTGCTTGTAGAAATTGCTATAATTTAAACATTTCTTAAAAAAAAATATCCCTATACTTATAGTAGTAAAATTTTTTTTTAAACATTTTAGGGACATGACTTCGATATTGCGAAACCTCAATATAACGAAAATTGTAACGTCTCAATATAACGACTGTATCACTCTATAAAATTATAGGTTCGAAACTTTTTCAGCTAGAGGTTACACAAATTGAAAAAAGTCGATTCGAGAAAAACGTGTTTGAAAAAACATTACCGAAAACAATAAATTCAAGGCAGTAAGGAATTATTTATACTACTTTGGGAACATATTCTTGATAAGTTTTACTAACAATTTATGGAATAAAAAGAAATTCGATTTTTTTCGCAATCTAAACTGGTTTCCCGGCTTAATTGTAACCAACCTAAAAAGGAAGATAGGAAGAGAGAGAGAGAGAGAGAGAGAGAGAGAGAGAGAGAGAGAGAGAGAGAGACCGCGTTGAAGAATTTTCGCACTACCCTGGAGCTCTGCCGGGTAGCGTAAAAGTGTCTAATACTAATTCCATCCTGTATAGTAAATGAAAACGCCCCGCGAAAATTCTCGCCCACAATCAGTGGAGGATATTGCGTAGGTGTGTGGGTGCGTTAAAATAGCGAGTGGTTCGTGGCTACGCGGGCTTGTCACGACCGATAAAACGCGCTTTATCCTCGCCTACCATTCTCTCGTACCAGGTCAAAAAGAGAAAGAGAGAGAGAGAGAGAAAGAAAGAGCGAGAGCGGGAGAGAGGAAACGAGGCTTTCGTGCATCGGCGTCGTCGGGATGCTCGATTGGCCGCTGACGCTGCAATTACGCTCGTTAACCAACGCGAACATTCTCTCTCTCTCTCTCTCTCTCTCTCTCTCTCTCTCTCTCTCTCTCTCTCTCTCTCTCTCTCTCTCTCTCTCTCTCCTCTGCTTCCTCTCCCAGCTCTTTTAAACCATAAAACTCCATTATTCAATCATGAAATTTTCAACGTATTTCGGTTAGCCGAACATCGGTCAAATTGGATCGGCAGCGTCAAGAGTATCGAGGCTCATGGCTCCCAATGAAAACTGTATATAACTCTTTCGGATAATTTTATAAGCGACTTCATCGCCATCCTTCGCTGGATGTTTCAGCCTATAATCCGCTTAGTTCGGCCGAAAAAAAATTGGAAGACCTCCCTCGCCATTACTGACATAGCGCTTCCACTTTAAGGCACTCCAAGAAAATTGACAGTCCACGTGAAAGATGCGACACGGTCTGTCGGGGCCGGGTTGAAATTCCGAACGTTGAATTATCAGAACGCTCAAAACTCCGAAAATATACTACCCCGAAAGATCAAAACTCCGAAAGAATTTTACACGAAAGACAAAAACTCCGAAAATCTGAATGGAACCGGGTTGAAATTCCGAACGTTGAATGATCAGAATGCTCAAAACTCCGAAAATATATTACCCCGAAAGATCAAAACTCCGAAAGAATTTTACACGAAAGACAAAAACTCCGAAAAACTGAACACCGTCAAAATAATTCGGCTATGGAAGTTTTTAAAGTTTCAAAATTTTCAATAAATCGCCGAATGATTTCAAGAATACCTTTTACTAAGGAGTGATTTTACGTCAATTTTGAAATTTGTCTAGACAATTCTATACGATCTACATCATTGACGGTCAACTGTGTAGACTTTCGCTGGTATAATCTTGACGAACCTTGTAACTTCGGAACATTTAGGGGCTATATCAGTGTGAACGCTGAAAATTCGGGTGATTTTCGGGAATTTTTTTGAAGTAAAGTACTCAATTAAATATTTCGGGAAATCAAAAATATATTTGGAAAAATAGGATTTTTTCATAGAAAAATAGGATTTTCGAAAAATATGAAAATCTAACAAAATGACGTAGTTATGAAAAAAAGTCTGTTTTCTTGCCTATAAAATGGTCGTTTTTTTTAAATGCCCTATCGTCAATTTTCATCCAATCAAAAATTGCCTACGTCATTGTAGAGTAAATATATTCAAGAGTACTGAGTTCAAATTTCAAGTCAATCGGATAATTGCTCTTTGAGTTACAATGTCAGCAATTTTGAAAAATCTTATTTCATATTCTTGAAAGTATAGAAACCTTGAAAGTATAAAAATTTTGAAAGTATAAATCCGGAAAGCATAAAAATCTCATCTCATATTCTTGAAAGTATAATCTGTCGAAAAAGGTAATAAAAAAGTCGATTTTTTTTAAGTGTCACACTAGTATAGCCCCTTAAAATTACGAATTTTAAACCGTCGGCACATTCAAAGTTCGGAATTTTATCCCGGCCCTCATGTCAAGATCATGCCAGTGAAAGTCTACACAGTTGACTGTAAATTATGTAGAATGTATAACATTGTCTAGACAAATTTCAAAATTGACGCAAAGTCACTTCACAATAAAAAAAAAAAAAAAAACAATTCTTGAAATAATTCGTCGATTTATTGAAAATGTTGAAACTTTTAGAACTTCCACAGCCGAATCATTTTGACGTTGTTAAGATTTTCGGAGTTGTGGTCTTTCGTGTAAAATTCTTTCGGAGTTTTGATCTTTCGGGGTACTGCTCTTTCGGAGTTTTAAGCGTTCTGACCTTTCAAAGTTCGGAATTTCAACCCAGCCCCATCTTGGATTTCGGAACATTAAAATTTGGAATTTTAAACCATCGGAGCATTTAAAGTTCGGAATTTCAACCTGGCCTCAGTCTGTCTACAGAGCTTCATTCTCCCCTGATGTTCCCACTTTTTGCCGGGTATTTGGAGAAAATCTTCATCAGCCGGCAGATAACGGGCTCATCCACGAGCATCAATTAGGTGACGAGAAATATATTTCTTGAGGTTTTTAACAACCTTGGAATTAGATTTGAGGAATACACCGAGACTTTCTCGGTTTCAAGAAGTATTACAATTGAATTCACGAATACACTTTCTATATTATGATTATTTTTTAAAGCCCATTTTTCCAGCACGAGGACGTGTTCCCCGGAGCATTGATCTTTCTCGGCGTAGTTTTGGGTAGCGGGGACTCGTGGCTAGAGATGGGGTTGGTTGGCTTTTATGAATCAAATTGGAATCGAAAAGCGATAATTACGGTAGCTTAATGGCCGCTTGAAATGTGAGGATGAACGGGCAGTGCTTCAATGGAGGGGCGGGAGTGGAGGGCAGTAATGTAAACCGACGAGTAACTAGGAAGGCTCTTCTCTCCCTCACTCTCGCTATACTCTAATGGACTGCATGACGAAGAGACGTCGGGGAAGCTTCTGGTGATTCTAGACGCAAGGGAGAGAAGAGAGTGGACGGTGAGAAGGGGTAGAAAGAGGAGAGGAGGGTTCCAGAGAGAGCACACAATGGATTTCGTTCGTGGTAAAGACGCGACGAAAGCAAGAGAAAGGGAGAGAGAAAGAGAGAAGCCAGGATAGAGGGAGTGTGAACGAGAGCCAGATGAGATGATGAGAAAAGCTATGCGGACAGGAGAATCGAAGCGATGGCTGCAAAACCCCCAGAAGAAGGAAGAGGAGGAGGACAACGACGCGGACAATGACAGGCAGCTGGCAAATGGATCTCCTCCAGCTCCTTTTCCACTCCCCATCGGTTTTCCCCTGCTACCGCGATCCTCTCTGTCCACCGTTCCTTGCACTTCTCCGAAGCCGGAAATGAACGGAATGGTCGCTAAGCGAAAAGGGTTTTTCTTTTCTTTGATCGAGGCGAAAGCTCGGCGGAGGAACAGAACAGGCAGTAGGAGGAGAAAGCTTCCTCGTTCCAATGCAGTCGAGAAACGTCGAACGAATCGTTGTAGTGGATACCACCATGACGTGAGTTTTGCCGGACCAGTCCAAGAATGAAGAGAATTCCCCGACGACAATCATCCTCGCGTATGTATCATCTGTCTGCTGGTCTATACCGTCCGACATAGGCCAACAGACCAGCTTGAATGTCTGTGTATTGAACGTGGGATACGGAATTTTATCATCCCCTTGAGATTCAGAGTCTTGATCAAATCGCAAACTTGAGTTAACTCGCGTACTCATCAATCTTCGAACTTGTACTGAGAGATCTTTGTTTGCTCTTGAGGGCTTACGTACACCTGAGACGGCTAAAAGTGAGGTTATGTTTGAGGGGTCTTGTCACTTTGGACGCTAAAAAATACTATTTTCATGAATTTTTTTGATAGGTTCATATTATAGATATTGACATGAAAGTTGTTACACTCAAGGCCTTGGGCCACTCTAGAGGTAGAAAAAATCGGCTTTTTGGGGATTTTTTTTTTCAGAAAAACTACACAATAAATCGAGATTACAAAAAAGCATGTTTATCATACATATCAGTGACTGTATACAATGGTTTTTTCAAAGCGATTAATTTCAAAATGGCGGCTGTGCGGCGTTCATCTCAAAACTGCATTATTCAAGTTGGCCGGAAATATAACTCAGACAATTTTCAATCGATTCACTTGAAATGTTGAATATATCTTGAAAAATACGATGTCTATGGAAGTACGTAGGATTTTTTTTTAGATTCCATAGTTCATTTGTTATTAACAATTATCTGACAATTTTTTTAGGCAAATTTTTCACTTTCCGAAAATTTGGCTAAAAAATCGTTCATAACAAATGTTCATAACGGAATTGTTCAGTATTTATGATGAAAAAAAAACTATGCCAGGTAACGAAGAAACGGCCTGGATAAGTACTAGATGATTGTGTGAAGCATAACTTGATCCCGATCGGTCCAGTAGTTACGGAGATATTTCTGGTACCCATTCTGAAAACACTGTTTTGAGTAAAACGCGTTTAAAGTTTTGGGTACACTTTACACTGAAATAACTGGTTTGTTTTAAACTTACATGAAATCGTTGATTCCTGGACCATATGACGGATCTTCCTTAGATGTTGACGCTTCCATTAGATCCTTGTTTTGCCGAATTCAACAGGAGCTCATGGTCAAACAGATGACAAAGACCGCGTCTACCTGCCCCCCAACCGTTAGTCTTTATTCTCCCGGTCAGTTACAAAACGCTATAACTTCGTCATTACTGCGAATTTCCTTATGAAATTTTCAGGGTAGTCACTCAGAGGATAGTACTTTCGAATGAGCACTTTTTTGGAAAAATCGATCTTTTTCACCTACCCAGGTGTATGTAAGCCCTTAAGGCGTTAGGCCACAGTAACGGGTATAAAATCATGTGCGATCTTAAGAGGAGATATACACATAGGAGCCGGAAAAAAGGCTATTTTCGTGAACTTTTTCAAGGAAAACTATTTGAAATTTCGGATTGAGGTTTTAATTATCTAAAAATGTATACATTCAAGAATATGTTTAATTTTCTTTATTTAAAAATATCGAAGATATACAAGGATATTGTATGATCCTTGGATCGTCGTAAAAAAAGCTGCGTGTACGGTACCCACTGGCGTTTCTTCAAAAATCATCTGAAAAAAAAAATCAAAAAGATTATTAAATTAGATACTATAATGTAGTACTTGTCATAGCCGATTGTGAAAATATCGATTTATGACAAAACGGCGGACGTTTGAACATAAATAGTGATTTTTGGGTCGAAAATTGATTATTATTTTGCCTATAAAACAAAAACTAAGTAACGGAAAAAAAAATCCTATGACAAGTACTAGATAATGGTGTATGGAATAACCTCAAAAAACCTCAAGGCAATCGGTTCATTGGTTTTTGAAAAATTTTGGGTACCGATTTGAAAAACGTGGTTTTGAGAAAAACGCCTTTGAGAATTTGGGAATGAATAAACCATGAAATTAGTCAACTTACATGGAATCATCGATAGCAGGCCCATAGTGTAAGTCTTCTACGGTCGACGGAATGTTCATAGCTTCTAAATCCTCGACCTCGACCATCTATGTGTATATCTCTCCTTAACAATTGTTCTTCGTATGAAAACGTGATTCACTCATAAAATTAGTTAGACATCTATTTAGTATGAATATCAAGCTGTTGGAAAATATATTTTTTTTTTCGATGTACAAAATGGCCGATTACTAATATTTTCTTTTGTTATCTTTTTTAGACGCTCCGCGGCGTGACATTTGGCATCCACAATTTTTTACCTAGAACAAAAAATATCAATTCTCTTCAATCTCCGTTAGAATACCTAGAGAAGTACGTACGGAATTAAAAAAATATTGTTTCATTCAAAAGTTGTAGGTATTTGAACTTAAGAAATTAATTTTCAGTGAAACATTTCGTTATAACTGTTCATAAACTGCTCATAAAATAAAAAGTTTTCGATTAATCAGAAATTCCGTACGTACTTATCTGCGAAATGCAATTAGGAACATAACTTTTAAATATGAAGTAAATCGAGTGAAAATTGTTGAAGTTATTTGTCACGCCAATTGGAAAAATGCTGTTTCGAGAAGTTTCGAGTAGTTAGCCATTTTGTACATCGAATAATATATATATATATATTTTCTAACAGCTTGATATTCATTCTAAATAGATGTGTAATTAATTTTACGAGTGAATCACTTTTTCATACGAAAAAATGTTAAATTCTCACATGATTTTATACCCGTCACTGTGGCCTAACCCCTTAATGAGGAAAGTGGTGCAAATATGATGGTCGGTTATTGCCGATGGAGCGTGATTGAAAGCTGCAGGTCCACTCTCTCTTTCGCTTCCGGTTACAAGATACTTTGGGTATTCTTTCAGCTACCTGCTTGCAGACGAATCTTCCTCATCTAGGAAAAATGACGGTATGAACCCTCTGACGGCGTTGCGTTATTATCGGAGAAGGCTGAGTTTGATATTCATCAACGAAGCTTCTGTTAATGTCAAAGAGAACAGCCTCACGACCTTCTATTGTAATCCTCAGGATATCCCCAACACTATGCGTTGCTTCCATCATTTCGCTTTGATGCCCTTTCTACGTTGAGCAACAAGGTTGACCTGCTGAGAACCTTCTGCACCTCCTCATCATTCTTTCTTTATTTTCCTACTCCACCCATGCTCTTGATTTCTTATTCTTATAGATTCAAGCCCCTCCCCACATTTCCGATCTTCTTGTTTCTTTTTCTTTCATCTGTTCCCTTTCACGTTCCTTATCCCATCCGTCGGTTCAGGATTAAACCATAACCGGGTGTTTTTGACGCTTCTCTTCTACCCCACAGTTCCATCTCGTCGCTTCACTACATTAACCAAATCGAAACGCGGTGTAGGACTTCTTCGGTTATAATCTCGTGCAATAACTCAACGATCGTTTCTTTCCTTCCTTATCTCCCCTCCCTTTCTCCCTCTCTCTCTCTCTCTCTATCACTGTGACTCCGAACTCAGGGCTATTCGAATGTATCCTCTGCCAGGTCGTCTTTCTCTTCATCCCCAAAGATTCGTCTCCCCATGGAAAATAGAGACTGGTCGATCCGCCGATATTGCACGTCGCAGGGAATACGACAGAACACGAGAGAACGAGGGATACCTAGATTACCGATATCCTAAGCAGTAATAACAACAAATATATCAGGTCCCGTATCATATACGTTGAATGGAGGATTTTGGATGATCGGGGGAGAACTGAAGAGGATGGACGATTCTCGCGACGCAATATCCGATCCCTATTCATAGTTCCATAAGATCCGAGAGATTCGTGTCTACCCCTTCATCTAACCCCGTCGAATTTTCGTTTCAACGCACACACACACTTTTATATGAATATACATATGTGTGTGTGTACGAGTCTTGCGGACTTGATGCTTATAGCCTTTGCTTTCCCATTTCTCGCCTTCAGCCACCTTCTTTCTCCCTTCCTCCCGCCCTCCCTCACCCTCTTTCGGTCCCTTCCTTTATCCCTTTCCCTCTTAACCATTCCCCATCCATCCTAGCGCGGTTCTCTACTCTATAGACCTCTCCTCGGAGCGTAGCTCGCTCTTAGCTCGTTTCTGCCACCCGAGCGTCACTCAGGGCTGATCCATATGTAACGTGAATGAATATTCAACCCCCTCAGCGACTACCGCCAAGGAATGAGAGAGATCTATCCTATCCATGGACTATTCATCTACGCAAGAGCTAGATACGTTTGGGTGCAACTCTGCGTATGTACATGTGTATGTATGTATGTATGTATGTGTGTATATATATATATATATGTAAAGTACGTGTGTAGTGTCTGTGTGTATGTTATTCTTGACTACCACCATTAGATGGAACTAGGAAGAACCCATCAACCTTCTTCCATGCGTAAACCAAGCTCCCTGCCACTCTACAGCATCCTCTACAGGTTCAACCATGATGCTCGGAATATCGCGCACTACCCGACTTTCCTTCGTCAAATACATACGGCCTGATCCTCTCTCTCTCTCTCTCTCTCTCTCTCTCTCTCTCTCCCTTTCCTGCTATCCTCTTTTCCCTCCCACGCCATCAACGCGAAATCCTCGATGACATGCAGACGACCCTTGTTGAGAACTTGAGTGCACTGATAACACTCCGAGGAAGAGAGAGACCGAAAGTAGGGAATAGATTTTTTCTTTGGCGCAAAGGTTACAGTAAAAAAAAGCGGCAATCCGAATAGAATTACTCGCATTACTCTAGTTGGGAAATAAAACATTGATAAGGAAAGGCACGTCTGTGGTATAGTTTTGAAGAAAAATCGCCAGCTCCATTTCTGCGGTTTGAGCCTTCGAATTGTTTCTGGAGGTCGTAGTGAAAAAAGCCTCAAGAAAACACGTACTCAATGATTGAATCTTGTCTATATATGCTTTGAGTTGTTAATTTTTAAAAAACTCCGGTGCGTATGTATTCATATACAGGGTGGCCTGTTATGAATGGATAATCCTGCAACTGTCGATAGGTCAAATCATGTCCTACTATATGCTGGAATTTCAGTTTAGTGAGAGACTCACGGTTTTCGAGATTTTGGGCATTATGTTATTTTTTGAAAGAGATCACCTGCTTTTGGATTTTCGCATGCAATTTGTATAAAGGATATGAATCGACAATAGATAAGCAACTTTTTAAAGTAATTGGCACGATATGCGTAGTACATTTTTTTGACACCGCTGGCTGTGAAAGTCAGATGTTCGAAATGGTTTGTTTGAAAATTTGGCATAAGATCTTTTTTCATAAAGTTTCCTTAACATTTGAGGTTAAAAGGAGGACTTTTCTACATAAAACAAAGAGTATTTAAAAAAAGACGGGTCGAAAAACGTTATCATTTGTAGAAATGGCATGCGAAGAACCAAAAGTAGATTTCATCGCGAAAATCGTGGGACTTTCACTAAACTGAAATTTCAGCGTACAGTAGGATGTGATCTGACCTATCGTCAGTTGCCAGATTATCCATTCATAACAGGACACCCTGTATATTGGGATGTTAAATAAGTTCGCGTTTTTTGTTCGTAAAAATTGATGCTTTATTAAAAAAAAATCAATACAGTCCGACCTCCGAATAAGAAACCAAAAGCCCCCAAGGGGAAGAGTTTTTCTTATATATCGCATACCCTCACCAGGCGCGCGCTCCGCGCTCGCTACCTCTGTCTGTCTCTCTCACTCTTTTCCGCATGCGATCCTCCCAACAAGAAACTCGCTTGAACGAGTTGCAACTTAGTATTCACATCGCCCATGCAAAAAGTTCTCGACTGCGCGTGGACATTTATTTAGCGAATTTTTGTTTCACGTTAATAGACATACTATTGAATATTATTGTGTACTACTGTATCTGAATTACTATTAACTGTTATAAAATGACCGAAACGGTAAAGAAGCGTAAGAGATCAGACTGTAGTATACAAGTCGAAGAAAATATTACAGAATCTGCGCCACAAGGTGATAATTTAAACAAAGAGCTTTATGTCCATATTGTTTTATCCCATTTATATAAAAGAAGAAGAAGTCGATATCTCTGGGGATTCATTTTCAATGGCAGAGTTCGACTCTCTCGAAAATATTCCATCGTCAGTTGAGTGCGTTGCGGATCAAAATAATACGCAACAAGACGAAAACGCTTTTCTTTAAGTCTCGGAAACTTTTGCTGTTTTATGTGAAAATCTTTAAATGCCCTTATCTTTGTTTTTATTTTATATGAAATCTTGTCAAAACTTTTTAATGAATACAAAAATCTTTTTAATGAATACCGAAAATTTCTAATAAACTTGTAGATTTTTCGTTACATTCACACACGCACGCACGCATGTACACATCAATTTACACTACAACGTTCACTCTATTTTGCCCGAATAATCTCTGCCAGGCTGGTTTCTTAACCAGAGGTTCCGCGCACAAAATTCTCGAGCTCGGAGTTCGAGTCGGAGTAGGGGAAGCGCTCGAGTGAGAAACTGGGGAAATTTTCTCATTGTCGGGTTTCTTATTCGGAGGTCGGACTGGACCAATGCTTGCAAACATTTCGAAACTGTTGTGTGATCACCTCCTAATGATTCCGCGAGCTCAGCTAGCGTCTGGCATGAGTCTTCCTGAAGTAATGCCTCACATTCAACACATCAAAATCATTATTTTTGAAGCGTCTGAATCAATCTCTGCATGTTGTTTCCGACAGAGCATAGTCGCCGTGGGTCTCAACAAGAATTCTGTCTGCTTCAGCTGCAGATTGTTTTCAAATATAGCACTACAGTAAAATTCCTCGCAAATACTCTTCTTTGGCCCGAAATTTGACATGTTTAAGGGGCTATACCAGTGTGAACGCTGAAAATTTGGGTGATTTTCGGGAATTTTTTGGAAAAAAAGTACTCAATAAAATGTTTCGGATAATCAAGAATATATTTGGCTATATTTGACCTATATTACATAATTTTTTCATAGAAAAATATTGAGATCCAAGCTACTTATGCGCTGCCTTCGGAGGCGCAAAAAAAAGTCCCTCCACTGCTGACATGATTCCGGCCGATTGAGTAGCTGAAACCGAAAAAGGAAAAAATGTCGTAGTTATGAAAAAAAGTCTGTTTTCTTGCCTATAAAATGGTCGTTTTTTTTTCAATGCCAAATTGTCAATTTTCATCCTATCAAAAATATCCTACGTCATTGTAGCGTAAATATATTCGAGAGTACTCAGTTCAAATTTCAAGTCAATCGGATAATTGCTCTTTGAGTTACAATGTCAGCAAATTTGAAAAATCTCATTTCGAGAAAAACGCGTTTTAAGCTAAGCTATCGATTTTTGCAAGATAAAATTATATGTACCATAAAAACTGCTAATCAGCCTGCCTGGCCCATACAATGGACCCTCCTCTTTCTCGAATAATGCCTGCCGAGAGGCTTTTCACACTGGTATAGTCCCTTAACACGATGAGAGAAAAACTTGTTTACACTTCGGCGAAACGACATACACTGAATTTCAAGCTTGCTCGTAGTGCGTCCTTATAGATGCGTTACCATCTCAAATCACACGCACGCAGTACTGGTAACGCCATCTGTTGGAAAACAGCGAAAACTTATTCAACGTCCTAATATATATGTTTGCTGTATAATCCGAAGGATCCCCGGTCCCGTATTAATCATTCTTTAGACTCCGCCTTGGCCTTCCTCCGGACGCCCCGGCGGTGACACGGAAGTTTGCGACGTCGCGGAGCTTTGGGCTTTTTTAATTTATTTCTCGACGATCGATCGAGAACAATTTTTATCGAGACTCTTTGCGAAGTTGGAAAAAGTCGTAGGTACCAGCTTCCATGGCCATTCGTAGGGAAGGAATTATATATACTTGTAGATGTGTGTGTGGGTGTGTGTGTGTGTGTGTACATAGTATATTAAAGAAGGAAGACACAGGAGAGATGACGTTAGAGGGTGGAAGGATGGAGAAGGGATTAGCCTCGCTTACGCGGTGAACCGAGTTTTCTAGCTCTCTCTCTCTCTCTCTCTCTCTCTCTCTCTCTCTCTCTCTCTCTCTCTCTCTCTCTCCTTCCACCCCCTTGAAGCCCGTTTGGTAGCTTCGAAGGGACGAAACGAGAGGAAATCTCGGGGAATCGAGAGGGTCGAGGGGAAACTTGGTTTCAACCGCTAACCGGCCACGCGATGGACACGGGGAAGTGCACAAACCTTTTCTCCCTCTCAGTTCCAACCTCCTCCGTCGTTTCATCTCTCTTCACCCTTCTCGTCGCTCCGTCCTTCTCTCCTTCTTAGTACGAATGTGTTTACGCTGTTGGTGCACGCTGGCGTGCTCGGGCTGAAACTTTACCGGGAGAAAAAGAGACCGCAAGGGAGTTTAAGGGGCGAGAGTTTTCCCCGGGGCACGTTTCCTTACCTCGCGGACAACGTACTTCACTGTAGTGACTTATGTATATGTATATTCATTTATGCATGTGTGTGTGTGTGTGTTGTACATGTACGAAGCAACCCCGTATAGCGACCGTCGATCCTTTTCTACGCTCTTCACCTTCTTCTCATGGAAACGCGAAAATTCTTGATTTATAGGGTAGTTTGGAAGACAGGGAGAAAGAGGAGCCTCTATGGTACGCGTCGCGCGAAAATCGCGAGAACCGCTTTAAAATTCATGGAGAAATGGAGACGATGCCGCAAAGAGATCGTGGCATGGTAACTCTCTCTCTCTCTCTCTCTCTCTCTCTCTCTCTCTTTCTCTCCCTCTCTCCCTCTCTTCCTCCCCCCCCTCTCTCTCATTCTCTCTCTTTCGCTCATGCTCTTTGGCCTGAAACTCATAATGCCAGAGACTTTTTTTACACTTTATATCCCTGCTTGCTCGATTAAAAGAGATCTCATGAGCCAGCTAATCTTGAAAAGAAAGATCTTTTTGTACTTTGGCACGATTCTCTCTCCTCTCTCTCTCTCTTTCTCTCTCTCTCGCTCTCTCTCTCTCTTTCCATGGCTCATTCTTTGGCATACATTTCCCAACCCATCAATCAAAAGTCATCCCAAAAGCTACGATGTAAGTACATGATATTTTAGAACGAGGAAGATAAAACAAAATTGTAGCCGTTCCTTCAACATCAGACAATTGGTCTAGAATGATCTTCCTCCTCAATAGAGTGCAAAACGTGCGAGGCTACTTCTTTGATACACTACCGAAAGATCGCACAGAAGGAAGAGTTGAAGTAAAACAATCGTCTGATTAGTTTGCCGATGATTTTCACCAATTGCTCGAATGCGGGCAATTATTTCATTCTCCGCGACAAATGTTCTCGGCTTTGTATCGTCTGATTGGAAATTCCAAGCGACAGTGTATTTCAAACGAAAAACAATATTTTCATTTCGTGGAAGATTTCATCGTGCTCTTTCCGGCAAAAGCTCGATATGTTGAACTGTCAGTTAATTTCCGATTGCCTATCAAGTTTGCGGCTCTCCCCGCCGCCCACATTCCGAGCCAAAACGCTCATTGGTTGGCACAATAACGCGACTGACAAACGTCAATCGGAATACATTAACGCGTCCACGGAGAAAGTGCGGTGGTTTTTTTTAACCCCATCTTTTTTTTACAACCCCGTAAGCGTTTCTCCGGCTGCCTCGAGGGGTAAACCTCCCCAACAGCTCCCTAGGGGTTCCACGTCTCTCTTCCACTTGGTGTGGTGGTGTTCGACGCTTTTGTGTCGGATAATACGTCCGTAAAGGCCAATTTCATCCTCGCAGCTCTACTGTGCTCTCGGATCTTTCTCCCCGCTATCTTTCTCCCCGCTATCTTTCACCCATCGTACTCTTGCTCTCTCTCTCTCTCTCTCTCTCTCTCTTTCTCTCTCCCGTTTCTTCTCTCTGTCTCTCTGACTTTTCGCTCCACGTCGGGACTCGGTCGCGTAGATCTTCGTCTTGGATGGTAAGAGAGCACCCGAGTCTCTGGCTCAGGTTTTCCACACCCCCTTTAGATCTTGGGCTTCTTTTTCAAGCCTTCATCCCCCCCTCGCTCCCAGCCTGCCTCGCCTCTCTGCAGGATCGTACCTCGCACACAACGAGACGCTCCATCGCACCTTTTAGCATTTCACGTTTAGCCCCTGTGAACTCGACAGGCAGCCTCTTTTCCCTCTTTTATATGCTCTTTCTTGATGCTCCTGCAGCTCTACACCCTCGAATTCTTCTATACCGGGTGCCATCGAACCAACTTGGTCTCGTGTCTCCTTCGCCATTTCTCTCTTGCTCTCTTTCTCTCTCTCTCTCTTTCTCTCGCCCCTCCCCCCTCTTTCCTTCCCCGTTTTCCCGTTTCGTCGAATCCATTTCTCGCTGCGATTTCTACTGATCCCTAACCACGAAGTATTTCTCGACTCTCACACTTTTGCCCGCCATATTTCTTCAATCGTTCGGCTCGTTGATCTCGAAAGGAAAGCGCCGCGGAAGAGCCGGAGATCGAGGGGGGGTGGCGTTATGGGGTGCACTCTACACGTTGAATAGCATTGCGAAAGCTCATCTCATCGTTTTCTCGCCATTTCGACACTTTGAATTCTCTTTCATTTGTCGCAGCCTCTCTTCACCCCCCCCCCCCCCCCCCCTCCTCGCTCCTTACTCGCGCTTTTTCCACTATTATTTGAGATATAAATCAGCAAGCGATGCTTTTCGTATTTTTTCCTGCCGGGATTCGTCAGTTAGAAGAAGGAACGGGACAAGACGAGGAATCCGATACTCAATTGCGTACACGCAAATGCAAGGAGTAAAATCCTCGAAAATATTAAAATTCATGTCCTAAGAGCGATTACCATTCTAGCCTTGCGTTCTTTCCTCTTTCGGCCTACGTATATACCCCAGTTGCACCCTCCGGCACGTGCGAGATGAAGGACCAACCGGACGAAGAGAATCGCGTGTTCCAGACTCATACGTATACTCGTTGTTTTTTTTCACCCTCGTTTCTCTTCCTTTTTTCTCGTCGTTCTTCCCTCGCGGACACGTTAACGCGTCCAAAATTGTGCTCCCTTGGCTCCGAGCGCTGTTTCCAGTTATATAGCGCGCTCACTGTGATTTTTGTCCTCTGTTCGCATATCCGGCATAGTCCGGAATACTCGTATAAAACGAGAGAGGGTGGCCTCTAGCCCATCGACTCTAGTCGCCCTTCTTACACGAGACATTTTTCGCGCAATCGACCTCGCGTTTTTCAACGTTTTGGGCTTCTTCTGAAGCGTTGGAATAAAGTTGCGATGCTCCATCATTGATCGAGGAACATTTTTCTTCGGATACTGCGTGCTCTTTAATTTTATACTATTATTTGTTTGCCCTTCGATCAATTAAAGGTATTTGTGAAAGTTGATTTTGAGATCGTAGGGAACATTGTATTTTCCTACAGTACACCACGTTATAGTGGATGACAGTTGCCCTTTGTTTCATAACTCGAAGTAATTAATTACGAAACGTATTTGGTCTGGTGGCAAAGTTCACAATTCCCTGGGAAAAGCAGGAATAATCATAACAGAAATAATAATAATCCGAACGTTGAAACTTCCGCAGCTCTACACGAAATGCCTTTTTATTCATTTGTCAATGTTCGAATTTATCGTGGAAGCGTTTGTTGTTCCGGCTGGGAATGCCTGATATAAAGAGCGCGAGCTGAGCGGGAACGATGGGAATTTTAGGTGAAAAATGCCGAAAGTCTAGCGGCAAAAAAAGCAAACAGAGGAATAGCAGGCCAAACGAAGGAATGTGACTATCCAGCTTTGGTAGAAAATTGTTTCCCCCCTCGTACAACCTCGCACGCTCGAGTTTCGTCGTTGCGAATGAACTTTTTCGCCTTTTTTGGATGAACATTTGCCACCCTCCTCCGACAGACCGAAAGTCCAGCTTGCGGTCTAACGACACACGCGAGAGAGAAAGATCTCCGGTGTCTCGCAATCGTACCATTTCGATATCTATTCTTTCACCGTTTATGTTTCATTCTAACGAACGTTCCTTTGTTTCGTTCTCAAGCCCACGATGCGCTCGTTTCTCTGCCAGGGGATTCTTTTCTATTTACCAGAGTCACGGGATTCCGTTAAAACGGAATGAGAGTAAAAAATGAAGAAGAGAGGAGGGTCGAGGTCCTCGCTCGTATTGATTCTACAACCACACGTTGGTAATCCATTCGATGCTTTCATTCGACGACCGAAATAATCTCCTTTTTTTATCGACCAAGTTCCTCTTAAACACCCTTTGAAATGTCGTATTTCTTTTTGCTCCTATTTTCTCGAGTTCTTATCGACACGCGACCGACCATTTGTGTCCAAGTTCTTAGCCCGAGACCTTTCGCCCTGTTTCCAGCGCGAAAAAAAAGCCGAGTGCAGTTGTCGATACGAGTGCCCGGGGGTAAGTGACACGCAAGTTTCCGCAGCCTCCAAATGAACGGCAGAGAAGAGGATGACGGAGATTGCAGCAGAAAAAAAAATGTCACATCAATTCGTTCGCTGCCTGAATCAATTTTGCGAAGATTAGTAAGATCAAGAGCAATCTGCAATTTTTTCCCCGACGAATTCAATGAATCATGATGCACCGAAGTGTCTACTGGAACTCTGTCCCTGTTAGCCCGCACACCACAGTCTCGCGGAGTTCTGCAAGAAAATGATGAATTCAGACGTGCATATTGAACGAAGTGAGGGCTGTGCGGTTACCCGAGGAATTTTCGATTAATCGATTGGTCGATATGATATGGAGGGTTTTGCATGCAAGTTCATAGGGCGTGGAGGGTGAAAGCTACGAGAGCACGAAACGACATCGATCTCGTGTGTCGGAGTGAGTGAAATCTAGTCGCGCTTCCTTTGGCTCTCTCTCTCTCTCTCACCCCCTCCCTCTCTTCTGTGTGCATGTGTGCATATGCGCACACACATGCTCAAGTATCGTCCATGAGGTGATCGATTGTTTTAGGGTTACCGCAAACACACGGGACATGGTCTGGTTCAATTCCCGCGGGATCTGAACTCCCCCTGCTCCTTTGGATGTTCCAGAGAAGACGGAGCACAACGAGGGCACGTATAGTGATCTTGGGGTCCCTTCGTCCGATGCCTTTGATACCACAGCCATGGATACATGGAGCCAGACTCAACGCGAACTTCATGAATGTGTAAAGAGGCGAGACCAGGCCTTCGATCCTGGTGGTTAGCCTCGGCTCGATCTCTCAGTCACCCCTTTCAATATTCTCTCTCTCTCTCTCTCCCTCACTCCCCCTCCCTCCCTCCCTCTCGCTTTCTCGCTCATCTTCCTGTCTCAATATTAGAAGAAAAAATATCGATGAAAACGAATCCATGTTGATAATGTCCTAGTTTGGGGTCAACTTGGTGGAGGAAAAATGGACAGAAAAGTAAAGATGGAGGATGTCACGTTGGTGACCTTTAATACACCAAGCAAATTTATCATTACTGACTTAAAAACAATGCAAGCTTAACTGATAATCAATGTTTCCCAACACACATGTCACGATGTAAATTCGAATGACGCTCTCTCTTGACTGCTGATGAAGTAATGATTGATAGCGTGAAAACAAACACAGGTGAGAGTATTTTTCGTCTGCGTTTTTAAATCTATCTTCAATCATCGCACTTTTCATCCCTACGTAATTGGTCGTTCACTCAAACTCGTATTAACACTTGAGCTCGTTCGTCTTCCGTGCAATATAGTAGTCCAAAGTGGCGAAAGAGCGATGCAACATCCAAGCGGAAAGATGGAATTTACGAGCTTCGAACCCTCGTCAGGATTTCATCCCGATGGTCTTTGGGGCTCCCCTGATCAACGCTTTCACCGGCTGGGGGTTCAGGGAAAACGTAAATCCATCCGGCAATCGGCAAAGGAAGAACATCCTCTTTTCGGAAGAATTAATCTGTCTGGATTGCCCGAAAGTGCTCCCTCAAGCATATTTTCAGGAAAAAGCAATTCATAGTGCCAAAAGTTGTTTTCACGGGGCTCTACGTGCAGTGTGCCATTCTTGGGTATCCATTATGGATACGGAGGTTGAAACGTTTCTCCACGTCGTTGGATACGGTGGATCAATGCATCTGCAACTCGCCGAACAATCGCTCATCCTCAACTTCCATCCGGCAATCGATTTAGTACGCGTTTTCGCAAATGATGACAAACGTGTATGTACTTCAAGGAGAAAAACTCTCATATATCTCGATACAAGCATGCTACCCACAGTGGTGACACGTTTGTTTCATTGTTTCAATGGACTCCGTGCTAATGCTAATAACTTCGGGTCATATCAACGTGTTCTCCAAACTTTTGCAGAAATTGCATAGGTATGCACCTGTACAATTTATGCAAAAGTTGATTTCGGAAAGCAGAGTACTTCGAGTTACGAGCGCTGGCCCGTCTAGTAAAATAACTTTCCGTCAGATGCTCATTTGTGCGAGAATCAACGCTGTCCATCGTTTCTATTCAAATACTATTGCCGAACGAACTTCATGGACGCGTCAAAGTGGCACCTCGTTCACTCGGTATATTTATCCACTGTTCCCTCTCCCAACAACTTCATACGGGAAAGTTATTCCTCGTAGCAACTGTAATTTCCATTCCCAGAGAGGAAAGTACAAACACATTGTCCGTCAATCACACTTTTACACTCGTTTCTCCGGCACGTCGATTGTTTAGACAACATCGAAGAATTAACGAGCCTCCGATCGAATGCGATACGGACTAGGGGCTCTCCAGTTTAACTATGTGTTTTTAACGTGTTTCTCCATCTGACGAAATGACTTGGAGACTTGGCCATTCACCACTTCTCATGACATGTCTCTCTCTCTCTCTCTCTCTCTCTCTCTCTCTCTCTCTCTCTCTCTCTCCCTTTTCTTTTTTCTCTCCCTTCAATCCCTTGGTTAGTGGCACGCGCGTTTCCAATATATATTCCTAGAGAAAATGAGATTGATCGATCGCTCAAAGAACCCGATGGTTGAGACACTGCACCACCCTCGACTCGAAAGAAAGGACGAAAACTTTTCGAAGAGAAAATCGTAACGATATAGAAGAAAAACAACGAGGCGAAGAAGTAAAAGGAAACGAGGCGAATCACGGATACATACTTCATTCACTCGTAACTTTTTTTTCTTCTGTCCCTCGCGGATCTATCCTGCGCAGCGATGTTCTCGTGCGTGTAGAGCTCGAGACTACGGTCCGCCTTTGAGAAAGTACGTAACGATCTCGCGAAAGGGCTTTCGCAACATCGTGCAAAAATAAAGAACCGCCGTAAGAGTGTGGGAGTGAGTCCCGACGGCAGAGCTCGTCTGGCCAGACACGGACTTTTTCTACTTAGGAAGTAAAACATACTTCCACATTTGCCGGGGAGGGTTCCATCTGTAAATAAGCCAGAGGAAAATTGGCGAATCGATTCGTATTCTTTTGGCGCGAGCGTGCCCAGGGCTTCTCTCGACTAACTTCGTGAAAAATCGTTCCGAATCCATTCCACGCCCGAATGTTTGGCTTTTCGCTTGTGTGCATGTGTGCGCGAGTGTGTATCTCGCCGTGCCCGTCTTGCTCTCTTTCCGCGAGATTTCCGCCAGCTCGTTTTCCCTCGAAGCTCTGGAGGGGCAACATCCACCTCGCCTCCATTGTTTTATTATTTGTTCTCAGCTCGACACTCGATTAAGAAGGTACACGTTTGAGGGATGGTCGATGGATCGGGGAGAAAACAGAGTGGAAGAGGGGAAAAAAACGCTTTGAGGCTTTCGATCTTGAAGGAGTGGAGAAACTGTGAGCACACGCTTATAATCTCTTGTAGAGGGAGTGGGAGATGAGACACAGCTAGGTAGAAAAATTATTTATTTCCCCTCTCTCTTCGTGAATGATGAATTGCTTCAGTCTACGAGATAAACGCGCTGTTCCGAATCGATCAAACACAGGGGAAATGACGCTGAAGTAAAAGATGCGATCCACCCCTCAAGAAAAAAAGAAGCTCTCCATCGAGATGGACCCGATAAACCCGATAAAGCGTCGCGTTGATTGGAATAACGAAATCAAGATGAATTCCGCATTCATTGGTAATCGTCCCAAAGCGGAGATACTTGAAATCGCCTGTGCAAATCCATTCCAAAAACGTACATCAAGCTCTGCGCTTCCTTTAGAAGCTTTTCTCCGAGTATTCAAACCCGGTATTGTTGATTCCAAAGGGTGGCATCGAGGGATTCGTGTTAGGAGGCCTTCGTAAACATCAATCGAACCACTGTGCATTCCTGCAACCCTCTGGCCAGTCTCGAAGAGCCGGGCTTTCGAAGAAAATCGAAAAGCTACCCTCAATGTTCATTGGGCGAAGCACAAGGCCTTGAGCCCCACAGAGGATTCTTGAGGAGGTTTGGGCGTCATCAGGATAGATATTAATCAGAGCGTTCGATGCGCGAGCAATTATCCGACCACCACTGTCAGACCACCTTATCATTCCGGAAGTCAAATCCTCCGTAACTATTTCTGAATTAGGGGTGCACCTCGATCATCGCCGTGCTTGCGCAGCAACCGGCTAATGTCATCTCTGCCACAGGCGCGTATAGGGCTCGACATGCATCGTAGCTGAATTTCTAACGCTTATACAGTAGTTTGCCCGGTTGGTTAGACGAGGGCAGGGATTGTATGGGAGGGGTGAAAGGAGCACGAGAGCGAGAGGAATCAATTATTGTCATTCCAAAGTCTCGACTTGCGATCCTGACGGGCTGCTTGGATGATGTATGTTGCTGGTGGGGGAGTTGCGAGAGCTCCTTCACCTTCTAATCCACCACCCGCTGCCCTCCTTCCATTTCCAACACCAACCGTTCCCTCGGCTAACAACAATCCGTTAGCCTCCTGACTCCGACACCTAACTCCGGTACGTACACCTACCCATGCATCACGTTATATACACGCAGAATGCATACGTCGTAGTATCTCCTTGCACGTATATATAGGCTAATACATATCTATTCAATGCTCACGGGTACGAAGCAACATTGCAGAGATGCAGAGTACGTATCCGGGAACCCGGTGAACCCCCCCACCCGTTCTCCCGCCCACCCCCTATACAACGTTCATGGCATACCATTGCATCACGAGCGAGCAATTTGTCACGAACGGTGCTTATTAGGCAATTCCAACGTTATACGTTGCAGGAACAGCAGAACGGTAGAACAGTGGATGGCGTTGGGTACGATGGCGACGGGCTTCTCGGTCATTTATCGACGCGCTCGCGCGTCTCTTACGATGCGGTGAATTTCATTAGCTCCAGCAGCGGTATAATTCGCGAGCGAGCCAAGATTGGAGCAACCCATCCGTACCCTCAAAACGACCGCCAATGCCTCGCGAATGCGTATTCGCTGCGGCAGCTTATTCTATGCCAGCTACCAGTCACCATCACACCGACTCGTGTGATTGGGGATCGTATTTTATCAACAGCGCGCCCGAGGCTTGTGGCCTAGCAGAGGCAATTTAGGATCAGTAATCGGGCCGCATGTCTACGCTGACAATTCTCACCATCGTCCATTCGTTATCGGTGATCAGTCAGTCTGAGTCGCCGGAGCTCTCGGTTTCAATCAGTGATTCTTAGCAGCTGGAGAAATCAGTCAGCCTAATTCCAAAGAAGTAGCAATCGGATGCTTCATTGGTGCTGCTGATGGGTCCGTTTCCTTCGATATCCGATCGAATGTCTTAATCGACCGCTCCAGCTCCAGGACCATTGCATTCGGTGGGTTCAAGAATAGCGGCGTAAGACGAAGGGTAGCGTTTTGAAAAGAGCGGAGCGATATGCTTGGCGATGGACTGCACGAGTCGATCCGGGGAAAAGCTGGAAGACCCGAGCAGGGTGAAGAGGCGAGCGCTGGAAATAAGGCGAAAGACCTGGGAACGGGGTTGGAAGCATTCAGTGTCGGGCAAGAGCGACCCCTGGCGAATACGCTACTGCTTCGCTCCTAATTTGACGCTTTCGATAAATTTAACAAGCTCGTCACGAAGCAAGGAAGGGAAATGGGGAGTGAGGAAACGCGCTTCCGCGCGTATGTCCGGGCAGCTTGCCAGACTGCCGCGTCCACCGAGTCCGCACGACTCTCATCCTCTCGCAAGGGTGTCTCGGATGTGGCGGAGAAACGTTGATGTCAGATAGAGACGGAGAGTGCGGGGGTGGCTGGAGAGAGGGTCGGAATAAGGACCAGGATGGTTCGAAAGGGAAAGAGGGTTGGAAGAGGAAGAGGAACCCGACACCATTACGGCCGCGTATTCCAGGCAAGCATCTCCGGGACGTCGACGGCAAGCCTGCAAGGACCTGGGCAGGACGACGGTCCTTTCGTAGCCGTCGTCGTCCACTTGGTAATATGGGAAGGGCTGTTTCCTTCTTCCTGTCACTCTTTCTTTTCCTCCTTCTGCTACTTTCTCTCTTCCTTCCTCACCTTTTCCATTGCACTCTCTTACGTACCAAGTAGCGGACAGCCCCCGTCGGCCTTCTCTGGCCCCACATTTTCTTCTGAAGACTGCTCGCATCGTTAGGACGCTCCTTTTCTGTCTATTCGCTTCGACCAACGTTTGGGCTCCACATATTCTACTTCGTTCACGCATCTGAATCGAATCCTCCGAATTTTACACGCAATTACTAGATGCATACTGCCTTCCTTCATATCCGGTGGATCATGCCGAGTAAGACTGCCACAGTGGCGAAGATGGTATGAGTTCTCAAGTAAGGGTTGAAATAATGGTCCTGGGAAAGGATGCGTTCATCGGGAAGCAGAATATCAAAAAGAGAGGAGAATTTTGAATAAAAGGGAAGATATAAAGTCGTGGGGCAAGCATTAGTACGCTTTCAATTATGCGCAGCAATCAACAGAACAAGCTCAGTGGAATATGTGGAGGGATGATTCCTTTATGTGGATTACCGAGTATATTCAAGTGCATTTTGAGCAAAAAATTGTCTCAGGCTTCGCTGAAAGTTCTCTCGCTCTCACTTTCTCTCCTTTCCCTCCCCGTCTCCTTCTTGCGTTTCTTCTATCTCATTTTGGTCACCAGGCGAATGAGAATTATGTGGGAAGGACATAAAGTTCACGCGACCAGTAGCTTTCGGAAAAATTTTGCAAGAGAGAAAGATAAAAGGGCGAGCGATAAAAGGGGCTGGTAAGATATGAAGAGGTATTCGGTGGATCAAAATGAAGGTGCCGTTCAACAATATATATGTGTGAGCAGTATGTGCGTATGATAGTTTGGGAGCTTCACAAAATTTCCAACACCCGAGAAATATTGAGGTTAGGGTGGGAGGGTGAAAAGGGAAGATGGAAAGAGCGGCAGAGAGAGAGAGAGAGAGAGAGGGAGAGAGAGGGGGGGGGAGTGCAAGAGCCAGAGCACGAACAACCCTTGGGTAATTCGTAAAGCGTGACGTTGCGATATGACGCTCAGAAATGGCTGTACACGCGAGTAGAAAACGCTCGTATTACGATCGGCTCACCTGCGCGTGACTGTTTAACGTCTGCGTAAACGTGAAATCGTTTTGCACATGACCGTTACGTTTGACGGCTCGCGAATATTCTCCCTTTCTCCATTTTCTTTCCCAAGTCATGAAAGCTTCTCTGGAGTATCCATAACCATGGAGAGAATATTTCCCGCAACCTTCTCGCCACTTTCTGACCCAGCTAGTCTTTCTTTTTCCTCCAGGACTGGGAATCGATCAGTAATTTCATTTTCATGTACCTTGTAACGTTATAAATCGGGATATCGAGCTAAAAATCATTTATCTCGCGGAAAAGATGAATCGTTGTCTTGAAACCCTCCCCACGAATTCATTCTCGAGTACTCAAAATGCTGAAGACATGTCTACGCTTACTCAAGTCTCGGCATTGTGTTCCTCTGTTTTCGAAAAAAAAAACTACTAGATCGATTGGCCTCAGGTTTTTGCGGTCGTTTCTAGCAAATTTGAACTGGTAATTTGAAACATTGTTGCAATAAAAAAGCATTTTCTATTGGATACAATTTTTGTTTGTTAAGGGGCATACCAGTGTGAACGATGAAAATTTGGGTGATTTTCGGGAATTTTTTGGAAGGAAAGTACTCAATCAGATGTTTCGGAAAATTGAGAATATATTTGGCTATATTTGACCTATATTACATAATTTTTCCATAGAAAAATATTGAGATCCAAGCGACTTATGCGCCGCTTTCGGAGGCGCCAAAAAAAAGTTCCTCCACTGCTGACATGGTTCCGGCCGATTGAGTAGCTGAAACCGAAAAAGGAAAAATGTCGTTAAACTGGAAGGTATTTCCTGTACAATGACGTAGGATTTTCGAAAAATATCAAAATCTAACAAAATGGCGTAGTTATGAAAAAAAGTCTTTTTTCTTGCCTATAAAATGGTCGTTTTTTTCAATGCCAAATCATCAATTTTCATCCAATCGAAAATATCCTACGTCATTGTAGAGTAAATATATTCAAGAGTACTCAGTTTCAATTTCAAGTCAATCGGATAATAGCTCTTTGAGTTACAATGTCAGCAAATTTGAAAAATCTCATTTCGAGAAAAACGCGTTGAAAGATTTAACTATCGATTTTTGCAAGACAAAATTATTAGAGATACGGCCTTGAAATTTGTACAGGATATTCTTGAAAGTATAAACTGTCGAAAACGGAAAAAAAATGATTTTTTAAAAGTGTCACACTGTTATAGCCCATTAAATTGTTAATTGCACTTCCAATCGGTGTGCAACATTTTGAAGACTATTTTTTTCACTTGCCCAGCTGATGGATTTTCACGATGCATATGAGGCTGCATCGAGTACACCTTTGAAGTTGGATGTGACTCTTCAAGATAGTCCCCGAAGTCTGCAAATTCCGTTCGTCTACTTACGATTCTTGTCCCTTCCTCCCTCTCTCTCCCTCTTTGTTCTATCCGGCATCCTTCTGTCCCTATCTTCTCCGCATAGCGGTCTCACCCGTCGCACGATAGATAAAGTGATTGGGTCTCCTGCTCGCTTCCACTTCTCCTCCGAGAATTGAAGTTGTATCGGACGGGAGCTGAAGGGGGCGGGGGGAGAAAATGAAATCGTGAAAGAAATAGAGATTGGAGTGAAAACGACAGGGAGGCGAGAAAGGCACCGAGAAAGATAGACACAGAAAGGGGGGTGGACAGAGGGGAGAGAAAAGAAAATCAAGAAAAAGTGCGAGCAAGACAGCGGAGGTGATCGCGACGGTGGCCACTCTGCTCGTTCTCTACGTCGCAGAACTCCCAGGATGGTTTAATCTGCCAGGTTTTTCAGCTTGGTTGCATAAAAGAAGGGAGAAAGCCAAGCTTAAACAAGGATGCGAAATAAAGCAAGAGAGAGGGAGAGAGAGGGACCGAAAGGAAAGTCGAAAAGGGAATTCGTTAGCGGTAACTGGCGCTAGCCGGATTAGGATCTCTTTACTCCTGGGGCGTCGAGTCTCACGCTTCCTGACTGTTTTTCATTCCCAAATAAAGCGGAATGTAACGCGATGGGAATGCGGCCCAAAGTTTCTTGCATCCCCTAGATTTTGCCTCAATTCCTGAACCAATCCGATCGTCATTCTCGTATTTTTACTGGTGAAATAAAACTGCCCGGCATTTTCGAGTCCCGCTCGAGGGAATTTTTGTGTTTCGACAAGCACAGAAATAACTCGAGGGTTTGAATCGGCTTGAATGTCTCTGCAATTGATTTTATCAAGTGCCTCTAATGTCGGTCGTTCGAGCGATCGTTACAGACTTCAGGAAGTTTCTTCATTGGACACCCACCAAGCTTTCCACATTCTTATCCGAGACTCAAAATATTCTTTGGATTCTTCGGTGTAATACTGGAAGAGTTTCTTCGATTCTTGTTTTGCTTGCATTAACGGGTTAGATGGGTTTTTAAGGGAACAAAAAACATTATTTCTCTCATTTAAAAAAATATAACAAAAGAATAATTTAATTTAAACTCTAAGCATATAAAAGTACGATCTAGCGACAATATTGAAAAAAAAAAAATCCGTAAATGTTTCAAATTCAGACTCGTTGAGAACTGGTTTTTCAGAGCCCCCTTAGAAAAAAGTATCCTCGCGGTAGTCAAGATAACTCACGATGGCTTTATCCGAAATAAGAAAACAAAATATTTTCTGTTGGAAGGTGAGTATAGCTCGTGATGGGAGAAAGGATTTGAAAAAAATCGAAATTTGATTTTTTGGTAGGGTTGTATGCAAAACAGTCCCATTTTCCGTAAAATCTAGACCATGTTGCCTTGTAAAATAAGTTGTGATCAAAGAAAGAAAAAAAAATCCAACAGGATCAGTGCAGATTTTGAGAAATCGTCTCCACCGCCTTAAAAAATACAGTTTAGCGAAAAAAGCAATTCAAATTTGAAGTAGGAATGAAACGGACATTTTATTTAGCTCACATGTAATCGTCGATTCCACCCCCTTTGGGAAAATATTCTTGACGTGTTGTACTATTAGATAAAGAATAAAAAGAAACAAAGGCTTTTTGAAATTTCAAAACCTATGTAACATCTTAAGGGGCTACATCTACCTAGAGGCCCGGAAAAATAGCCGAATTCCGATTTTTTTTTCGAAACCGGTTGGTGAAAAAAATGCATGTTTTGCCACGAAGATACATGTAGTGGGAACCTTTAAAAATATCACCAAAAATTACAGAAAAAAGAACAAAAACATGGCCGCCAGCGATGATGATATTTTTTTCGCGACGTTTGGCGGTGGACACTCTTCAGCTTAAACGGTCCACCAGAAATCCCAAAACCAAACGGGTTATTCAAGTTGACAATAAATACGAGTCGTTGACGATGGTCGATTGTCGTAATTATTTTTTTATCAACGTGGCGACGAACCCAAACTCGAGCATACGGAATCTATGAAAAACGTCGTCATTTTTACGTAACTATTAATGAATGAAGATCGATTTTGAAAAAGTGAGATCGTCAACGACCTTTAAAAGTTTCTCGTCATATCTCCTGTAAATTTGGAAACAATCCATCAAGTGGGTCTGGAGATATCGTGTCCACCGACTTTGAAAACAATGTTCCGAGAAAAATGCGTTTAAGGGGTCTTCTCACTTTAGACGCTAAAAAAGGCTATTTTCATGAATTTTTTTATTAGGCTTATATCATAGACATTGATATAAAATTTGTTATACTTAATAAATACGCTTTCGAAATACTTTTTTTTTTATTTGTATTTATTTAAGTCACTATTTATAGACGAAAATGGTAGTGAGAAAAATATCCCAAAAAAATTGTTGGTCTGCGCTGTTGATGAAATCTCGGAGATGGATCATCCGAAACAAAAAAATCAACCCGTTTTAGATTCAGTATATTAATGGCTATAGCGCATATCATACGATTTTTGATATATACGATTTTTAACAAAAAAAAACAAAATGGCGGCCATTTTTCGAAAAAAAAAAAACGTGTCTTTTTCACCATTTGAAGCAAAAAAAAAGTAAATATCAAAATTTTAAACAAATCCTTGAAATGCGCTATATTTATGGTTGTAAAGGATATGTGGTTAAAATTTCATAATAATCGGTTCAGTAATTTCGAAGATTTTATCAACAAGCCGTCGAAAAACGTTGTTTAAAAAAAACGCGTTTAAAGTTTGTTCGGGTTACATAAAAACATAAAAAAATGTTTAAATGTATTTCGAAAGTGTATTTATCGAGTGTAACAACTTTTAAGTCAATATCTATAATATAGACCTGTCAAAAAAATTCATGAAAATAGCCTTTTCTAGCGTCTAAAGTGAGAAGACCCCTTAAAGTTTGAAGTATGGTACTGCCACCGCTCGCCCGGCCGGCTGTTAGAAGCTGCAGCTCATACACTTTTAAGAATATTTCCATTACATTTTCGGGGAATATAGTTACAAGGTGATACTATCGAATAAAAATATATTTGGAAAATGCAATTTTTCTACCCACCCGGGTAGACGCAGGGTTAACTCCTCCCAGAGATAAAAGAACGATTGGCGGCGCGCAGGAGATGGTCGAAGTGTTCATTTTCCTCGCAAATTGAAGACCCTCAGGATGGAGGGTGGTACGGGTGAGCTGGGAAGCAAATGTTCATCGGATGAAAACATCAATCGGCTTTGGGTGGAAAAAAAAGGAGTGGAAAAGTGCCATAGCGCGCGAACAATAAGCGAGTAAGTTCAGCTTCGAGATGCCTAATGCATATTAATGAGAGCCCACAGAGTCTTTTTCCAACCCCTTTGAGGTCCCCGTCCTATTCCTGACCTTACGACGACGACTTTTGTTTCCCAACCCTCACGCCCCTTCGTCCATTTTGATAAATTTCTCCTGCCTCGATAAATTCTCCCCACCGGAGGGATGCTGACCTTTCACGCGGCTCGCTCCCAGGGTTCTTTTTATTCGAGCTTTTATTTGTCCAATCGACAGCCGTGTCGAATACTCGCGACAAATTTTAATTCGCAACCCTTAAAGCGCGTCGTGAACTGTGTATTGGGTTATGAGGGGGGGAGGCGGTTTTTTTTCATTTCCGCGCTAAATTATTCTCGAGGGTGGGGCAGGGGTGAAAAAAGGGTGAGGTAGAAGGTGAGCTCGAGATTTCTGTCGTGCGTGTCACACCCGCCATGATTCGCGCTCGTCCAGAAGGGTCGAAAAAGGGAAAAACGCTCCTCGGGGAACACGTGAAACATTATGAAAAGAGAAAGTCACGAAGGGGCGAGAGGGGAGCCCCCCCCCTCATGAACAAGTACATGCGCTAATGAATATTGATAAGGAGGGCGCTACGGGCCTGTCGTGACTCTCTCTCTTTTCTTCCATCTCATGCCTCCACCACGACTAATGAGCTTTTTCAACGACCGTTACATCCTACCCCACCAAAGTCAGTATCGGCACCCTGAAAAAGTTCTATCGCGATTTGAGGCCTTGCGGTACATACCTATTGACTAACAGTGAACAATGCAATTATTGAGAGTGAAAACTATGAGGATAATTACCGCTGCTTTTCCATTCACGTTTTTTCCACAAGTACTCATTACGAAGCAAAAAGATAATCGTATTCTCTACCCATATACTGTACAAGTTATACAATGGTTGTAACCACAATGTACGACCACTATAACTACACAGTAATTACAGTATACTACTATAGTCATATACTGGACTATTTGTATGAAAAACATTTAAAGGAAATATAAAGTGCATAGTAATTGCAGTCTGCAATAATTAGTATACTGTGTGACAATCGTAATAAACATAATGTACTCTTGTGGTAACTGTGATTACCTTCGAAAAAAGCATCACTTGAGTGTCCGCCTTCGATTTTGTTGAAACTCATATATGTCATAAAGCATTGGAAACTATTGGACAGGTAGTTTTTTTTATCGGTGGCAAAAGGGTTCTAAGGGGGACAAACCAACCCTCAAAGAAAAGCGTGTCGAGGAGTGATTTTGCAGCTTCACACCCAAGCTACTCGTGATTTGAATGAAACGACAATCAAGATTCTTCTAATGTAAAGCGATGAACAATTCGCTATAGAAGTATCGCAAAGAAATCAAATCAAGGTGGGAGCCTGAATTAGAAGGTCCCAAGCGTTTCGGGAATTTTTTTAGAAGGGAAGAAACAAGTGCGCCCTGTAAACATTGAGGTATCGTTTCATGTATATTTGAAATGTATAAAAAAAAATTCAACATGAAACAATAAATGACTGCAAATTTATCAGCCTATTCCATGTGCGTCTTGCCACTGCAGTCCCCAATCGGCGGGAAAAATGCAGCTCGTCATTTTTAACTGAAACAGAAAAACTTATAAAATTTTCAATTGTCAAATATTTTTCTTCTGGGTGAATTAAAAAAAAGCTGAAAAAATCGTGGAATTATAGCGATCTTCAGGTTTGAACAAAAAAAGTGTTTAAAAAAAATACTTTAACGTGCTATACAAATTATTTAAAGACTTTTTTCAACTACTTTTTTAATTCACTTAAAATATATTTTTAGACTGAATAAAATAAACTTTGGTTTGATTCCATAGGTCGTTTAGTTTTTTTTGTTATCACGCCCGTCAATTTGGAAAAATCGTGAAAATGAAAACTGGAGAAAACGCGCTTCAAAGTTTTCAATAGGAGGAAATATCAATGTCAAATATCAATCGCTTCTCTGCTTTTGGCATTGTATCTTCGAAAATACTTATGCCCTCTGTAACTTTATAAATATATTCTTGGATAGTTAATCGATTTAAGTAACAAAAAAAAACGATTTTTCGGACCTTCTAATTCAAGCTCCGGCCTTAAGGGGTGATAAGCCTCTTTTTGATGGGTGGTTTCCTCGTATCAAACTGTTTTTCCGGCGATGAAAAACATACGTGTCTAATAGTTTTCAATGCTTTATTACATATATGAGTTTCAATAAAATCGGAGGCGGACACTTAAGGGAATATACCAGTGTGAACGCTGAAAATTTGGATGATTTTCGGGAATTTTTGGAAGAAAAGTACTCAATTAAACGTTTCGGAAAATAAAGAATATATTTGGCTATATTTGACCTATATTACATAATTTTTTCATAGAAAAATATTTAGATCCAAGCGACTTATACGCTGCGTTCGGAAGCGTCGAAAAAAAAGTTCCTCCACTGCTGACATGATTTCGGCCGATTGAGTACCTGAAACCGAAAAAGGTAAAAATGTCGTTAAACTGGAAGGTATTTCCTGTACAATGACGTAGGATTTTCAAAAAAATATCAAAATCTAACAAAATGGCGTAGTTATGAAAAAGTGTGTTTTCTTGCCTATAAAATGGTCGTTTTTTTGAATGCCAAATCGTCAATTTTCATCCAATCAAAAATATCCTTCGTCATTGTAGAGTGAATATATTCAAGAGTACTCAATTCAAATTTCAAGTCAATCGGATTATTGCTCGTTGAGTTACAATGTCAGCAAATTTGAAAAATCTAATTTCGATATTGATATCAATTATATAAATGCTGTTGATATTCTTGAAAGTATAAACTGTCGAAAAAGGCAAAAAAATTGATTTTTTGAAAGTGTCACACTGGTATAGCCTCTTAAGTGATGTTCCTTCTGAGTGAAATTTGAAAGTGGCTTCTGAGATCGGTCCACCAATGGACGTGGGGCGAGACTTCTTCCATTGTTTTTCACGCGTATGTGCGAAGCAAATCGAATTTCATTTCGGGACTGATATCGCGTGGAAAATAAAAGAGGAGTGGGGAGGAAGAAAAAAGGTTCAAGGTATTCCGGGCTGGGGACTCCGAATAGAGGTAGGTGTGGAGCTGGTTTGCCTCGCTTGCATTCCATACGGGCCATTTGATCTGTTCCCTTGGATTGTACAGATGGTGTTGGCCGTAATACTAAATCGCGTACTCCATATCGAGGAAGTCCATTCCTATTCATTGAAATGGATATTTCGGGCGAAACACACATCTTTGATTCTATTTCTATTCTTGCTCTCCAGAATCACAGCGAATTTCAACCAACTCCAGCGGAATCGTCCCGGCCTATTTTTCGAAATCCCTTTTCCTACCAGAGACCAGTAGACGGCTTCATTGATTTTACTTCACGTACCACCCCCACCCCTCTCTCTCGCGCTGTCGACTCTTTTGGTTTCTCGTATCGAGTCTGGCTTCTAAAAATTATTGTTTTTCTTCCACCAGCGATGACAGCCTGTCGAACTCTGTTTCCCTCCACCTCTCATAGCAACACGAAAAAAGTGTACAAATGAAAGGCCGAGTAAATTTCTCGACACTCTTCATATTGCCACGAAATAAAAAGATTTTGCCATCTCCTCTTCAACGTGTATTCAATTTTTAATTGTTTGTTTTTATTATTAAGTGGGATACATCTTTCATTTAATTTCCAAACACATGAGCCTGCATTATTTTTCAACTGAGAGATTTTTTTTCTTGCAAGTGTCACTCGCTCGAAAAAACTCGTGCTTTTCCTGGCTAAAAATGGACGAATGTTCGACGATGTCAATAATTCGGGCTCGACGAATATTTGACCCGATAACATTTCTTATATGCTTCGTCGTCAACGCAAAGCTACAGTCAATTGCTCAAGTAGGTTATCGTTTCCAATCTAACGGATTCGAGATAAAAAGGACATTTTCTGCAAATTCACAGGTGAGTGAATGTTATTGCTTCGTATGAAAAGAACGCCGAGTCTGAATTATCCTGTGCGTAGAAACGGACGAGGAAAGAGAAGAAAAGTGGCCACGAAGAAAAGAGCCTTTAGGTCTTTCACTGAGCCGCTGGATAGAGCATTTCACATGGTAATCCACCTCATGAATATCGTCAAAGCCGATATAGCAATGTATACAAACATATATACGTATGCATGGCAAAAGAATATTTGAACGCGTTATGTTGATGTTAGGTTGGCTATGAGCACATCTGGCTACTTTGAGGACGATCTTTGATCTCCTTTCAACAAATCGTTAGTTGTAAGGACAGGAGAGGCCTTGGAATCACCCTGAAAATTAATTAAAGTTGATTTTGAAAACAGCAGAACTCACGACGTAACATTGAGCGTGGGGCCGACAATCGGGAAGATTGTCCTCAAAATGAAATGGCTTTAAGGGGCTACCTAGGGGCCCGAAAATGGCAAAATTCCGATTTTTTTTTCACGGAAACGGTTGGTAAAAAAGAAACGCATTTTTTAACACAAAGATACATATATTGAGGGCCTTAAAAAATCGCCAAAAATGCAGACAAACAACAAAAATATGGCCACCGGCAGGTGATGAAAATGTTTTCGCGACGTTTGACGGTGGACACTTTCCAGCTCAAACGGTCCCTCTGAAATCTAAAAACCAAACGGGTTATTCATGTTGACAATAAATACGAGTCGTTGATGATCGTCGATTTTCATAAAAAATTTTTGTATCACCGTGGCGAAAAATTGAAACTCGAGCACACAAAATCTGTGAAAAAAGTTGTTATGTTTACGTAACTATTGAAAAATGAAGATTGATTTGAAAAAAGGGAGATCGTCAACGACCTTTAAATATCTCTCATCGTATCTTCTGTAAATTTGGAAACAATACATCAAGTGGTTCCCGAGATATTATGTCCACCGACTTCGAAAACAGTGTTTCGAGAAAAACGCGTTTAAGGGGTTACGTGGGTTTCGAAGCAAAAAAAAACAGCAAATTTTCTCTTTTTTTTGTCATATAATACATAAATTATTTTATTCAAAATGTTGAGCACATAAAAGAGCAACATTTCGAGAATCAAAAAAAATGCATCCAAACATTTGGAAAATTCAGCCGGTAGGACCTGGCTTCCGAAGGCCCCTCAAAAAAAAAGTGTGGTGGTCAGCATGACTCATGATAACTTTATCTGAAATTAAGAATTACTGAATGAATGAAAGAAGAATTACTTTAGTCGTTAGTAGATTTAGTAGATTAGTAGATTTTTAGTAAATTTTTAGTAGATAAGTAGTTAGTAGATTTAGTAGATAAGTATATACTTTAGTAGTTAGTACATAAGTATATATAGCTCGTGATTGATCGAAGGATTTTAAACAAATTGAAATTTGAATTTTGGCAGAGTTGTATGCAAAATAGTTCAATTTTAGTACAATTTATACTACGTATAGCCTTGTAAAATTAGTTGTAATCGAAAAATACCGCCGTTCAATCACTAGTCAATTCTATTTTAAAGAAGTGTGCAAAATTTCAATAAGATCGGTGCCTTAGTTTTTGAGAAATCATATCCACCAACTTTAAAAATAGTGTTTTGAGAAAAACGCGATATACCTGCATCGCTCCCGGCCGGTCTTTCCCAACGGACGGAATTCGCAAAGGCTCTCTCTCCTAGACTTTTACTCCGATTGACTTAAAACTTTGGAAGAATATTCTAGACATATTGTACTATTAGATAATAAAAAAATTTTTAAATGGATTTTTTGAAATTTTCAAACCCACGTCACCCCTTATAGTTTGAAGTATGGTGCTGCTGTCACCGGCCGACTGTTGAACGCTGTAACTCATTCAATTTTACGAATATTTCAATGAAATTTTCAGAGAACATAGCTGAAAGGTGATACTATCGAATAAAAATCATTTCGAAAAATACCATTTGTTTATCCACCTAGGTAGTCCTAGCCCGTAAAAATCCCACCCTATGTATGGGTATGGGTATTGCCGCGACCCAGAGGATTATTCGGAAGTGAAGTTTCCCTGCCAATAATATTCGCGTCGACCATCCGGGCAATATACGTGCGTGAATTTCTCTCTTTCCAGCTACAATCGTGATCCTAATTCATGGGTGCTTTCCCGATCGCTGCACTCTTTCCGCCTCTCTGCAGCCACTCCCCTCTTGTCCTCCATATCGCAATGTGGCTCGTTCGAGGGAAACTTTTCACGAAGAAATCCCATTTTGAGAAAAACTTTTTCGTCTCCCTCCACACTGAGACACGAATGGCAATCACGATGGCATAGATATGGGGAGAGAAGGAGAGAGAGAGAGAGAGAGAGAGAGAGAGAGAGAGAGAGAGAGAGAGAGAGAGAGAGGGACTTCAAGCCGGAAGTACGTATAGGTTAAGAGCGAGCAGGAGAAGCCACGAATGTGTCTCTTTCGAGCTCTTTTATGCTCCCCGGGTGCATAACGTTCGGGACGTACAGCGGAAAAATTATGTAACGAGAAAAGTGGATGCTGGGGTCGAGCGAAGACGGTTATCACTACGATAACCCTCCAACCTTGCTTCAAGACTGCTTTGCCCCTCCTTCCGTCGCCTTTTTTTCTCTCCTTTCATAAGCTAAAGCTTCTTCCTTCACAACTATCGGGACTACGAGAACGGCCGTAATCGAAAAATTCCAGTGGACGCGGTCGAGCGCTCGCGATGTCCTTATTACGTCAGATCTGGAGCTTTGACTATGACACATATATGTGTATGTGTGTGCACACCTATATTCTACGTAGAAATATTACATAGTGGGTAGTTTCTGGTGAGCTAGTGCTCCAGCTAGGCCATTTGATTAACATACATTCGCGTGTCCTCCTTTTTCGACTTGCCAGAAACCCACCCTTTCCATTTCTTTCTCCCCCCGGAGCTTTCCGGAGCTTCTCTCCCTCTCTTTCTCTCTCGCTCGCTGAGCGAGGAAAAAACTCGGTGGACTGTCGCTAAGGAGGGAAAGAAGGGGGAGGTGAAGGGGTATGGAAGCTTCGTCAGCTTTCATCCCCCGTGCAAAAATATGGCTGCTGCGAAAAGGGCTGGCGAGGGGGTTGGGGGTTTGAGGGCGAGACGATGGGTGGGTTGTAACAGTAAGTGAGGGAGGGGTAGGGGTTGAAAGGGATGGGGCCAAAGCGTTCTTTCACATGCTAATCCGCGTGGCAGGCTTGGTTCATGAATACGTACGGTCAAAGCGCAAGCTCCTCTCTTCCTCTCTCTCCCTCTCTCTCTCGATCTCTCTCTCTCTCTCTCTCTCGCTCTGTCTTGCTCTTTTCCTCCCGTTTTGTCTCACGATTTCGTTGTCGACGCTATAAGGCGGTTCCACCGGGAGGTCGGCTGCGAAAGGGGTGCGGGGTAGCGGGGACCATCGAAAAGGTGAAAAAGATCCGAAGGGGGGTGGCTTCGCTCGAGCGGTGTTCATTTGTTCGAATGAACGACTACGACCTGCGAGAGACGGAGACGGCAAAGCTCAGCTATCGGAGAAAATCGAAGACAAAATCTAAATTAAACCAGCATACAGCGTCCATAATGTATTCTTGTGCCAAGACTTTTTATATTCACTCACTTCAACATAAATACCATATATCAAATTCATTACGATATATATATATATATATTTTTTTTTTTTCTTCAAAATGCGATTTATTATTTCGGGAATTCTCGTAGGAAAACTTCGTGCACAAAGTGGTCATATTCATCACTAAACTTCTCCGCACAGTGAATCAAATACGAGGGACTTTTTGCCAAGACTTGTAACCCTCGAATTTTATCAACTTCAACCTCCGAGCATGAATCAGGCTGGGTTGTTTCAACCCCTGGGTAATTTTTTTACGCATTTGCATATATGAGTAAAAAAGTCTCACACAAAGGCTGGAGCGATCCACCCTTAAGGGTGGATCGGCCGGAGTCTTAATTAGAAGGTCCAAGTATTTTTTTATTGCTTAAATCGATAGATTAACTATCCAAGAATATATTTACAAAGTTACAGAGGCCAATTGTAAATATCTTCGAAGATACAAGGCCAAAAGCAGAGAAGCGATTGATATTTCCTCTTATAGAAAACTTTGAAGCGCGTTTTCTCCAGTTTTCATTTTCACGATTTTTCCAAATTGGCGGGCGTGCTAGCAAAAAAACTAAACCACCTTTTCAATCAAACCAAAGTTCATTTTCTTCAGTATGAAAATCTCTTCGAAGCGAATTAAAAAAGTCGTCGAAAAAATATTTGTAAATAATTCTTACAGCACGTTAAAGTGTTTTTTTTTAAACATTTCTTTTTTCAAACCTGAGAAAAGTTATAATTTCACGATTTTTTCAGCTTTTTCTTAATTCACCGAGAAGAAATATATATGACAATTGAAAATTGTTTGGTTTATTTGGTTCAGTCAAGAATTACGAGCTGCATCTTTCCCGCCGATTGGCGACTGCAGTGGCAAGACGCCCATGGAATAGGCCGATAAATATGCAGTAATTTATTATTTCATGATGGATTTTTTTTTTCCATTAAAAATATACATGAGAAGATACTTCAATATTTACTGGGCTCACTTGTTTTTTCCCTTCTACAAAAAATTCCCGAAAAAACGCTTTTTTGGACCTTCCAATTCAGACTCCCGCCTTAATGAAATACACAAAGTCCATTTTTGTCCTACGTATTCACCGTTGGATGAATTTCGGAACCGTAGTACCCCGTATAGTGAAGTTTTACGTACAGCCCGATGGAGACCAACTGATAGCCTTTCCGAAACGGATGATAGTGGCTCGACCTCGTGGAAGAAATAACGCGGAGGTTTATACTGTGTCGCGAATTTGCGCCTCGTATAATTCACCGGCGAGGACGCTTTATTCACACTTGCACAATAACTAGGTACTACGTTAAGGTGCGATAAGTCACGCGTCTATCCCTTGCCACCCTCCTGCCCCCGTATCTGCTTCCCGTGCCTACGTCCTTTCTCTCTTGTGCCCTCTTGGAAAATATATTACGTAGCCCCCCCCCCCCCCCCCCCAGAAAACCCTTCTTCATCCCTCACTCGTTTCCTCGCCGAGTCTCTTTATTCTCTCCGTAGGTGGGACACCCACGAGCTTTGGAAATTATCATACGAAGAGAGAAAGAGCGAACGAACGGAAGGGCCGGAGGGAGAGAAAGAGAGCGTGAGAGAGAGAGAGAGAGAGGAGGAGGAGAGAATCTAAACGTGAAACGAAATGAGATCGTATCTCTGACTACCGTGCTCCGTCTGACTATGTCGGTCTAATACTACTTACGATATAACTGCACATGTACAATTGTTAATGCTCGGCTGTGCATCAGTCCCGTGAGCATAACAATGTCTGAGTTTACTTAAAGCCCCTTTCTACCAACGCCTCGTAGGCTTAATTCAATGCCAGCAAATAGGCGGAATTAGAGATGCTGTTCCTTGTACATGCTCACGCGGTGTGATTGATATATTCGAGCGAATCTACAGAGATAAACGAAACGCTTGAGCTGCTCCAATTTTCAAACATTCTTATTAGCATTTGTGCAATTTTACATTGTTCTTAACATTAGTTTATACAAAAAAAAAACAATACTTTCAGCGTTTTTCTTTCTTGTACATCTTCGGTCAGAAAATTATCAATAAAAGCTAAGGCGTTACCCCCACTTGTAGCGCAAAAAAAAAGCCTTCTTCGTGATTTTTTTTTAAAGAAAACTACAAAACTTTTTTAATCGGTCAATATACCATCTTAAAGAACACATCTTGAAGAACTTTCAGTAATTTTTTTATTGAAAAATATTACATTGTTTAGTGGCAAATGGCCGTCAATGAAATAATGTTTTTATATACACGGTTTGCGGTGACCAATATTGCGGCGAAGTGGATCATCTGAAGAAAAAAATGCGGATGGATTTAGTCAAATATAAGTATAAACTAGTCTTTAATCGAAGGATTTTAAAAAATATTCATTTTTCACAAAATGGCGGACAGTCAAAGTTAATGGTTCGATTTTAACGAAAAAAAAAACGGCCGTTTTTTGGCTATAAAACGGCCATTTTTTTTCGAAAAAAAAAATCGAACGATTAAAGACTACATTTTTATGTATTAAATAAGCCTGCAAAATTTAAAGAAGATCGGTTCATTAGTGTTCGAGTAATCTTGGTCACCGACTTCAGAAATGCCATTTTGAGAAAAACGCGTTTAAAGTTTGTCTTTCAACGCGGATTCTTCTCCTTCAACGCTCATACCTCAGTCAATTTTGTTCGGATCGACTTGAAATTTTCAGGACATATTCTCAGATACTTATACTTCAAAAAAAGCAATAAAAAAAAAATCGATTTTTTCAAAATCGCAAGTGGGGTAACCCCTTAATCAATTGATGTTTCGAACCGTTTCTCGCGATTTTTTCACCCACTCAATTTTTTTTCAGTGCTCGTAATGCGGTATTTTCGGGATTCACGATTATTTGGTATTTTTCAATTGGGTGGGTGATAATTTTTTTTTTGGCAATTTCGTGGTAGAAAGGAGGATCGTAGAGAGACGCTATTAGGGGGTTGAGGGGGTTCAATTTTGCTCAGGGTTAGCACCGTTCGTCGCCATAATTGTGAGCATGCCCGACGGTCTCGTTTCTCGCTAGAATTTAGTTTCTGGTTCGCGGCAATGGCGTTCTCCCTCTCCCTCTCTCCCTCCCTCCCTCTCTCTCTCTCTCTCTCTCTCTCTCTCTCTCTCTCTCTCTCTCTCTTACACTGTCTCCGTCGCCGTCCCTCTTTCTCTCGTTTCTACATTGCAAGCCTCTTTGCCGGATGTTATAGAGGGCGAGAGGGTTGAGGAAAGGGGGAGGCGATCCCACGTGCTGCGCTCCCATGCATAGAGAGGGCTCATGTTTCCCTAATGCGGACCGATAAATATTTAAGCATAACGTAATCGGTCGGATTATGCCTGGAGTGGGGGGTGGCCCGTGTATGTGTATATGTGTGTCAGAGAGAGAGAGAGAGACAGAGAGAAAGAGAGGAGAAAGAGAGAGAGAGAGAGAGAGAGAGAGAGAGAGAAAGAGAGAGAGAGAGATAGTGCAGGATGGCGGAAAGATAGCCGAGCATAGGGGGTTGGAAGCAACGCCGAGATAGAAACAGAGAAGATTGCTGCGCTAGGAAAATGAGCGTGAGAACGAGAAGGAAAACGGGAGAAAGTGGTACTCATGGTGAAAATTGTGTCTAGTCACGAAGTTTTCGCGCTTGCGGTCGTTTTCCGTTACGCCAACGTACCGAAAACATTTTCTCGAACATCCCCACGAATGCGCGGGGCAAGGGGCAGATCGTAAAGTGTCGTCTTTCGTAATCCTCGTGAGTAAAATAACGTTACATTGTCTCGTTACTATGCAACGATCACTTACGGAATACAAATAGGTTCTTGGTAATATTGTTAAGAAATATTCACCACTCTTGTATTCATTTCGAAACAAATTATTGGTGCTTCAAGTCTGCAAGGACAGAAAAAATTACCTCGCTTGTATTTTTAATTCAATAATAAGAATTGGTGATTTATTTTTTTGGGATTAAATTGTCTTCTGACTGAATTGGCAAATATTTCGTTTATTTTAAATGCTCTCTTTGGCAGACTTTTTTGGATGATATTTATGTCGATATTTGTTGGGAACGAACTTTCAGTTGAAACACAATTATCCAAAAAGCTCGAGCTGTCGATTAGTGCATTTCATGAATAGATAAACATTGATTAAGAAATAATGACATACGTTCGTCTCGGAATCGTCTAGAAGTGAGACGTGAATATTGGAAACGTAAAAATTGTTGCCGCAGTTAGTTGACGGATTCTCTCGGTTGCCGGAGATCTATCGCCTCGAGGAGGTTCGAGCGGTCCAGTTGAGTCAAATGACGGTTTATGAATTTTTTTTTATCGGACCTCAAAAAATGGACACGAGGTATAGATTTATTCTGTAGATGCGAATTTTTCATAAAATATATAATTAAAGAGTTTAATGATGAATTTTCATATTTTCATTACGTGAATAAGAAAAACTTTTGAGTTCTTACCAACGTGAAAAAGAAGAACATTATCGATGATTATTATGAAAAAAAATCTGCGTCAGTGCGTGTTTTATACAGCTCAAAATTAGATTTTGAGTCATTTATATTTATGCCTATTTATATTTATGCCGCGGAATTATTTATGGTAAATATTTACAAGTGGGGCTCCAGCCATAAAAGGGGTTTAGAAATTTTGTACCGAGTCGATGTATTTCCGGGCACTTTGCTTATAATATTTAAGCCGGGGGAAGACAATTTCAACCCTTATTTCATAACCCAAACAAACCCAAACAAACGTATTTCAAAAATCGAATATTTTCCGGAAATATATTTTTTTCTCAATAAAATACCCCTCCCCCATCAAAAAAACATATTTTCATACTGCAGAATAGCCCCGAACACGTAACAAAAATTATGGAGCCGATTAGGGCTGGAGCCCCACTGGTAAATATTGACCTTATTTAATATTACCATTAATTAATATTAAGTGATGACGAAATATGGCTACTTCGCGGACATTGAGATTGGCAGCAATGCTCTTCATTCGCCAGTCAAGATTTATAAACTTTTATCAACCGTTGATGGTTCAATATTTAACGCAGACTTTGTCCTTGGAGTGACATATTTGAGGTGTTTACATTTTTTTTTTTTAAGGAAACGAGTAAAGCTTTTGGAGTGCGGTTTTTTCTTGCTTTTATTCATGATATACAGAACGTTAAAAAAAATTTTTTTTGAAAAAAAACCAAAATGGCGGCCGTTGCAGCTTCGCGAAAACAGGTCCTCAAATCGCGGGAGGTAAACGGCTGACATCACTGCCCCCTCTTTGTTGATCTGAAACACAAATTCAAAGCATATTATCAATCCGTGACCCTTTGGTCATGGAATGACGGATGGGTTTTTCGTTTAGTACAAATTTCGGGAAATGGCGGTAATTTAAAAAAAATCGAATTTTCGCGTTTTTTTTCGCATAAAAAGATAAATAATAAATGCAAAAATGTATCTATCGAAAAAACGATCCGTCATTCCGTGAAGACATATTTTCTGAGTATGCTCTCCAAATTTCAGATCGATATGTTAATTACAGCGGTCAGGAGAATGTCAGCCATTTTTAAAAACGTATTTTCGAGAAAAACGCGTTTAAAGTTTTGTAATGTGTTTACACAAATGTGTTTATAATTACCGCTAATCGACAATGCCTGGTCCATAGAGGCATCCCTCCTCTTCTTCTAGCTGTTCATGTTGAGCCGCTAACATCTCCCGCTAACTTCAAGGACAAAGTCTCCCTTAATATACACAATATTTTTTATCTCTAGTGTTTCGTAGTAAAAAA
Source organism: Ophion ellenae (assembly GCA_963210295.1). NCBI lineage: Eukaryota > Metazoa > Arthropoda > Insecta > Hymenoptera > Ichneumonidae > Ophion > Ophion ellenae. The sequence goes on from OY723385.1 coordinate 59,324,944, forward strand.
AAAATCAAAAAATTCGTAAAGACTCAGTATAGTCTAGACAATAACATATATTTCCATTTTTTTTAAATCTCGGATCGTGGCTAATGCACCAACCTCCTCAAGTGGGCCGATATTCATCGGTGATTTAATTTTCGGACGAACGTAAAATATAAACGAAAGTGAAGTTTGCACCATTAGAATGCAACGAAAATTCGTTTTTATTTTTCTATTTCCTCATTTTCGCGATCATCCAGACTTACGTATTTTCGCTGAAGATTTCTAATTAATATCGTAAAAAACGTTTTAGTGATTTTGGAGGGCTACATTTTTTTTTGTCAACTGGGCTACGAAACTTTCGTTGCGTTCCAAGGCTGCAAACGTCAATATCATCGCTCATAAAATATATTTCGCACGCGACTCCAAACTGAAGAACGTTACTTTATCTCATTACTCCACAAGGATCACTGGGGCCTTTGCTTAAAATAATTTCCCAATCAATAGCAATAAAAGAGCGAAAAAAGGTCAGCATTATCTACAATTTGTCATTGCGATAAAGTCATTAAAAAATTAAGTTTCGATTCCATTCCAGGCCACTGAAAAAACCCCAACCTCCAAAGATCGATCATTTATCAGATACGTCATAGGTCGTGCCTTAAAAAAAAACGAACTGTACCCACAACGAGTATAAATAAATTGGCCTCGATCCACGCGCAATATTTCGTGGTCGAAAAAGTTCATGCCATTTCTTGTTTTCTCCCTCAAAAAGAGCGAAAAAAAAAACCGGTAACGATCGGCTCGACCGGCGTTTTTTCTCCGAAACACGTGTGAATTATGCGAAACAATAAATAAAAAAGAAAACGGATGTATCTTAGCTTAATGGATCGAGAGTCACTAGTGTTCCAAGAGTTAGGTGCATAATAACGAGAGCTCGTGATGAGCTTTATTGCGATGCCTCATATTTTCCTTCTCCTTCCGCTTCTTTTGTTCCCTTGTTCGCTTTCTCTTTTATCATTTGAATTATATAATTTTTTTTTTATTATCCTTCTGGGAGAGAAATAGCGGTTGGAACTGTCGCCATCAGCGTTGCAAAATTTCCATTCTCTCCCTCTCTCTCTCTCTCTCTCTCTCACCAAAATCTACACACGCGGGCACTCACGTTTCTCTGCTAGGAGTTTTTTTTTTTGTTGCTTCGTCGCGCTCTCGTCCCTTGGCATTTCATTCATTGGCGCCGCGACAACGAAGCCTCTCGATTCGAGCTACACAACATTTGAGCTTGGGGAATGAAGCGAGAGGATTGTTGCCAGCCTCCCAGGCTTTCTCTCCTCCTCGCTCGTCATTCCTATCGCACTCGGTCACGCAATCCCCTGTATATATCTATCTTTATTCCTCTCCCTTGCTCTTGATCGAACATAGAACACGGTACGACCACACGATGCACGTTTTTACGAGCTACAAAATACGGGCCAATCTGTCCCATGGTCGACCGCAGCAGCAACGATGTCGAATAGGTCCGCAGAAATCGACGTCACAGAAACGCCGAGGGAGAGAACGAGCGAGGGAGAGGGAGGGATTATGTGGGTGTGCAAAAGAGAGAGAGAGAGAGAGAGAGAGAGAGAGACCAACTCTCGTCTATTTTTCACCCCCCTTTTCCATTCTCCTTCCGACACCCCAAAACACGAAACGGGGGATAGTTACAGCGCGAAGCGCTTCCAGTTCACCACCGAGAAGTTCCGCAACCCGCTCCTATCGGTACATGTATATTTAAAGCATTTTAATCTCTTCTCTCCGTCGCTCTTTCTCCCTCTCTTTCTCTCTCTTCGCTGCCTCTCCCTCTCTCGCTCTCTCTCTCTCGCTCTCTCTTGCTCTATGTAATAGCCTGGACCACCCACGGATCGGTTAGGCAATTTTACGCTCTCCCAGTTACAAAAACCCATTCACGGTTAAATGCACGAGATGCTCCGCTGCCTCTCGCCTAACTCCCGAAAGGTTTAAAACGAAATAGAGATGAAATATAGCCACGGGGGCAGTTATAATAATGGCGGGAAAAATACGCGACTAGCCGCGGGCCAAGGGGAGTCGGAGCGGGGTTGGGATGATTTTTCACCAAGTGGAACGGTCGTTGGCAGCTTTTCGGACCCGCCTCGATTCGTCAATGGTGAGATGCAAAATTCGGAACGAACGTTGCAATGGGCTCAGTCAACGTGGATGTGTTTATCTGTATTTTTAGGGAATATATATGTATGTGTATAGGGGCATTCCATACCAATTCGACCTGGGTCTGACCCTCGACCCCTCAAATCTAGTTCTCGTTTTTTCCTATCATTACCCTCACTCTGTCAAGCAATTACAATTTTTTCAGATTTTTCAAAATAAATTTGAGCGCGACATGAACTTTTGAATTTTTTTTTAACACCTCGATGGCCGTAATCGAAACAGCTGAAAAAAATCCCAAAAATACAGTGTGAGATTTAAAAAATGTTGGTGTAAAATTCATAATGTCTGGGCTTTTGCTCCAATCCCTAATGAGGGTTTTTGTCAACCATGATAAAAAAAATCGAAAATTACAAAATACACTTTAGAAAAATCGGAGAAATTTTTTTAAAAATCTGGTATTATACATACAAAATTTCGAAAAGCAGTCTACAGTAAATTGACCTCTGCATCTTATTTTTTTCATTTTTTTTTGCTCAAAAGGCTAAAAAACGGGTTGAAGCGAAAGCCCAGACATTATGAATTTTACACCAAAATTTTGTATATCTGACACTGTATGTTTGGGCATTTTTTCAGATTTTTCGATTACGGCCATCGAGGTGTTAACAAAAAATTCAAACATTCATGACGCGCTCAAAGTTATTTTGAAAAATCTGAAAAAAATTTTAATTGCTTGATAGAGTGAGAGTAATGACAGGAAAAATCGGGAACCAGATTTGAGGGGTCGAGGGGCAGACCCAGGTCGAATTGGTATGGAATGCCCCATATATATATATATATATATATATATATGGGGCATATATAAATTTATATATATATAAAAAGGAAAAAAATAGAGCTCAAATTTGTGCCACCCTTATATATATATATATATATATATATATATATATATATATATATATATATATATATATATATATATATATATATATTATATATATATATATATATAAGGGTGGCACAAATTTGAGCTCTATTTTTTTCCTTTTTCTCACCATGCAATTGTCTTCTTCAAAGAAAAAACATTGTCGCCGACGCTGCGAGCGGTCAAAAAATATTAAAAGGTCGCTCAAGCTTCCCAAAATATCAAATTTTCATAAAAAATCCGGTGTTTTTTCGTCCACTTCTCACACATGGATTTTACGCTTCACAATTTTTAAATTAACTTCGCAAGAGCTCTAGCCGGCCAATGAATATTTAGTGGTCGCTGAAGGTTTCGGAAATTTACAATTTCCGCCAAAAAATAAATGTCGCACGCACTATAATTCCTTGTACCATAAAAACAAAATAAACAGCGAAGTGTTACATGTTCTGAATAAGGTATTATAATAATTTGTAACAAACACCAATTACACTATATGTGTTATAATGTATTATTGTATTATGGTGTCGTTCGTCACAGAGTACAGTTACGATTGGTCCGCAGTTTGACTAACGAGACCAACTGTGGGACGCATTACGATGCGCGGAAAACAGCTGATATTTCAGTTATACGAATAAAACGACCTATAGCTTCAAATAACTGTTTTATGAGAACGGAGATTATAATCCTTGGATTAGAAGTGTAGAGTAAATTTGTAAAATCTCTTTCTAAAGAAAAAAGGATTAATTGTTTTGAACATTTTACAAAGCGTCAAATTTATGAGTGAGAAGAGTTAAAAAAAAAACAATTGGCGAAAATTGGAAATTTCGAAGCTCTTGAGCGATCACCAAATACTCATTGGCCGGCTAGAGCTTTCGCGAGGGTCATTGAAAAATTATAAAGCGTAAAGTTCATTCAAAATTGGAATTTTTGGAAGGCTCGAGCGACATTTTTTGACCTCCCGCAGCGTTGGCGATATTTTTTTTTCTTTAAAGAAGATAATTGGATGGTGAGAAAAAGGAAAAAGAAATAGAGCTCAAATTTGTGCCACTCTAATATATACAGTCCCTCTTATCTCTGCCACCCAAAATAACTCGGTAATTATCGACGTCACAAAAAAGTGTTCCAGCCAAAAGTTGTACGGTGTGAAGGGGTTCGTCAAATGCGACCAATTTCTTTTCATTTCGGCGAATGCGTTGACGCACAGTAGAGGTCACCTCCGGATGATGATACGAATTCAAATATCTCGGATCAGTACCAAATATTTGGTAGTGATCCGAGATATTTAGATTTGTATTTCATTTTAATATGTGACCTTGAATGACCTTGAGCGAGTTTGACCCCCTAATGTTTTTTATGCGGCTTAAGGTGCTCCACAAGATGGTTGAAAACAAATGTACCATTCCATTTTAAAAAATGGAGGTGATCTTCACTCCGCATCAGCGTCTCCACTGAAATAAAAAAAAAGGTCGCATTTGACGGCCCCCTTGACACCGTACAACTGTTGTCTGGAACATTTTTTTGCGACGTCGATAATTACCGAGTTATTTCGGGTGGCAGAGATAAGAGGGACACCCTGTATGTGTATATATCTGAATGTTCGTATGTGTGTGTGTGTGTCTATATAAATACGTCGGTAGATATGTGTACACAATGAAAAGTCAGTTAACACAGTTGCTACTCTCTTTCCCTCTCTCTTTTGCCCTCCGGACCGGCGATTAATTTCAGAAACGCGTGATTCATAATGGAGAGCGATCAATCACCGAATACAGAACTGGTCGTCGGCTTTACTCTGACGCACACGTGAAATACCGTGCCCCGGGCAACGTCCACTAATACATTTAACGAATCCTCCAGATGCGTGTACGTGAGATATTTATGAATCTCAACGTTTGACAAACGAAAGGTCGTAACCCGAAACGCCTTGAGGGGAAAATAATGGCATTTTGATCCTTCCATTTGTACAGAGTCCAATCATTTACCGCGTGTGTATACGTGTATAGATTTTCGAGCATACGTTACGTTGACACGTTCCGCTGAAGCTTCGGCTACGAAGAAATTTCCCGACTGTTTCGGAGCGATAATTAATATCGACAAATTATTCATGGCAATTATCATCATCTATCTTGAAGGTTGGGGAAAAAAATCGGGGAAAAAGTGCACGGAAACAGGCTCGGAAACCGATGGTCAATCGGAGCCAGAAGGGGGGAGGAAAGTGGGAGAATGGGGGGCAGGGAGGAAGAGAGAGGAAAAAAGAGAGGAAACTGAGGAAATCGGTTGATAAATCAACTCATAGGCGAGAATAAAATTTGCTGAATTTCATGATTTTCTTTCAAGCAAAGATTTCTTGCATATTTTTCAGACTTACAAGGAACACCACTTAAGTGTCTGCCGTCGATTTAGTTGAAACTCATTTATGTGATAAAGCATTGACAACCATTAGACACGTATTTTTTTTATCTGCGGAAAAACGGTTTTAAGGGGGAAACCAGCCCTCAAAGAAAGGCGTGTCTGGGGTGGTTTTGCAGTTTCACCCACAAGCAGTCCACCGATCTGAACAAAACAAAAACCAAAGATTGTCTAATGTACCTATAGAAATGAAAAAGCCACTATGTAATAATTGAACAAAAATCATAGTAAGGGGTGACACACTTTTCTTTGAGGAGTCGTTTCCCCCCTTAACAACGATGTTCCGCAGGTAAAAAAAATACGTGTCTTATAGTTTTCAATACTTTATTACATATATGAGTTTCAACAAAATCGAAGGTGGACACTTAAGGGGCCAGTCCACTTTGAAAATTTCAAAAAATCGATATTTTTACTGTTTTCGAAAGTTCATACATTCAGAAATATTGTGTGAAAATTTTATGAAAATCCGAGCTCTCTAAGTATTTTTTTTTTTACCTGAACGTCAGGACCTCATTTCGTCTACCTGAGCTACCTGAAGCGCGTTTTTCTCGAAACAACGTTTTCAAAATCTAGCTCTGTCGTATCTCTAAAACTAATAAACCGATTCTCTTGAAATTTGAACCACATATTGTAAACATGATTCGCAACAAGATGACCCTCGATGGTTTTCAAATTTTGATTTTTACTCTTTTTTTTTGCGCAAAGCTGAATAAAACGGGTTTTTTTTACTTTTTTCGTTTTTCATCTGCCATTTTTTTATTATTTTTTTGTAAAAACTTTATATCCGAGGGTCATTTTGTAGCTGGTGTCATACTGCATCTAATGGACGTTGATTTTTTTGTTTCGGACAAGCCGTTGCCGAGTTGTGAGGGAGCTACCCAGCCTACGTATTTTTGAAGCGTTACGTTAATCTATAGTTTTTGTACTTAAAAATGAATAAAAATGAATTAAATTTTCTTCATGTATTTCAAGACTATTTATCAAGCCCAACAACTTTTATATTCATATTTTTTATAAAATCCTCAAAAAAAAATCGCGAAAATAGCCTTTTTTCGTGGCTTCAAAGTGGGCTGGCCCCTTAAGTGATGTTCCTTGTTAGGGTATATTTTATTACTACTTTTGGCTGTTGCGGGGTATTTTTTTATATATTTATCGTCAAAAATGGCGGAGGTATGGTACGGTCTTCTAAACTGAAATTTTAAACTAGCGTAACGTATAGCTGAAAATCAAATCGAGCGATTCTGATGGAATTTGGTTTAAATCTTCGTATCTTTATTGTCTGAAATAAATATTTTTGAAAATTGAAAAAAAGTTTCTTTTATTGCCAAATGTAACAATTTTTTTCGGAAAATTCAATCTTTTCGTTTCAAAGCGTGCCATTTCATCGAATTTCAACATTTCTCACTTTTTCTTGGTTCATATTCAGCGTATGAGTGTTAATCGGAGACAAATCTTCGTCGGTTTTTCGATTAATCAAAGAAATACCATGTAACAGGCAAAAGTAGTGATAAAACTTACCCTTAGTCTCAAAAATGGTGAAGACATTTTTCCTTTAGGGGCAACACCACTGTAGAGTTTTCAAAAAATTGCCTTAAAAGATGTTTCGAACCATCTAGAATAAGGAGAAAAAAGTTTGGTACTTGTAAAAAAAGACCTGCAGGCCCGTGTGCGAGACGCCGACGGTTTTTCTCGGGACACAATTTTTCCAAACGGCACGCAGCATAACTCCAACAATTTTCATTCTATTCACTCCAAATTTTGAGCACATCTTAAAGATAACATTCCGAAGAGAAATACGTACGGGATTTTCCGTGATTCAATTACAACATTATTTATTAACAAATAATTGTCCCTTTTTTCAGTCGATATTGAGTTTTTACTTCAAATGCTTGCCAATTACACAAAAATTAATATTTTTAAAACGCCCTACGTATTTCTCTAGCTATACTCATGTAAATTAATAGAAGTTTAAACATTTTTTCCACATTCAAATTTGCGTCATTGACGCTGCGTGTTGTAGAGCGTCTCAAATTCAACATTCCTCGCGAGAATGGCTCCAGCTTCACCATTTTGTATAATTTTCTGATATAACATTTTTTTGTTCCCTTGAAGATATGACGAATATAATTATCCTCTTACTTGCCCTTTCACCCCAAAAAAGATCGTGAAAAAGCGCGTAATTTTAGACGATTACAGTGGTGTAAGCTGTTTAAAAAAATGAAAATTAGCCATTTTTTCTCGCCTAAAGGTATTTCCCCCCTTAATTCGATTCTCGTTCAGTGTTATATGTCATTAACGTCCGCAATGTATACGCGTATATATAAACCATATTTCAGTACGGTGTGATAATGCGAATGGTATTCACAGGCCGCGAATACCCATTTTCTTCGTTTCGCTTCTTTTGCACCATGGGATCCGCGGTTCACTCTCGTAAAACTGCAAGCCGAGGGAAAAGCTGGATGAAAGGGATGACGAGTAAAAAAGATGAAGATCCTGAGAGAGAAAGGGAGGGAGAGAGAGAGAGAGAGAGAGAGAGAAGAAATGCTGCGAGGCAATTTCACTAGGAGAGCAGTCTCTATATAGACCCGTTGTGAAACGAGGATTAGCATAATCAAAACGTTCCGTAAAATACGTAAAATTGGGGTTCACTTTCTCTCTTTGTTTTGTTATTTCTCAGCGATGGCCTGGAAGGAGAGAGAAAGAGAAAGAGAGAGAGAGAGAGAGAGAGAGAGAGAGAGAGAGAGAGAGAGAGAGAGAGAGAGGATATAAAGCCGCGAGGATGACGATCAAAAACTATCCAGGGGTAAATCTAACGCGTTCTTCGTCCTTCAGCACTCGCTTCACTTCCGTCCTTGATCATCGCCACTTTGCCCCGTTTTCGACGCTTTTACGATTCTCTTCTCACTTAATAATCGCGAAAGTGCAGCTAAATTTGAAAGCCTCTCTCCTTCATTCCTTGGGGCTTATCCTCATCCGTTATCGAATGCGATTCGGTTAGTTTGCACCCCATTTATTTCTTTTACCTGAAGAATTTTATTATTTTTTAATGATGAGAAAAAAATGAGAGTGCAATTCCTCTAATTTTTTGGAGAATAATGAAATGGCGAAAAATAAGAGAAAACTTAAAAGAAGATTCGAAATGTTTTGGATGAGAATATTTGGTGTTTAATTATTTCCCATACTTAGCAATTTAACTGTGATTGGTGAACGTTTTCATTACGGATAATTAGTTGAAATGCTTTCGAGAAAAAAGCTTTGTGTATATGCGGAAAAAAAAGTGTGAGTTATTCATGCTCGATCTAATGGTCAATTTTTTGTCCTATGTTTCAGGTACGTAATGCAACGTGTCACGTACTTCATGTTCGATGCTCATGCTGCTGGGCTTGTATGATCTTCAATTTTCATTTTTTCGTACGAATCAGCGTAAAATTGTGTACTGTACTATCTGTGTCTATCTTCGAACGATTCGGTAAGACGTATAGTTTTGTATATGCATGTGGCACGAAGACTTTGGCTTCATCAGCAATATATATGATATGAATATACAGGAACCACGATGAGCGACGTTGAAGAAAATGCCCTTCGAAAATTCGTGACATTTTTTTCGCTACCTCGGCTCAATCTTGATAATCGATCTAGGCTTGAATATATCGAGTGTCGGACCGATGAGAATATCTGATAAAAAAAACACTTCCACGTACACGTACACTGGCTGCTAAGGGCGAAAGACCCTTTCCATTTGCCTGCCGGAAACTATTTGTCTATATTTAGAACGATTTTTCTATATTCAGTGTATATTTTATGATTCTATATTTTAAGGGGCGAGATACTTTTAGGCCAGAAAAAGATTGCTGATATTCATGATTTTTTTTAAACGAAAGATTTCGTCACTATTTTTTAGGCATAGGGTATGTTTTATTACTACTTTCAGCTGTTAGGTGGTATTTTTAATTTTTTTTTTACAGCAAAGGTATGGCATGGTCTTTGAAACGGGTTGCGGCGGATTTTGTCAGACCCCGTGACCCTTAGCGTCGGCGGGATTAATCTGAAAAGAAACCAATGGAGATTTTTCTTTCGTTCACACTCATACGCAGAATATGAACCAAGAAAAAGTGAGAAAAGTTGAAAATCGATGAAATGGTACGCCTTCAAACAAAAAGATTGAATTTTCCGAAAAAAAACGGCTACATTGAGCAATTTTAAAAAACTTTTTTTTTTATTTTTTAAAACATTTAGGGTCATGTTTCAGACAATGAGGTTAGAAAGATTTATACCAAATTTCATAAGAATCGGTCGATTAGTTTTTTTTACTATACGTCACACCAGTTTTGAAAATGCTATTTAAAAAACTGTGCCATACGGTCGCCACTTTTAAACATTGATTTTTAAAAATACGATGTTGCAGCCAAACGTAGTAATAAAACATACCCTGAGTTTCAAAAATGGTGAACAAACCTTTTTTTTTTAATCATGAAAATCACCAAATGTTTTTCCTCGCCTAAAGGTATTTCCCCTTCAAGCATTTTACACGTGGCTCTTGCTCTCTCTCTCTCTCTCTCCCTCTCTCTCTCTGTCTCTCTCTCTCTCTCTCTCTCTCTCTCTCTATATTCCTTCATTATGAAATGAATTGGTATCAAAAAAACGATCTCCACAAATGTACGGCTTCGAGGGGGACAATCTATGACGATATTATCATCTCCTTCTATCAACGCGATTCAAAGACCCATCATTATGTCAAAGACCCTTCATTATTTTGGATGGGGCGATACAGGTTTTATTTTCCCAAAAATGGTAGCTTTTAAACCGAATCCAACCAAAAAGATCCCACCGTTGTCGTTTGTATAACACGAAAGTTATCGCACGGAAAAGTTTCGAACTACCACCTGCAAGATTACTGAGGGTGTACCTTGTGCTGGCTGCAAGGTAGAAATTAAGCCCCGCGATTCATTGCCTGATACAAGACACGCAGGAAATTCGTGTTCTGTCAAAGAAGAATTTCGGACAACTGACTTCCCGAATGTGTCTGACAGTTGTGCTTTCCAGGGAGGGCACCACTGTAAGATTTTCGAAAAATCATTTTTTTTTTCGAAACACAAAAAAATCCTTTGAATCTTCAAAAATATGATGCATGGTCGTTTATAGCTGAAAAAAATGTTCAGCTATAAACGAATTTTCCCCAAAATATTTGGGGAAAAAGTTACCGACTAGAAATAGTTTTTCTACCAATATGTGGCATTAGATTAGGGGAAAAAAATTTCATCATCTGTAGCGTCTATAAAACCGTTCACTTCAAACACGTTTTTCTCAAAACCATGTTTTTGAAATCGGCACGCTGCAGAACTCGAACAATTTTCGTCCAATCGACTTGAAATTGCAACTGTAGCTTCTTATATTGCTTTAACAGTCAATTACGAGCGTATTTTTTTCGATTAATTGAAGATTGTAAAAAATATGTAATTTATTACATGAAAATTATGATCGAAAAAACTAACTTCTTTTCAAACTCGTCTCTATTTTCTTTTCCTTATTATTTTGTAATTTCCCACCGTACTTGCCTGCTGGAACTAATATAATTAACGGAAATATTTCACTCCTAGTTCCCGGATTGAATTTACGACGCGTGTGCAGCCATTTCGTATTTTTTTTTTACAAATACATTTTTGTTTAATTCTTCAATATACACCTAATAAAGCCGAAAAGTTCTTTTAAGCATGTATCTACAAATGATAACTTTCTTTGACCCGTTTTTTTTAAATACCCTTGGTTATTTGTTTTATCTGGAGAAGTCTTCTTTCAAACCTTAAATGTTAAGGCGGGAGGTACATTTAGACAGGAAAAAATGAGCAATTTTGACGGATTTTTTAAACTAAGAAATAATGATTCTACAATGATCAAACTTTAGGTATACTTTAACAGTATATTTAAGTATACAAAACAATTTTTTAATTAATTCATCATCAAAATGACGGAGCTGTGGCAGAGTGTTACAGCAAGGTCACCGCGGGAGTTGCGAATTGGCGTGCAGTCTAGCGTCCCGTAGATTCTGATTTGCAAAAAAGTTCGAAATTTTTTTCAGTCAGAACATGTATAGTTCCTATGTGACGGTAATTAAAATCAATAAAATGCAAATTTGAGAAAATGGCACTCATTTACAAAAAAAAATCAACATTTCACGCAACATTTCTATAAAATGTGGATGAAAAAAGTAGTTTTTTTCCAATTTTTCAAAAACAATTCTCCTCAAGTAGAAAATACCATTATTATAAATATTTCTACCAAGTTTCAACTCAATCGCCATAATAGTTTTTGAGTAATTCTGCACGCCAATTTCAGTGAGGCAGAGCGTTGACGGGCTGTAACGTTTGAAGTTTTCCGAATTTCGCTTTGAAACATTCGGAAAATATTCTACACATATAGTTCTATCGTTGTAAATGTATATCCCGCCTTAAGGAAACTTTATGGAGAAATATCTCATTCAGAATTTTTATACAAACCAATTCGAACATCTGACTTTAATAGCCTGCACTGTAAAAAAATGCACTACGCATATCATGCCAATTACTTAAAAAAGTAGCCTAGTTATTGTCGATTCTCATCATTTGTAGAAATTATTTCAAAAAAACAACATAAAGCTCAAAATCTCGAAAACAGTTACAGGATGATCCATTCACAACAGGACACCCTGCATCTACGAATGTACACAAAGCAAAAGAAGACATCAACCTCCGCGTGTACCACATCGAGAAAAAAAAAAATAGAGCTCGCATTTAACGCGGCAAAAAATCGTAAATTGATAGCAAATGTCACATCCGGATCGCGGAGTAAGAATGCGTATTTCGAGGAGCAAAAGGGCTTCACCATTTCGTGTCGCGTATATATTTGAATCGTGTACGCGTGAATATTTGAATCGAGGAAAAAAATGCCCAGGATAAAAGAATCCGATTTTATTATCCGGGTGAAACTATTCGGGAATGAAAAATCAAAGTACGTGAAAAAGAAAAAAATGAAAAAAGGCGTAATCCGTTAATTAAAAACCTCGTCAGCTGCGGTTTCGGGATTTTTCAATTTTTTTTTTTCATCTACCCACCGCGAACGATGAATCATTGAGCAATTGTACTTCAATTAAGACCATCCATGCGTGTGAACATTTTTCGCCACCAGTGACGTAACATAGGGTTATTGTACGGGGTGGCCCACGCTGGACCACCCCCGCGATCCGATAGATTTTTTTCAGTGATGGATTGATTGAATCAGTCTCATATATAAGAGCTGACCGAGCTTTATCATTTTTCCATAGGCATTGTACAGATTCCCCCGCGGTCATGGAATCGCTGCTGGAATCTGAGCCACCGATTTAACAGGGAATACCCGGTGGGGATAAATACAGGAGAATAAAAATTGTGTTCATGGGAAAAGAGTAGGCGAGGCTTTTTGTCACGGAAATGGCGAATCATAGCGTTGAGGGTTTACAAGGGGTACCTAAAGGCCCGAAAAAAAATTGCGAAATTCCGAATTTTATTTCTGGTATACGGTTGGTGACAAAGAAACGATTTTTTTTCAACACAAAGGTACATATAATCAGGTCCTTAAAAAAAATCACAAAAAAAATACAGAAAAACAACAAAAACTTCATCATCTGCCGGCGGGCAGAAATTGTTTGAATTTTCGGAATATGTCAATAAAAAGGTGATACTGTGGAATGAAAATATTTTTGTAAAATGAAATGTTTGACCAACCTAGGTAGATGTAGCCCGTTAAAATGGTAGTAAAGTATGATCCCCGTCGTCGTTTCTCGTACGCAGTGGGGTTCGCGCACACACGCAGCCCGCACGATGCGCTTCATGCCTCATTGGCCAAGGGATGAATAAACGAGAGAACGTTACGCCACACACACCATACCCTCGTCATTTCATAGCGTACTCTCTCTCTCTCTCTCTCTCTCTCTCTCTCTCTTCCTCTCTCTCTCTCTCTCTCTCTCTCTCTCTCTCTCTCTCTCTCTCTCTCTCTCTCTCTCTCTCTCTCTCTCTCTCTCTCTCTCTCTCCCCCTCCCTGCTCGATCGGCCGAAATGCCAGACAATCGATACATCCATCCCCTCCCAAACCCATTTTCCCTCATTCCAACCCCTACAATCGTTTATGCTATCATTTCTGGGCGCTTTCCTTCCCTAGATGCACCGAATTTCAGCCGAATGATAAAGGGATATAGGTGTGTATGTGTATGCTGATAGTCGGGGGAGGCTGATTTTTTTTGTTTGCAGTACTATCCACCCTTGCCGGGTGGTAGAGATCTTCGGGTTTATTTTGTGGCTTCATGAATATCGAATATGAAGGGTGGAAAAGTGAGGCAGGAATAGGGGGCAAAATAAAAGGGGGAGAAACGTTTGAGTTCTGCCTGGTACTGCGAGACTCCGAATTTTCAAAGGCCCCAACCAACCCTCTCCCTCTTGCACCGCGTCGGGTTGAAATTTCTCTCAACAGAGTACCGGATCAGCGCCAGGAGACAGAGACAGCTAATACGAGCTACTTTCACGCGAGCAACCGATAAAACGATTCTCTTGCTCTTGTGCCTACCCCCCCCCCCCCCAACGTCTAACCTCCTGACCTCACCACATCCAACCACCCCTCATAAGATATTGAGAGCCATCCGAGGCAAGCTGAGATCTTACTCGTATCTTTAATTTATACTCCATTCCACTCACGACATCGATACCATCCGTGCGCTTTGGCACAAGGGGTAGTTTGGTACCGAATTCTCCCTCCTCCCTGCTCCGAAGACTCCTCTCACTCGTAGTGATTTTTCGCTTTATCCACTCTTCATTATTTTTCTGGAGTCGATGACGCCTGAAAACCAGAGAACGACGGGGTTTTCGTTCAGCCTGATTAATAGTTACGGCAGTTAGTAATCAGACCAGGCTTCTTTCAGTCTTTGATATTGAATTGTTTCGTTATCCATGGCAGTTCGGTGCTAAAGCGTGTCTCAACATGACCTGACATTTTAAATTAGAGTATAGAGATAGAGTACTAATCTTTGACAACTGGCATCAGGAAGTATTGGGGTCTAGTTATGGAGAATTACACGATTAAGCAACTTATAAAAAATCGTTATTTGATGCATCGTTGCTGCATAGTTATTGCAGATGAATTTCCATGGTCGTGTTATCTCGCGCCGTGGCGATGTCAATTGGCCACCAAGATCGTGCGATTTGACGCCATTGAGCTTTTCTGAGAGGAAATATGTATGCCAATGATCCACAGACCATTCTGGAGCTCAAAGGAAGCAATTGGACGCACCATTAATGAAATTAGACCGCAATTATGCCAAAATGTTATTGGACATTTCGTCAAATGAGTAAACGTTCGCAAACAGGGACGAGGCGGCCATTCATCGGATGATGTCTTCCACACACAACCTCCAAGTTTGTACCTTGTATGACAATAAAAATATTCATACCTTCCAAATGAATAATAAGTTTTATTAATGAATAAAAATGTCAGGTCGTTTTGAAACACCCGATATTCGCTTCCTTGACAAAGGAACTCCATTCTCATAAAATCAATTGTATGTACGTATAGACATATCTGTATCTCGTGAGAATGAGTGGTGATCGGAAATTCGCACGATCGATATTCAGCAGGACCGACATTTCGAATTCAGTAATGACGAACGTTCCAATACAGATAGATCAATTTTATGACAGTCTGTAAAATAGTTTATCGAAATTGTAAATACAAAAATCTCGAAGTTGATTCATAACGAAAACAAATATCAGATTTAACAAAACAATGAGAGACATAATATCGATTAGCCTGTATATATACACCAAACAATTCGAGACGTCAAATCGTCGAATTGTAAATATTACGACAGTTTACAATTTCGAATTCATCAAAGCGAAGGACCAAAAAGTCGATCGGTTGAAATAGCGACTTGGGATCGAGCAATACGACTTGCGCTTCAGAATGAAGATGGCAGATGGCGTTAGTGGTAAGTCGGGTCAGGCAGCCATGCCATCCCCCATGGAAATTTATGTATGTAAAATATATGCTACACACACACACACACACACACACATATATATATATATATATATATATATATATATATATATATATATATATATATATATATATATCGGTCGCATATATAGTGACGAAAAATAGAATAATACGTGTATATTCAGTATATATGCCCCAAATATATGACGCATATATGACCCATATATTTTCGATATATTTTTCTGACCAAAAAAATATATGCTACGTATAAACACTATATATGATGCATATATGAGGCATATACGACGCATATAATTTCGATATATTTTCAATCTATTTTTTTGTCAGACAAATATGTCATATATGATTCATATATGTGTCATTTATGCATCATATATGACGCATACATTTTTGATACATATTCCTGACAAGAAATATATGCTGTGTATAAACACTATTACAGTTAAACTTAACGAAACTTAAAACTTAAACTTAAAAAAACTTAACTTACAGTTAAAGTACACTATTACATACAAGCACATATATACAGATATGCGCAGCATATCTGTATATATGTGGCATATATGTACCATTTATGCAGTATATATGTGGAATGTATGCCGTGTGTATTCAATATATATGCTAAATATATGTGGTATATATGCAGGGTAAATGCTACATATATCATTGATATATGATACATTGATATACAGTAATACCACGCATATACATCTCATATATAAAAACGTTACTATAATTAGAATTTGGCACATATATTTTCAATATATGGCATACATTTCACATGTATTACAATTGTTAATAAAATAAATTTGCAGTATATTTTTGCGTATATAAATTTCCATGGGGGATGTTCGCCTTTTAGGTATTCGCCATTTCGGACCATCGATCATTTGCGTTTCTAAGATCTACACATTCGAAGTTTGTAGTCTTGATATATGGCTTTTTACTATAGACGATATTACGAATATTAGATACTCACTTTTTTCTATTTCGGAGATATGAATGTTGTAGATTGTTCGAATCTGTATTTGTATGACTCAAACTGCAGGCAATCTGGAAATATGTCCTCGAATAAATGAGCTCTGCAATGAATAATCCTTTGGTGTAACAGTTATTCGACTTCGTCATCAGTCAAAGGATAACATTCCGAATAGTTTGACCTTCGTTATGTGGAGAGTTCATAATTATGTCGTTTCGAATTCTTTGTCGTTCCAAATTTGGTCATTCGACATTTTGACCCCCACCTCATGAGAATTTCATCCCCAATGGAACTTTGAATTCAAATTTGGCTTGCAGTGCTGCTTTTTTATCGTCAGCACTTTTATCGCTTGCTATTCTCGAGCCAACCTTAATTTTTTTGCCCTTTAATGATACATCATCATTGTTACAACAACAATGTGAACCCCGAGAAGAGATTCTGACAATATTGCGAAAAATCTATGTAGCCGCCACTCACTGTCAGATTTTTTCACGAGTTCGTTGGGCGAGAGATGCTGACCTGTCCAACGAAGCGAGTTATCCCTCGGATTGAATCATCCCTAAAAGTTTCTCTCCCTTTTCCACCTCTGCTACCCTCCTCCTCGCTACTCCTTGGGTATCACGGCATCGTAGCTGCTCTTCTGATACTCCGCATAGGTCTTCGATCTCCCGAGATATCTCTCGCAAACTCTTCTTGCCGCTATAAGTCCGGTCGTTTCACGAACTGCAAGTTGGATCAAGGAAAAAAAAAGTGGGAAAGCGAAGTGAGGGGGGAGGAAGAACGAGCGAAAAGGGTCGTCGAAAGTTTTTCAATCGCAAGTGTAGTCCGGAACGAGAAAAAAAATGGTAAAAAACGTGGTGGCAGAAGATGCGAATGATATAAAAGCATGCTACGATGATGAAAAAAAAAAGAACGAGCCCTACACTTACTGCTTCACCCGCAGGCCGCAGATCAATTTTTCAATAAATTCTCCCGCTGTTGATGGAAACGTAACAGCTATTTTCCTCTCACGTACATTTGCGTCATTTACTTTGCAACATTCACTGGTTCGTTCTTGCAACAACAAAAAACGTGATAACATAATGTTTTTGTCCCCCCCCCCCCCCTTATTTTTTTCGTCCATTGTGAATGCTCAGGATAAAATAGGAACGGAGCGAGGATAAAAATTCACGCGTACAACGGTCGCGTGGTGAACACTCGAGAGTTCGACCGAAGAAATCTAGCGAAAGTTCTTCCACACGAGGAGTCGGGAATATCGCGTCCCGAGGCGGAGGGAGGCTCAAGTGAAAAAAAACGTTAGATAAATGGTGGGCTTGGTGGCCGAGACTGGGCCGATCTATCACCAACCTCCGTTAAGGGATAAGAGACTGTTATTAACATTGCAAGAACTGTCGGACCTTCGCTTCCGTGTCGCCGCTGTTCCCCTCTATTCGACCCTCCCGCGGGCAGAGTGCTCATTCTCGCCTTATGTACATTTTTTGCTTGACCATTTCCTGGTGTATCTCTTCGCGTTGCGTCGTATACAGACTCTTAAGGGTTAGTTTTACTTTAAACGCTAAAAAAGGCTATTTTCATGCATTTTTGTTGTTGGGTTTATGTTATAAATATTGATATAAAAGTTGTTAAACTTAATAAATACACTTTCGCAATTCATAAGAAAATTGTATATTTATTTAAGGGGTGAGGCAACTCTAGAGGCCAAAAAAAGGCTTTTTGGGGATTTTTTTTCTTCAGAAAAACTGCAATATAAATCGAGATTACTAAAAAGGGTGTTTATCATACATATCAGTGACTGTATACAAATTTTTTTTGATGCGATTAACTTTAAAATGGCGGCTGTGCAGCGTTTATCTGAAAACTGAATTTTTTCAGTTGGCCGGAAACATAACTCAGACAATTTTCCACCGATTCACTTGAAATGTTGAATATTTCTTGAAAAATACATTATCTATGGAAGTACGTAGGATTTTTTTTTATATTGCATAAGTAATTTAAAAAACAATCATCTGACGATGTTTTGGGCAAATTTTTGACTTTCCAAAAATTTGCTGTCCGGGTCTGGAAAATTTTTGAAATTACGGCTGGGACGTTATGGGAAGCGTTATGGTATGTTATGCCTTGTTATGGAATCGTTTATGCTGTATTGAACCCTTTCGCCGTATTGAAAGATTTAAACACCGTATTTAAAGATTCAAACGCCGTATTAAAAGGGTTGAAAAAAGCAAGCATCATCTATACATACAAAAGAGTTCCCTGACTGATTGACTGAAATATAGACAACGCACAGCCTCAACCGCTGAAGACGTAAACACGAAATGTGAAAGATATGTTTCTTAGAACGTGTAGAGGGGCATTAAAAAAAGATTTTTCGAAAAATCAAGTCCGTTCTATGGGGCACGAAAGTTTGTATGGAAAATTGTATTCCTTGGGTGTATCAACTCGGGCAAAGCTGCGGGTGGAAGCCATTTTATAATGTTTCAAATCAATGTGTTGTAGATACAGGGTGTTTGGCACGTGGACCGACACATTTTTTTGGGCGATTAGGGGCGGGGAGGGGGGGGGGGGGGTAATTGGCTACTTTTTTCACCCTTAGACCCTATGTCCTAAGTGTCACGGTAATTTAGATATGATTTTTTTCGTTTTTTTTTATTGTCCAAAATTTCTCTTTTAAATCGTCATAACTTTTTTGTTTGTGGTTGTTATAGCACGAAATAACTTTTGTTGTATTCTGCAATGTATGTTTATGATCAATAAATCATTATTCGATACCATTGGTTTCAAGAAAATGACTCATGAGCTTCAAAACTCTCAAAAGTGCGTATATTTATGAAAAATGTCAACTTTTAAATTCATTATAAAAAAAACAACTAGAAGCCATTTTACACTTAGCTTTGTTTTAAAAAGTTATCTAGTTCATACCCTTTCCAACGGTATGCTACAGGTCATAGAAATCATTGATGCGGTTCCGAACCCCCCACCTCCGATTGAGCTGAAATTTTGTAAAGACCTTCATTTTAGTGTTATAAAAGAACCCCTAAAGAGATTTTTGGCGCATTGAAGTAGTTTTCGAGATATCGATTTTTGAAATCTTGAAAAAAAAAATTCTTTCGCTAAAAACTCGGTAAATATGCAGTTTTTGAAAAAATAGTAGTAACACTTTTTATAGGAAATTAAATTTTCTATAAAAAAGGTCCTATACAAAGTTTTCAAAAACTGCATATTTTTGCTTGAAAATTTGAAAAATGCGTTTAATTGACAATGGGCGAGTTTTTGCCTAATTTCAAGGGTGTGCTGGCTACTGGAGTGAGTGGCACCTGGAATGAGTTTCTACTTGACCGCGGGGGGGACCGCCCCCCCCCCCCGCTGGGGTCAAGGGGCAGCGCCTCTGCGGGTTGGGGGGGCGCCCCCCCCCCCCAATGACACTAAAACTACTTTTTATATGATTAAAAATTGATTAAAAATAAAAAAAATTAAGGAACGTTCGGTTCACCGTGGTCAGCTGACTGAAAACTTGCCCATTGTCAATTAAACATATTTTTTTAATTTTCAGGCTAAAATATGCAGTTTTGGAAAATTTTGTACGAGACCTTTTTTGTAGCAAATTTAATTTCCTACAAAAAGTATCTCTTATCATTTTTTCGAAAACTGCATACTCACCACTATTTTTTGAGATATCAGCGAAAGAAAATATTTTTATACAATTTTAAAAACCAATATCTCGGAAACTACTTCAATGCGCCAAAAATCGCTTTAGGGTTTTTTTTTTATAACACTGAAATGAAGGTCTCTACAAAATTTCAGCGCAATCGGAGGTGGGGGGTTTTCGGAACTTTATCCAAATCATTCATTATGTGATCAAAATAAAGAGAATAATTTTTTGTTATAATTCATTTAGGAGTTCAACATTTTCATACATTCACGCATTTTTAAGACCGGAAGCTCAAGAGTGACTTTCTTGAAACCAATTGTATCAAATAATAATTGATTTATAATAATCATACATTGCAGAAAACAACAAAAGTTATTTCGTGCTAGTACAACCACAAATAACAAAATTATGACGATTGAATGACGAAATTTCGGGTAATTAAAACTGAACCGAAAAAAAAAATCATATCTCAATTACCGTGACACTTAGGTCATAGGGTCTAAGGGTGAAGATATCAGCAAATGACCCCCTAATCCCCCCAAAAAATCTGTGAGTCCATGCGTCAAACACCCTATTCAAAAAATCCACAAGTACATATTTACACCCTGAATAAATAAATGTATATACAACAGTACTAGAAAACTACGAGAAATCCCATTCGAAATGAACATTCCACGTCAATCGCTACTGCATCACATCCCTTATCCCCTTTTTCCCCAAGCCACCTTGATTCAAACGAAAAAAAAAAAATAATAATAATCCAGTAGGAAAAGTCATCTTCGTAACGATCCACTGTGGGAGTTTGCACGAGAGAAAAAAAAATGGCTCGCGAAGATCCGCGCAGCATCAATGCCTAGAGTATCGCAGCGTCGGGCTCTTCATTGCAGATACAATTTGGTATGACAAAGATGCACGCATGTGTACGTGCGCGAGAGCAAGGGAGAGAGTGCCGAAAGCAGAAGGGTGGAAAAAAGCGGGCCACAGTGGTGGTGTTGGTGCACGCGAACGAGGGGTTGTGAGGGTAGAAATGTGATATAGATACGTAAGTGAAGAGATGGCGGCAGGGGAGGCGGGCGAAAGTAGGAGGAAGCGAGGAGAGGAATGAAGCTCGCGAGGTGCGACGAGTGGCGAAGGGATTGGCGCGGTTGGCCCGAGGGTGCAAAAGCCTCTCCTCTCGTCGGTTCGATGCTTTTCAGTCGTTTCAGGGAAAGGGAAAAGCCGAAGGGGAGCGCATGGCAACACGGGCGCGAGAGATGATGCTTCTCATTGTTTCGACTTGAGTGGCACATCTCTCTCTCTCTCTCTCTCTCTCTCTCTCTCTCTCTCTCCCTCCCTCTCTTCATCCCTTAGTTATTTTGCAGCCCTCCCACCCCCTCCTCCCTCTTTCTCCGGATGCACGCATACACAGATACAAATGAGTTCTATCTCTAGCCGCTGTCGTCATCATTTTCAATTAGCTCGTAATGACTAGGCACGCGAGTCGCGAGAGGGTTGGGATGCGAGCGGGTATGGAGGAGCGCGAGCCTCGCGTAGGGAGTACACCAGCGAAAATCTCCCGTCTCGAGCCCGCGTTATTAATTATTAAGCTTCACTCCTCGTCTCACTGCCGTATTACGGTGATTAAAAAAATATTCATGTACAAACGCAAAATACGCGAGTCCCGGTCCTCGCGTACTTTCCGTTTGCATAATTTTCGTAACGCGTCTCCTCGTGGATCGCGCACGGGAAAAAAATCCAGCGAACAGACTTCCTCCGATTGTTCGTGCCAGGCAGTACCTACCCGCGGACAAAACATCACGAATCACATCGGTGAATTGACCTTGTACAAGTTCACGTAAATAGTGATTGAGCAGCGAATGGATCGTGAATAAATAACGAATGAACGAAATAATGCACATCATTCGACCAATGAGGGAAGCCCTGCGCGATACATTCGCGATCCATTGTCATTCGGCGATTGTGCACGTCCTTAATTTTATCGCGAAACGCTCGGGCGTACAGGACCCGATGCCGATATGTCGGTATCGGTTTATCGAACCGTGAATGAATCGACGGATTTGGCAACAAGCTTGTGGCGTACGTACACACACACACACACATACACATGTGCGCTCACGCCGCACATTCACTTGCGCCTGATTCCGTGCTTGGGTGTTTACCCGTTAAACGTTGAATCATCATAACCAGAGCAGCTTTGATCAATCTCGTTACGTCGATGCATAGTCGAGTGGACAGAGTAAAGCCGGGGGCTTCGTGAGGGCTGATCCTATCCGTATGAGGCACATATCGATTGGTTATTTTGTAAAGGATATACAGATTTCTTTCTGGCTTGCCGTACATCCGTACAAGTATATATATATGTAGGGTCGCCATCTGACGAGGCCGAGTAATTAGGCGATAGAGCGAGAAAGTAGGCACCGGGCTTCGCGTTAGGGTCGTGAGGGAAGCGCGGGACGGAGAAAAGCGCCAGAAAGAGAACGACGTCCGAGCGACCGGCACGTGCCGAGCATTGAATCCCAACAGTATTCGATTTTGTTCCAACCATTACTAGCTATTACATTTATATTTAACGTCAGAGCTGTGCGTTTTATTTAACCTGGAAAAAATCCCACATATATATATATCACAAGCTGATCCGCGAGCAAGTAGAAAGGATCGCGTCTGACGGTGGCAAATCACTGCTAGATTTTGTTTCATTGAGGTTCGTCGGTAGGCGATCATTGATATGCACCATTGACCACGCACAAGCCAGCTAGACTTGTATGTATGTACACAACACATATATATGTATATATTTGTGTATATATATATATATATATATATATATATATATATATATATATATATATATATATATATATATATATATATATATATATATACACACGACTGCTATGTGTACATGTACAGGGTGTCCCTCTTATCTCTGCCACCCGAAACAACTCGGTAATTATCGACGTCACAAAAAAATGTTCCAAATAAAAGTTGTACGGTGTGAAGGGGGCCATCAAATGCGGCCAATTTTTTTTCAAATTTCAGTGGAGACGCTCACGCACTGTGCAGGTCACCTCCGTTTTTTAAAATGGAATAGTACATTTTTTTCAACCATCTTGCCCCTCAAGCCGCACAAAAAACACTAGGGGGTCGTAGTCGTTCAAGGTCATCCAAGGTCAGTGTCGATGATACAAATCTAAATATCTCGGATCACTACCAAATATTTGGTAGCGATCAGAGATATATAGATTTGTATTTCATTGTTATAGGTGACCTTGAATAACCTTGAACGACTTTGACCGCCCAATGTTTTTTATGCGGCTTGAGATGCTCCACAAGATGGTTGGAAAAAAATGTACCATTTCATTTAAAAAAGTGGAGGTGACCTTCACTGAGCGTCAGCGCCTCCAACGAAATAAAAAAAATTGGTCGCATTTGATGACGCCCTTCACACCGTACGACTTTTGTCTGGAACATTTTTTTGTGACGGCGATAATTACCGAGTTATTTCGGGTGGCAGAGATATGAGGGACACCCTGTACATGAACACTTGGAGACAGTTATACATACATACATATATATATATGTGTATGTATGTATGTATGTATCGGTGTATACATATCGTAATTAGCATAATGCAGCAATATCATAACGCCTGCTGGCATCGACGCATCGCCCAAGCCTTGCACATGTGTCGAGTGCGGTAGCAGAGTTCCGAATAAGCTCTGAAGCTTTTCGAGAGATAAATCCTGCTTCTCTCTCTCCACTCTTTTTCTCTCTGTCCTCGTCCTTTTGGGAATCGGTACTCAATGGAAAACATCGCAGGCGAGTGGTTAAAATCTCAGTCGTGGTATAAACGCGATACATGTACACCGTCAATTCAACCGTCTACTATTTCTAGACAATGCCTTTGAAACATGGTATACAGGGGGATTCACACCTCTAAATATTGATTCAGGATGGAACATTTGGAGACAAAATTTGCACGGGTTGTCGATGTCTACATTTCGGTAGCGTTAGATTTTTTTCAAGTGGAGGTACCATCGTGATTTCAAGGTCACCTCCAGTTTCTTAAAGGATACACTTTTCATTGGCCTGTGGTACAATATCTTGACCTTGGGGGGACCTTGAATTTTACTTGATTAAACACCATTGCCAACGGGAAAAGCCAAGTCTACAAAGATGTACCAACCACATGGGAAGATTTGAATGAACGGAAAAACTACGCTTTTCGAGTAATTTGGACCTTTAAAAAAAATCACAAAAAAACACAGAAAAACAACCAAAACATGGCTACCGGCAGATGATGACATTTTTTGCGACGTTTGATGGTGCTCTCCAGCTGAACGGTCCATTTAAATTCTGAAAACCAAATGTGGTATTCAAGTTAACAGTGAATACGAATCGTTGACGATCTTCGATCTTCAAAATAATTTTTTTCAACAAAGCGGTGACGAAGTGAAACTCGAGCATACAAAATCTATGAATAAAGTCGTCATCTTTACCCTACTATTAAGAAATAAAGATCGATTTAAAAAGAAGTAAGATCGTCAACGACCTTTAAATGTTTCTCATAATATCTTCTGTTAATTTGGAAACAATCCATCAAGTGGTTTTCGGGATGTCGTGTCCACCCACTTTGAAAACAGTGCCATCTGCCGGTGGCCATGTTTTTGTTGTTTTTAGTGATTTTTTTTCAAAGGCTCACAATATATGTGAGCCTTTGAAAAAAAATCCTGTAATTAAGTAATTAAGGGGCCTGTCTGTGGATGTAGCCCCTTAATTACTGTTTTGATATTTCTTTTGTAGTAATTTCAAGTAAGTGTAATTTCAAGTTTACTGTTTTGTAATTTCAAAATAGTAATTTCAAAATGACTGTTTTGTAATTTCAAAATGACTGTTTTGTAATTTCAAAATGACTGTTTTGTAATTTCAAAATAGTAATTTAAAAATTACTGTTTTGTAATTTCAAAGTTGCTGTTAGTAATTTTGCGACCGAGTAATTTCAAAATTACTGTTTTGATATGTATCGATATTTCAAGGTCATTTCAAGATCAGTATATCGTAGATCATCAGTTTCGTTGTTTATGCTCTGAATAATAGGCCAATAGGAAAAGGGCTTTTCCTCTAAAACACTGGAGGTGACCTTTAAGTCAGGTCGATACCGCGACATGAAAAAAAATTCAAGTCTACCGAAATATGGACATTGAAAAACCATTCAAATTTTGTTTTTGTCTTTTTCGTCTCAAATCAATATTCATAGGGATTTTCGGGTGACTAACTTCTAGTGAATCACCCTGTATACGTACGAGCGGGTACATGTGTATATGAATACATATACGCATGTGTGGTTTCTTTGCCCGTGCATCGTGCAACTGGAGAAACCGTCGCAACAACTTTTCCTGACTCCGCAGCGCAATGTCGAGTGCCGGCTATCGCAGTTCCTATATTCGAATAATTATTAACTTGATTACTTTCATCAGTGACTGCGCAAATCCATTACAAACTTTCCGAGTCCCGGGATGCGAAATTGAATTCGTAATTCTGGCACTCCGAGTGCACAACGATGCGCGGATGAAGTGCTCGCGAATTTACGTCCGAAAATTCGGGACGAATTCTTTTTTTGTTTCTCGGTCAAATTCGGAATAGTGATTTGCCAAACGAAATTTCCCGGCAATTATCGTATCGTGTGAATGAATAAAAACTTCGCGCGAAATACGGGTGATACTCATCGGAAAATTGCCGCGTATAGTAAAACATCACTTTCAAATACATATACGAGAATATTTTTGCACGTTTCCAAGTTTTTCTCGTTTCTTTTATTTTCGGATAACATTTTTTTTTCTCACCCGCTGACAGTGCGTTCGCGAGCATTGATTACCGTTATGGACGAGCCAGCGTGTACCCTCGCAATGAACAAACAGGCGAGGACTGTTACACACACGAGGGTGCTAATGACGTGGCTCATCGTTGCCGGCTTCTCGCTCGCACCCACCTACCAACCCTTCATTTTATCTCCTTCCTCGTTTTTTTGCTCCCCTCTGTGCCCCCCCCCTCCCCCTCCAACGCTGCCTTTTCCTCTTTCCCGATGTACACGGCAAAACGTCAGTGGGTACGGGGCTGAATCGCGTAGGTGGCTCGGAGGTTGAGGGAGGAGGTAGAATTGAACGCAGAGCAGGCCTTTGCGTTCCGCCCGAGCAAGACACGATATTTGCAGAGTCATTAAATAGCGGTTGGGATTCCCGGAGCTTTGCGTTATGCACAGCATTGTATGCCAGATATATATATATAGTATAAGGGTTAAAATGCATCATGCACATTGGAGGAAAGAGGTCGTTCTCGCGATATATCAGGAGAGGGAGGGTGCGGGGGATGCAATACCACGAGGGCGATACGTGCACGACTATCGATCCAGCAGCGATGCAAACGTGCTCCCTGACTATCAGCCCACCCCCTTTCTTTCCTCCCTCTTGCACCCCATACACCTGATGAGTCGGCGATGCGTTACCGTCCACACCACGGTCCTTGATCCGTGAAAAGTCGAGCCCTCGAGGACGCAAACCTGGGTTTCCTTGACTCGAAGACAAAACTCACCCCTTCGAGGAAATCGCCAGTGAGCTGCTTGCAACGCGAATCAAAGCATACAGGCGCAAATCCGTTCTGCATTGGCAGAATTACGTCCACATTTGGAACAAAGGCTTGTGGAGTGGAGAGAAATGTTACCGTTTATCAAGAATTGACAATTCGCCGAAGACAATGGTGGTTGAGCTTTTGGAGATGTTTGTCACACGCTCGGGTCACTCCAACAGTTGGGTTATTAAGGTTTGTGCAGATCCTAGAAAGACGCCGGAAACAATATTGCATGACCTTTTTCGAGGGTAGGGGTTGAATGATTAGGGGTGGAGGCGGAACTAGGGTGCAATGTAGATGGATCGGAATCAGGATGGAGGAGAATATTCAGATGAATTAGGGGAAAGGTGTACGAGTTGATTTCATGAGGGAAGATGATCATTTTCAATAGCGACGAAACAATTGACGCTGTCTAGTGATATTCTTTGGGAAAACATAGCGTCCGGCACCCCCCGCGTTAGTCAATTTATGATAGCGGTGTAAGCGACGCCACTGTTTTGACGGAAAAAAGAATTAAAATTGTGAGTTGTTGATCCAAGGCAAGGTTGACTTTGAGAGGCTATACCAGTGTGAACGCTGAAAATTTGGGTGATTTTCGGGAATTTTTTGGAAGAAAAGTACTCAATCAAATGTTTCGGAAAATTAAAAATATATTTGGCTATATTTGACCTATATCAGATAATTTTTTCATAGAAAAATATTGTGATCCAAGCGACTTATAGGCTGCCTTCGGAGGCGCAAAAAAAAAAATTCCTCCACTGCTGACATGATTCCGGCCGATTGAGTAGCTGAAACCGAAAAAGGAAAAAATGTCGTTAAACTGGAAGGTATTTTCTGTACAATGACGTAGGATTTTCGAAAAATATCAAACCCAAACAAAATGGCGTAGTTATGAAACAAGTCTGTTTTCTTGCCTATAAAATGGTCGTTTTTATCAATGCCCAATCGACAATTTTTATTCAATAAAAAATATCCTACGTCATTGTCAAAATAAATATATTCAAGAGCACTCAATTCAAATTTCAAGTCAATCGAATAATTGCTCTTTCAGTTACAATATCCGGAAATTTGGAAAATCTCATTTTGAGAAAAACGCGTTTAAATATTTAACTATTGATTTTTGCAAGAGAAAATGATATGGATATAAATAATATAAATGATATTGATATTCTTGAAAGTATAAACTGTCGAAATAGGCAAAAAAAATCAATTTTTTTAGTGTCACACTGGTATAGCCCCTTAAGCTTAGGTAACTTTTATTGTATACTGTCAGTTGCAATCATTGTTGTGTTTGTGGCTTTATAATATGC
Source organism: Ophion ellenae (assembly GCA_963210295.1). Taxonomy (NCBI): domain Eukaryota; kingdom Metazoa; phylum Arthropoda; class Insecta; order Hymenoptera; family Ichneumonidae; genus Ophion; species Ophion ellenae. The sequence continues at coordinate 59,352,984 of OY723385.1, forward strand.
TCAATTTGGGTTTTGGTTGGCGTGGTAACAGTGGACTACTTGTACGTTATGTTACCGAGCAATGAATGAAGAAGTTGAGGTTAGGGCAAGACGATTCTAGGTATACAAGATGAACCCTAGGCATCATCCTGCACATAAATAACGTACCTACTTTATTTTCGTTAAATAGATTGTCTACTTATGTTCAAACTGTTCTACTAATGTATAATTGATCTCACAAATAATAATTGATATACCTAAGTGATTTAAGACTGGTTGTAGAAGACTGGTTTAGTTTAATTCTAGTTGGGTGAGATGAAGCTTATAGTACAAAGGTAATTTAACTTGTAAGTTCAGTTTATGTTGTATGCCTAAGATTAATATATATATATATATATATATATATATATATATATATATATATATATATATATATATATATATATATATATATATATATATATATATATATATATATATATATATATATATATATATATATATATATATATATATAAAGGTGTAGTAAACTCGAGCAAAGATTTATTTACATTTACCTAATTTCTCCACACTGAAAAAACATCCCAATGTAGGGGCAAGATGATCCGGGGAACAATCTTGTCCATATCCCAGGGATCACCTTGAACACCGGGGTGTCAAAGATGTTCCTTAAGTAGGGTTTTAAAAAAGGAAATATTTTTATCGAAACCCTAATAAATTGAGTATTTCGAATATGCCAATCGTAAGATAGATCAATATGCCAATAACGCTTTCAGATCTTAATTATGTTGAATATCTTTGAAATTACGAGCATTCCCCCTTAGGGGGATCATCTCGTACACCTAGCCTCTATTCGAATTGCTTCAAGAATTGAAACAGGGTAGCTGCCTCAGAACAACCCCTCTTTCTCTCCTTTCTTCCTCTCCTCTCTTTCGCCCCTCTCTTCGTGTGTACATATTTATGGAGGTTTGAAAATCAGAAGAGTATCTTCTCTGGAGGTTTGGAGCACACGAGGAGTAAGGAGGGTCAGCCAAACAGGAAAGAAAATGGATGAAGGTAGAATAAGAGAGAGAGAGAGAGAGAGAGAGAGAGAGAGAGAGAGAGAGAAAGGCGAGATTGTAGCGAGACCGTAAATAACACGTCACTGACTGCTCTCCGTTTACATTGCACATGTCCCTCCTCCTCTTCCGTTCATTTTCGCGTTTTCTCGACTATCCACAGGGCTTGCCGGTTCCACTGCTTCCACTTGCGAAATAAAGAGATCGAAAAAAGTAAAGAGACAGGAGAAAAATAGAGAGAGAGAGAGAGAGAGAGAGAGAGAGAGAGAGAGAGAGAGAGAGAGAAAGGCTGATCAAAAGAGAACAAAAAAAAACGTCGAGGTAGAGCTCAACAGAAAAACCGTCGAAGTGACTGAAATTGAAGGAGAAAGGAACGAAGTAAAGGACGAAGAATAAAAAAAGAAAGACGGCGAAAACGAATGAACACATTGGAGGGGTGAAGTGAGAATATTGGCAGAAAAGGGTCGCGCGTCTTTCGTAGAAACTCTTAATTAAATCCCAGGATGACCAAGGAGTGAGAGCACACGAGAGAGAGAGAGAGAGAGAGAGAGAGAGAGAGAGAGGGAGGGAGAGAGAGGGAGATGGAGGGAAAGAGGATATAAAGACAGATAGAGAGAAAGAGATCGGTGCGAGAGATAAAAGTGTCGAATCGACGACTGCGGAACTCAAGTCCCTTTTTGGCCTCCTCCTCCCTCCTGCCCTACCTCTCCCTCTCTCTCTCTATCTCTCTCTCTCTCTTCCTCTCTCTCTCTCTTGGGGAACCCTTCAATGAACTTTTTTCGTTTTTTTTTTCAAGATCTCACCCTCAAGTCCACACGCCCTTTGCCGTTCCTCCCTGTTCTTCTAGCCTGCCCCTACTCTCCGTGCCGCCTCCCTCGCACCACTGTGAAATTCAAGGAGAGCCCTTTTCCCGGAGCACTCGACAATCTCCGGTATTTTCGTTGATCGTATCGGGAGCGGGAGCTCCCTCGGGGCGATTTCGAATCGCTAATGCAATCGTCGGAAGAACGAAGCCTCGAACGTGATAGAAAGGGCGACGCGAAAGAGGCGAATGAGCGAAGGAAACAGGAGGATTGCGGGAGAAACACAGAGAGGGTAGGAGAAGGAAAGAAAAAATGAAAGAGAGAGAGAGAGAGAGAGAGTGTCTGTCGAGTTATGGCGAGGGCTTGAAGAGGAAACAGCAGGGAGATGAAAAGCTCGCAAGCAGCGACGAATATAGGAAGGAACGGAGGGTACGATGGACGACAGACGATGATAAACGAGCTTTGCTTTCCAAGAAGAGAAAGAAATTTTCTTCGACATGGTATAAGAGGAAGAAGAAGACGACATGTCCTCCAGTATAGCTCGCAATATATATATATATATATATATATATATATATATATATATATATATATATATATATATATATATATATATATATATATATGGGTGTGCATGTGTGTGTAAAGGAAAGTCTTTTAATGCGCCATAAAACTGATGAGACGTCTCGGTCATTTAGTAATTACCTCGCACACCGTGATTTCGTTCACGAGACTCGTTTATCGCTTACTGCCTGTCCCTTGCGGCCAACGAAAGCTCATCAATTCTTCGCCGTGGCGTTTATCCGTCCGAGGCGGCCAATGATTAAAATAAATTTTCACGCAACCTTTTCCATATTTTCTTTCATACTTTTGTTTTTATATTGACGTACATGAAACATTTTTTTCCGGAAAAAAGCGAGTCGAGCAATTTGTGCATTTCTTTGCAAAGTTTGATTTTAGACTAATTAAGCTACTGGTAATTAGAAGCGTTAGCATGAAATTCGAGGCACATCTCAACGCTGCCTGAATATTGCCTTCATGCTGGGCACTGTGTAAACCATGTCTTCAAAATCACCTCTGGATGAATGGAAACATGTTTTCATGAGGGTTACTTCGAGAATCATACCGTCCCCGTCGACGATTCGCTGTGAAGATTTTAACGACCGTCCTTGAAATAGCAAGCTTTATTTAGATATATCGGGTTCAAAACGTATTTTCCTCATATACAGGGTGTCCTGTTTAAATGGATAATCCTGCAACTGTCGATAGGTCAGATCATGTCCTGCTACATGCTGGAATTTCAGTTTAGCAAAAGTCCCATGGTTTTCTAGATAAAAATCATCTGCTTTTGGTTTTTCGCAAGCCATTTCTACAAATGATCATTTTTTCGATCCGGCTTTTCGAAAATACTCTTGGTTATTTGTTTTGTCTGGAAAAGTCTTCCTTTTAAGGCCTTAGGCCACAGTAACGGGTATAAATGATGTGCGAATTTGACAATTTTTTTCGTATGAAAAAGTGATTCACTTAGAAAATTAATTACACATCTATTTCGTATGAATATCAAGCTGTTAGAAAATATTTTTTTTTTTCGATGTACACAATAGCCGACTACTAATATTTTCTTTCGTTATCTTTTTTTTAGGCGCTCCGCTTCGTGACATTTAGCATCTACGATTTTTTACCTAGAACAAAAAACGATTCTCGTCAATCTACATTAGAATACCTAGAGAAGTACGTACGGAATTTAAAAAATATTGTTTTATTCAAAAGTTGTAGGTATTTGCACTTAAGAAATGAATTTTCGGTGAAAAATTTCGTTAGAACTGCTCATAAAATGAAAAGTTTTCGAATAATCAGAAATTCCGTACGTACTTCTCTGCGAAATGCAATTAGGAACATAACTTTTAAATTTGAAGTAAATCGAGTGAAAATTGTTGAAGTTATTTGTCACGCCAATTGGAAAAAAGCTGTTTCGAGACGTTACGAGTAGTCAGCCATTTTGTACTTCGAAAAAAAATATAAATTTTTTCTAACAGCTTGATATACATACTGGATAGATGTTTAATTAATTTTATGAGTAAATCACTTTTTCATACGAACAAAATTGTTAAATTCGCACATGATCTTATACCCGTTACTGTGGCCTAAGGCATTAACCTCAAATGTTAAGGAAACTTTATGCAAAAAGATCTTGTGCAGAATTTCCATGGCAGCCAATTTGAACATCTGACTTAGCCTGCGGTGTAAAAACAATGTACTACGCATATCGAGCCAGTTACTTTGAAAAGTTGCTTCGTTATTGTCGATTAATATCATTTGTAGCAATGGCATGCGAAAAACCAAAAGCAGATGATTTTTTTGCAAAAAATAACATAAAGCCCAAAATCTCGAAAACCGTCGGACTTTTGCTAAACTGAAATTCCAGCATATAGTAGAACATGATCCGACCTATCGACAGTTGCAGGATTATCCATTTCTAACAGGGACACCCTGTATATGTGTGCGTGTACGTAAGAAAAGCGAGTTCGTGGTTGAAGCAAGATACACAGAGACGATATGGATAGAAGAGTCGCGAGCAAGGATTGAGGAAAGGCTTTTAGTCGATATTACATGACTCCTCGAAGGATATTAAATTCTGAGATTTATCTCGACCTCCGCACCCCCGTATTCTCGTTGTAGACCAACCCTTGACAATCAGACGGTCTTGTTACTCTTTCTTTCTCCGTTTCTATTACGATGATTGAAGAAGATTATAAAGTCTGCTCTTTGCCACAAAGGAAAAGAAAAAAAAAGAAACAATACCCATCAAATCGTCGTAAAAAAATATTGTGCCATCGTATACTGCGAGTTGTATAATCTCCGTGGTCAAGCAAGCGTCGTTATAGATGAGATTTCGCGTAGAGTTCCGTGCCTTTGAAGTTAGCATCGTTGCAATCCAATGAAAATGATCATTCTTCAATTGCTCAAATTTCTTGTAGCTAATCTTGCTTGCAAAAATCCGTCAATCATTTTTCAAGTCGTTTATTTCGACATCGACAATCTCAATCTGAAAAAATAAATTTTAACAATAAGAATGAGGACGTAAAAATATGAAAAAGAATTTTTGTTGCGTCGCAACGATGCAAACTTCAAGACCATAGAATTTTAGCATCATTTCGTTTGATTGCAATTTTATTTCGCAGGAAATAATGCCAACCTCGGCTGAAGTGTTCAATTAATGGAAAGTTCAACGGCAAATCTGTGCTCAACAAAATCCACGGAAAGACAAGTAATTGATGAAAATAAATGAGTGAGAACTGTCTAAAAGATACATTTGAAAAACAGAGCTCTGGTAGGAATTTTTATTTGATGTTTTGTTAATAAGATCGAAAATAGGAGACTTCTGATGAACGGGTCTGCATAAGATTGCGCCCAAGAAAACAGGTTGATTTTAAATATGTGTCTCTCGTGAGAGTATTGGGATGACGAGGCTGGAATTTTTCACACGATGACTACATAGTCTTGCCGAGCTGGAAATTTTTTATTGAAAGAAATTGATGAACGCTAAACTTATTATTTGAACATTGTACTTCCCTAGCTGCATGGCCATGGTGCATTGTTCTGGCCACTAAGTAACCATGTGAAATTAAAAAAGGAAAAATGTTATTTTGAATAATAATAGAACTCTCGTATGACCGGATACTTTTTTGGAAACTTTGATAATCAAAAAATATCGAGCTGTAGAAAAAAAAGTTTGCTTTTCCACAAAAAAAAACAACTTTAATCATTTGGTATTAATAAGTGGCTAAACGTATCAAAAAATCATCCGGCTATACGATAGAAATGTTCTTAATTATGCTTGGTCCGCATTCGAAGTTTATCAAACGAATGGATTTTGTGATAAGATTTGCACCATTTCGGAAAATATTATATCGAGAAAAACGTAAAAGAGAAAAGTTCGTCGTAGCGCGGTGAGCCTTCTAACCTTTGACGAAAATCATCATAAGTCGATCAAGTTTTGGAATTTTTACAAAACCTTCGTTCGAAATGGATGTTTCCCCTTCGTATCACCGAGTGATGGTTCTGTAACAAACCATCTTAGTCCTCACAAAATTCCGTATTGACATTTAATCCTATTTTTAATCAAGTCACACGACGACTGCAAGCCCTTCTATGTTTGTTTTTTGGTGCAATTCATGCAAACTACGTGGCATTAGTTGGATCTAAATTTGTTCGAAGTTCACTCATCGCGAGATTGCAAGATTCGAGTGTGCGTAAAGTCTGCGAAAATCGAAAAAAAAATGTCAAAACAACAAACGATGTGTGAAAAATGTGGCGTGGCTTTGTGCTACAACAAGCAAAAAAACTGATTCAAAGCATTCCATACATACATCATACAGGAATATTACGACTCAATGTAACATGCCTGTTACACTCCCTTTATTGCTTCATAACTAGCCCCCTGATGAAGTTTTTCGAAAACTTAATAATACGTGTTTTATTTATTTATTAAAACCTACCATACAGTTAACTATTTCAAAATGTTTACGTTGTTGAGTTAAGACCTTAGGCTATAAAACCAAGCCATAAAAAATATTATATTTCAGATTGAACGTTTATGTGAAACCCTTAACAATGAATCACATATAATTAAAAACCCGAAAGTCCCTGAGCTCGATGGAAGCAAAGATGATGTTAAAGTTTGGACCGTTGAAATGCGACGAAAAATAATTAATTTTAATTGTTCAAATTTTGTCTCACTGTGAAAATTGCTCAGACGTTTGTACGTATTCTTATTAGAGATTTACGCCCTCAATTTGCAGACAAAATGAGACTTTGATAAGCATAATAATAAAGAAACAAAAAATGAACAAACAAATGGTTGCATTCCAGCGATGCAAGCTTCAACGTCTTGAAGAAAGATCTTAAGGTATTCCTTTCACGAAATTGAATATTTGCAATTAACTGCTTTTCGTCTGTAATGAAGTCAAAGTAAATTCCAGTATACTGGTAAAACTTCAAGCCAAGTTACCGAACTTTTAACGAAAAATTACGACTCTAAAAATCGTCTCATTTATACGACGCGTTATGGAGATGACACCGTGACCCCATTTCCATATAATAATTTGCACACTAAATAAGTCTAGATGGCTGATACGAACTGCTCGAGCGTGTAAAAAAAATCTAAAGAATCCGTAAGGACAATTGAAACAGGGGGCCACCGAATGTTTGAAGAAAATTTGACAAAGCATAGAAAAATGTGATTAGTAGAAGAATTTTCGTAGCCGCGACTTTTCGGAGAAAATGCAAAAATGTCTAAATCTACTAAATTTGCGCGACATTCTTTAATTCCAGTTTATCGTTGAGGGGTTAGGCCACAGTAAGGGGAATAAAATCATGTGCGAATTTAACATTTTTTTTCGTATGAAAAAGTGATTCACTCATAAAATTAATTACACATCTAATAAGAATGAATATCAAGCTGTTAGAAAATATATATATTTTTTTTCGATCTACAAAATGGCCGACTACACGAAACTTCTCGAAATAGCTTTTTTCCATTTGGCGTCACAAATAACTTCGACAATTTTCACTCGATTTACTTCACATTCAAAAGTTATGTTCCTAATTGCATTTCGCAGAGAAGTACGTAGGGAATTTATGATTAATCGAAAACTTTTCATTTTATGAGCAGTTTATGGGCAGTTATAACGAAATTTTACACTGAAAATTCATTCCTTAAGTTCAAATACCTACAACTTTTGAATAAAAGAATATTTATTAAATTCCGTGCGTACTTCCTAGATATTCTAATGTAGATTGACGAGAATTTTTGTTTTTTGTTCGAGGTAAAAAATTATGGATGCCAAATGTCACGCCGCGGAGCGCCTAAAAAAAGATAGCAAAAGAAAATATTAGTAATCAGCCATTTTGTACATCGAAAAGAATATATATATATATATATATATATATATATATATATATATATATATATATATATATATATATATATTTCTAACAGCCTGATATTTATAATAAATAGATGTGTAATTATTTTTATAAGTGAATCACTTTTTCATACGAAAAAAAATTGTTAAATTCGCACATGATTTTGCACCTGTTAATGTGGCCTAACTCCTTGAGTATGATAATTGATTGTGACTTACTTTTACCGCGCCACTTAATTTAACCAATGATTCGGAAGGGCCCTCTTCATGCCCCCACAAAATACGGTCCTTTGCGAAAGGCATACCTTAAAGGACATTCCGTCGTTGCTGATAAATGCTCCGCTATCTTTAAAAAATTGCCACATTCCCGGGCCTATTTTACCCATTTTTACCTATTCCGGGGAAAATTAGTCTTTCCCCGAATTAGTCGAGGAAACTCATCAGGGACCTTCTTCCTCCATCAAAGATACGTTCGCGGGTGACATGTAGTACGACCTTCTCCCTTCAGCCCTTGGTCAGATGGACTATCGACTTATGTAACAAGCATGTCATTAACCATTTCCGGTTGCTCGGCAGCAAGTTTGGTCCCAACGGCTCTCACCCCACGCCCCCGACCCACATCCATTAACCCATCATTAGACCATTTTGCCAGTTGGATGTCGTCCTATCCAAAAAAAGGCCGGTTCACCGGAAGCTCGAGGACGGAAAAGGTGCCTTCCCGTCCCATTTCTTGTCGCTCGTTGACGCAGTCGGTTATCAACGCATGGGGAGAAAAATAGGCTTCACCAATAAAAAAAAATCCATTAATTGTAAGTGGCTCGGATTCGCGGCCGTCCGTAGGCTATTTATCAGAGCATTAATGTCCGGAGAGAGTAAACATCCCTCGGGAATGTAATATCGAAGTGAAGGTGCTCTGTGGGAATTTCTACAGGTCACCCTGACACTTTTTTTGTCCCGACCCCGTACGGTTTCAAAAATCGAAAATACACGTGGCTTCGTTCTTTATTTTAAGACCCAATCAATATTTTTCCCCTGCAATTAAATAAATTATGTTTAACGGGCTACGTCTACTTGGGTGGGTCAAAAAAATTTCATTTTCCAAAAATATTTTTATTCGATAGTATCACCAAAAGGTATCGATAGTATCACCAAAACATAATTTATTTAATTAGAGCTAAAAAGCTATATCCTCTGAAAATTTTATTGGATAATTCCTAAAACTGATAGAGCTACAGCTTCTAACAATCGGCCAGGCGAGCGGTGCAGCACCATATTTCAAATTTTAAACGCGTTTTTCTCGAAGCGTTTTCAAAGTCGGTGGACCTGATATCTCGAAAACCACTCGATGGATTGTTTCCAAATTTACAGGAGATACGACGAGAAACATTCGAAGGTCGTTGACGATCTCACTTTTTCAAAATCGATCTGCATTTTTTAATACTCACGTAAACATGACGACTGTTGTCATAGATTTTGTATGCTCAAGTTTCAATTCGTCTCCACTTTGTTGAAAGAAAAGATTTTGAAAATCGACGATCGTCAACGACTCGTATTCATTGTTAACTTGAATAACCCGTTTGGTTTTTAGATTTCGGATCGACCGTTCAAACTGCAGAGCGTCCACCGCCAAATGTCGCAAAAAAATTTCATCTACTGTCGGCCAGGTTTTTGTTGTTTTTCTGCATTTTTGGTGATTTTTTCAAAGGCTCTCAACATACGCACCTTCGTATTTCGAAAAATGCGTTTTTCAGTAAAAAAAATTCCGAATTTGGCAATTTTGTTCGGGCTTCTAGGTGGATGTAGCCCTTTAAAAATTCTCCTTCAGACTCCTCGAAAGCGTACGTCGATGGAACAAACCCTTGAACGATCTTTCTGCGCGTCACGTGTAGAAACAACCTTTTCTCTCTTCAAATTACACACTTTTACGTGAATATTTTTGTAAATGTTTACTAAAGCACTTGAGCACAAATTTATTCAACCTTCACGCTCCCTTGGAACCGTTCCGCTCTGCGAATGTTTGCTGACGTTGTACAGCCGTTGCCTTTTTGAGTTTTCTCTTTTCCACTAAGTTTGCTTCTCGTTTCCACCTGTTTTTTAAAATTCCTTTTCCACTTTCCGTCGCCCCCTCCCCCCTCCCCTTTCTGTCGCTCCGCCCTTTCTTTCTCGTTTTTACTCGGTCTCTTTCTGAAGCGCGTTATAACGTAATACGTGACGTCGAGCCCGCTAACTTATATTGCGTCGAGGATTACCACGTCGCTCCTTATCTGCAACGGGCAGGTTTGCCAGAGCAGCATGGAGGACAACCCCTAGGACCTCTTTCCCTCGCTATGGGAAAAGTCCCATGTATGGCACGACGAAGATGAGGCAGCGGGACACAAATAATAATAATAATAATAATAATAATAATAATAAGAAAATAAATAAAATGCCACGTAGTCACAACCTGGGCCTGGTTCCTCCTGTGTGCATGCACATCTTGGTTACGTGGTACAACGCATATTTCAATTTATTATATCTACCCACGTAGCAACCTCGGGAGATCCATCCCGTCTTTTTTCCCTCGCCCTCCGCTCGTTTTTTATTGCAATCCCTGCGGAGACTCGTTCTTTCATATATTAGTATGTAAATTCGCGGTGAAAGGTGCGCTGTGAAAAATAAACTGCCAGGAACGCGAGCGTCCGCGTGACCAAGCAGATGTCCCTTTTTGCCACATTCAATCTCTTCTCGCTTTTTATATTCAGAAAAGCGGACGGCAATGATTAAGGGGCTATGTCAGTGTGACACTTTCAAAAAATCGATTTTTTTCTGCCTTTTTCGGCAGTTTATACTTTCAATAATATCCTGTAATTAGCAGTTTTTTATGGTAAATATCATTTTATCTTGCAAAAATCGATAGTTAAATCTTTAAACGCATTTTTCTCGAAATGAGATTTTTCAAATTTGCTGACATTGCAACTTAAAGAGCAATTATCCGATTGACTTGAAATTTGAACTGAGTACTCTTGAATATATTTACTCTACAATGACGTAGAATATTTTTGATTGGATGAAAATTGACGATTTGGCATTTAAAAAAACGACCATCTTATAGGTGAGAAAACAGACTTTTTTTCATAACTACGCCATTTTGTTAGATTTCGATATTTTTCGAAAATCCCACGTCATTGTACAGGAAATACCTTCCAGCTTAACGACATTTTTTTTCTTTTTCGGGTTTAGCTACTCAATCGGCCGGAATCATGTCGGCAGTGGAGGAACTTTTTTTTGGCGCCTCCGAAGGCAACGCATAAGTCGCTTGGATCTCAATATTTTTCTATGAGAAAATTATGTGATATAGGTCAAATATAGCCAAATATATTCTCAATTTTCCGAAACACTTAATTCAGTACTTTTCTTCGAAAAAGTTCCCGAAAATGAACGAAATTTTCAGCGTTCACACTGGTATAGCCCCTTAAAGTAAAATCCAAACGTCGAAATATAGCAGTTACGTGAATACCAGAGATCACTGTATCGCGAACAATCGGATCCCCCGAGTTATCGCAGATTTAGGTGGAAATCCCTTGATGGGCTGTTTGAGAAATCGCGGGGGAATTCTAGACTGGTGTTCGATAACGAGGAATGATTGCTACGTTCCTTTGGACTACTGGAGATCAATTTTCTCATCACTTTCCTTCGTATCTCTCTCTCTCTCTCTCTCTCTCTCTCTCTCTCTCTCTCTCTCTCTCTCTCTCTCTCTTCTGCTCCTTGTTAACTGCGTTAACTCGCTAATAATAACCAATCTCAGAACGATTTCCTCCCGGCTCGACCAATCAGAGGGCCCGCCCCCATTTCCGTTCTTGATGTTGGCAAACTCCGAGAATACGAATTCCCTCCAATATTAAATCGT
>OY723385.1:59364836-59641537 GCA_963210295.1 Ophion ellenae
TGTTCATTTTTTGTTTCTTTAATATTATGCTTATCAAAGTCTCATTTTTTTACAAATTGAGGTCGTAAATCTCTAATCAGAATAAGTAAAAACGTTTGAGTGATTTTCACAGCGAAAAAAATTTGAACAATTTAAATGAATTACTTTTCGTTGCATTTCAGCGATGCAAACTTTAACATCATCTTTGCTTCCATCGAGCTCAGGGACTTTCGTATTTTCAATTACAGGTGATTCATTGTTAAGGCTTTCACATAAACCTCCAATCTGAAACATAATATTTTTCATTGCCTTTTTAATAGCCTAAGGTCCTTCATAACTCAACAACGTTAAAATGTTGTAAACGTTGACTTCATTGTAGGTTTTCATAAATTAAAAAACACGTATTATTACGTAAATGAGACGACTTTTAGACTCGTATCTTTCTTTAAAAGTTGTATAACTTGGCTTCAAATTTTACCAGTATACCGGGAAGTATTTTTACTTGATTATAGACGAAAATTAGTTAATTCAATATTCGGGTTCGTGAAAGGAATACTTTGAGCACCTGGAAGTCCCGTTCGTTTTTGCAGAATCTGGTTACGTGATAACTGGGGGAATAGCAAATGATGCTTCCAAATTAGCCCTCTCAATTACGTTCTCCTATTTTTATTCGTAATAAAAATCATATTAGAAATTCCACGGTTACTCTCTGTACATGATCCAGCCGGTATCCCTTACAGGAAACCTGTTATGGTATTGGCAGAACGTTATTATCGGAGGTCGCTGTAACGTTCGAAATTTTCTCCCGACGTGTAAAGCAAAGTAAGAGAGGGAGAGAACTTTCCATTTGAGATGCAGGTGGGTACACGTGTCATAAATTCCCCGATCGAGACTTGTATGTGTGTTTCCCTGTGTTTGTTCTCACGTGGTAGTGAACTGCGTTTTCCCTGTCTCTCTCTCTCTCTCTCTCTCTCTCTCTCCTCTCTCTCTCCTTCTCTCTCTCTCTCTCTCTCTCTTCTCTCTCTCTCTCTTCTCACTTTCTCTACGCCTGTGGCATTTTCCACGCCCTCTCCTCCCCCAGCAACGCCGTTGTTAAACTTGCGGCCGATAAATCAAACGAACTCGTATAAATTTGTTACCCTTGGGCTAAATCGGACGTGCGAGGGTGGTGGGGGGGGGGGGCAGTGAGGCTGCTCTGCTCGCCCCTCTTTGTCCGTTCGAACAGTTTCATTCTACCTTCTTCTCGCCCTCTCTCGCACCTTCCCTCTGCATGTAAAATGCTTCGAGGTATTCGAACAACGATCTCAAATAACTTCGAGTATTATTTTCGCTAAAATATATTTCAATGGAACGCCATTTTTCATCTCCCGTGCATTGTTCAATGATTCACGCGAACAAATTTGTAAGGATCACGGCCTCGCGATAAAAATAATAATAACGAATAAATGCAAAGTTATTTGGTCTAGGTCCGACTCGTGGAAATCGCTGGCTCAAAATTGATAGAAGCGAGAAGTTGCAACTTTTTGCCAGGTGTTACGATTTTGTTGAAGCACAGTATGTTCAGCGCCATCTTGAAACTACAAATTTCTACAGAGCTTGTACTTTGTGAAGGTGAATTTATAGTACTTTGGTGTCTCCTGCGAGTTGGCGTATGAATCGAGCAGTAAGCTCCATGGATTGAGGGAACAAGAGGCTAAGGGAGAAAGGGGCTGGGGGGGGGGGGGTAGAATAGAGAACCGTACACTTCGTGAACTGAATGCTGACCATTGTCCAATCAATGCACATTGAGGCAAAGGGGGTTTGTGTGTAGCGACCGAAACGAGAAGGGGTCAAAGGAGGGATGAAGGAGCCGGGAGGCTCGAAGGGCCAAGGGTGCAAAACGTAAGGGGAGTACGGAGAGCTCGCCACCAGTCTTCCTCTTCCCCTCTCTCGGCACCTGCCTCGATGTGTTCACTTCGGCTGACTCGGATGTCCCTCGGAACTCACCCTGTGACCTCGGCCAAGTGGCATCGGGGCACCCGCAGCAAGTCGGCAACAACCCTATCTGCCTAACGCCAATGCTCCTATAGCAAATGGTGATTTGGGCATTGGGGCTAATTACCCCCAAGCTACCGACCCGAATTCACTCGAGTAGGCAAACCGCTTTATCCTGTCTGACCTACGAACGTCACTACTCGGTAACATCCCTTTTCATCCCTATGCCCGTGGCGCTCTCCTAACTGCGACGTCGAATACTTCAATGCGTTCATCTCCCGTTTTATACTTGCTCTTGGAGCAACCTCCTTTATGATGATAAACCGGCGAATCGTTACACTTTTCAGGAGGTCTTATTCTTCGTCAGTGAAAATCGGAACTGGTTTATTTTCTTATCCATTTTAGGCAGCTTTGGACCAAATTTCCAAAACGTGCTGAAAGTTTCGTAAACTCTGTATTTTCTGCATTGGTACAGTTTCACTAAATTCACAGATACATCTGTCATTTGGCAAAACTTTTTGACAATTTTCAACGTTTAATCGTATTCGTGGGATTCTTCTTGAGATTGGGTTGGTTAAGGGGGGAGATACATTTAGGCGAGGATAAATTGCTGATTTTTATGTTTTTTTTGTTTAAGGAAAGATTTCTTCATTATTTTTGGACTTACGAAGAAAGGTTGCGAGGTCGATCTCTCCGATTGCGATGAAATTTGGCAAGCTTGTAAAATGGGTAAAAATAGGCGACACGTATTTTTTTATATCTGCGGAACTCGTTTTTTAAGGGGTCAAACGCACCCTCGAAAATAGGGGTGTTTTTCGTTTTTCATCGATAACGTCATCGTTCTCATCTCTAATGTATAGTACACGAAAAAATAATCATTGCTGCAATTTGAAATTTTTTCATATCTCGTACCGTTAAAACGTTATCGACGAAAAACGACAAACACCGCAATTTTCGAGGGTGCGAATCGTTACACTTTTCAGGAGGTCTTATTCTTCGTCAGTGAAAATCGGAACTGGTTTATTTTCTTATCCATTTTAGGCAGCTTGGACCAAATTTTCAAAACGTGCTGAAAGTTTCGTAAACTCTGTATTTTCTGCATTGGTACAGTTTCACTAAATTCACAGATACATCTGTCATTTGGCAAAACTTTTTGACAATTTTCAACGTTTAATCGTATTCGTGGGATTCTTCTTGAGATTGGGTTGGTTAAAGGGGGAGATACATTTAGTCGAGGATAAATTGCTGATTTTCATGATTTTTTTTGTTTAAGGAAAGATTTCTTTATTATTTTTGGACTTACGAAGAAAGGTTGCGAGGTCGATCTCTCCGATTGCGATGAAATTTGGCAAGCTTGTAAAATGGGTAAAAATAGGCGACACGTATTTTTTTATATCTGCGGAACTCGTTTTTTAAGGGGTCAAACGCACCCTCGAAAATAGGGGTGTTTTTCGTTTTTCATCGATAACGTCATCGTTCTCATCTCTAATGTATAGTACACGAAAAAATAATCATTGCTGCAATTTGAAATTTTTTCATATCTCGTACCGTTAAAACGTTATCGACGAAAAACGACAAACACCGCAATTTTCGAGGGTGCGTTTCAACCCTTAAAAGTCGGGGACACGGTCTTCTAAACGGGTTGCGGTGGATTTTGTCGGACGGCGTGACACATAGTGTCGGGGGGATTAGTCTGAAAAAAACCAACGAAGATTTTTCTTTCATCAACACTCATACGCAGAATATGAACCAAGAAAAAGTGGGAAATGTTAAAAATCGTTTAAATGGTGCGTTCTGATTAATTTTTTTTTTCCCCGAAAAAATGGCTACATTTAGCAATAAGAATTCCTTTTTTATTTTCAAAAACATTCACGGTGTGTTTTAAACAATAAGGTTAGAAAGATTTATATCAAATTTCATCAGAATCGAATGATTAGTTTTTTAAATATATAGTACGTCACACCAGTTTTAAAAAAGCAGATTAGAAGACCGTCCCATACCACCGCCATTTTTAAAGATAAATCAATTAAAAAATACCATGTAACAGTCAGAAGTAGTAGTTCCTTTGAAAAAAAAAAACATGAAAATTAGCAATTACTTATTTCCTCCGAGTGTGCGTACAAATGTGAGTACAAAGTATTCGTACTCAGATTTCTCGTTTTTGGTACACAATATATTCGGTTGTGCGGATAAAAGTACTTGGTGGCAACGCAATGTTAAACACTAGGGAATCCCTCGTCGGGACGACTGACACGATAACTTTCTAATTAGAAACCTGTCCTTACATCCTTCGCCCTCGCAATGTTAATTATTCTCAGGGATGATTAATGGTGACGGATTCACGCCTCGCCCACGTCATTCTCCCTTCACTCGTCACTCGTATCCCGTTTACCTTCGTTCTATCCCTTTTCGAATAACCCGTGCGAGGGCGCGAAATAAATTTAATCGGAGCGTACACCCGTCGCGAAATTCGTGAGCTACGATTTTTCATTTTGCAATTCGCCAATGTAGATAGCCTGATATTAACCACGGCAACTTGGTCTTCAAAATATCGGACATTTTACGCAGCACGAAGATGTTCAGACAAAAAGGTTACACGCTGTCGTATCCCTTCTTTCTGCTTGTCGAGTATATTTCGAAAATTCCTTCCTCACGTAGAGCATAAATGGTGTTGAAGTTCTGCATCGTTCGAATGTAACGAAAATTCTTCTTTGTTTTTTTTATTTTTTCGTTTTTACCAATATCGCAATTCTTTTAGCGGGTGCAAGTTATGGATCTCCAATGAGAATTTTCAAAAAATTCTCAGTGATTTCCGTTGACTAAATAAGCCACAAAAAATTAGGTAATAGGAAAACAAATATGTTTTCGTTGCATTCGAACGATGCAAACTTCAGTGCATGGGCTTTTTAAATCATAGCGTCAGTTTTTTTTTTCATCTAAAAATACAACATCTCAAGAGTATCACCCATTTCAATCAATTTACCTACAACGAAAATTAAGAAATTAAATGTTTATGATTTTAAGTGAAGAATTTTTTTCGGAACTGATACTACATATTCAATATTTTGTGTAAATATGTATTCAATATTTTTTTAAACTATTCCACTTAGGCATTTTGTACCTTAATGCAAACTTTTCATATTCTAAATTGTAGAACGTACGATCCCGATTTTTTTATTAGTATTCGTACGGCAACCGTTCGAAAATGTCGATGGTGATTTTGACCCCGTGTGACCAACGCGAAACATTCCGGGAGTGACCACAAAGAGTCGACCACATTCGAAATTCTCATTTTCGTACTTCACTAGTTAAAATTCTCAAGTGGCAGTAAAAACTACAAACATTCAATTGCAAAGTACTATTTTTTCATACTCTGCCATTTTCGTCATAAAATAATATGAAACTACCGTATTCGTGACATTTTTTTCTCAGTTTATCGTAAACAAACATATCGTAAGCATGACATTTTTCATTTTTTATTTCTTTATCACGACCCGAATCCTATTTTTTGCAAATTGTCCGCAGCCCGAATCGACCAAAAAAGAATTGAGTAATTAAGAAGAATTAATTTTCGTTGCGCTTCAACGATCCAAACTCCAACGTCATTCGTGATCTTTGATTCACGAATAAAGTATTCCCGAAGAGAAAAAGAGTTCAAGTTTCTTCTCAACTAATTATTAGCCTCCCAGTTTTTTTTCCTCCTCATATAGGGAGGTACACCGAACGAGTTACGTCTGAAGCCCTGTCACAGCCAATCAATCAAATACAATAAAATAAAGAAATAATTTTTTTGCAGTCAAGCATGCCGCGTATTTTCGGTTGTCATCCTTTAAACGGTCGTAGGAATTCTATTGCTTATGCCATCGTGCTTGAAGCCGTCCGTAAGCTGTTGGCCGACGACAGTTTTACGATGCCACGAATTTCGAAACGCCCGTGCACCTACACCGAAAGAGAAAAGGCACGTGGTGTAGACGCGGGGATCGGTTCTCGTTACGAGGACGAGGCACTCGAGAGATCGCTGGGACGGCGAGAGATATGGTCTTTGGAGGGTACGAAGCTAAAGTGCGAGCGAGCTCCATGGCTCTGGAAACGTTCAACGCACCCTATACGCCTGAGGTAGCAAGAGAGAGAGAGAGAGAGAGAGAGAGAAAGAGAGAGAGAGAAAGAGAGAAAGAGAGAGAGAGAGAGAGAGAGAGAGAGAGAGGCTAAAAGGTTAAATATTCCGAAACTCCATCGTTCGCCAGGCAACCGGTGAGCGCGGGTTGGTTGGCGTGGTTCGTGGCTGGCGTCAAGGTGTTATGAGCTTTATTTACCGTGCGGTTTCTAAGGGAAAGGACACGAGTCGAAGAGAAAGATGAAAGAACGAGAACGATGGAAGCAGGGAGAGAGAGAGAGAGAGAGAGAGAGAGAGAGAGAGGTGGGGGGGGGGGAGAGAGCGAAAGAGAGAAATACGGAGAAAGGGCAATAAAGGGAGCACAGGAGCAAAGGGAGAGAGGGTAGCTGCATTTCAAGAGGGTGGAATGGGATCGTTTATGGTGGTCTAAAATGTCGGTTGCACGCTGCAGCAGTTCTCCTTATGGGGAAATCTCCATCGATATTGTTACCCTTGACTCCAGCCCTTGTGACCAAGCTTTCAGGACACCAACTAAAACCTTTTGTACACCACCAGTGACGACCATAAGGAAAATGCCTTATTCTCGGCAACATCTCCTGCCACGACGCGTCGTCAAAAGCACGCGTAACAAAGACCCTCGTAATAAATAGCCGTAGGGCCACATAAAGAATGATAACTGATGTCTATTGCAGGGTGCACCACTTGACACCGAACAAAATTGAATTAGACAGTTCCCCTTTATTGTTGGCCAGCCGGCAGTGCTATACAGCTATAGCTGAACGAAAAAACAAGTAAGATACTTAACACTGAAGAATTGGTGATTCTATTCTTTCTATAATCCTCGCACATGCTTCGAAAAAGGGATAAAGTGCCGAAAAAATACCTCCGATTAATTTGGGATTTTCTGTACGCATGTATTTTTACTCGCTGATCACGAATGTGATGGTGAAGATACCTGCAAATTTGATTTTCAAGGTCGAAACGCACTAAAACTGATTTATGAAAAGTTTTTCTATTTTATTGTGATGAATGTTGATCTTGGAGAAAAATGTTTTGTACAAAAGTTGTAGCCTATAAGAAGATGGATATTTTATGTCTCATACAAGTTTTGTCTAAAAACAATCTGATTCGAGAAAAACGGGATAATGCGCCAATAAGTACATTTTCTTAAACTCCATTAGGTTTGATATTATCTACTTACGTACTTTACCGCGAGAAAGTTGAGGTTTGTTTGGATTTACGGGGGGTATAAATAGACATGTTTTACTCTCACTATAGAAATTGGGCAATTTGTAGATGGATGTTACGTTCTATATTTTCGATACTCTCCATTTTTGTTTATATTTATAAAATGAGTTTCCGCTATCTTTTTCGAATAATGCAACCAATAATCGGTAAGTATGAGCATTTTTTCACTCACTATGGAAATTGCACAATTTGAGGTTAACGGAGTATTCTAGTCTAGAGGCCTAAATTTCGGGCGTTTTTTCGGGCCTGATAAAAAAAATTATTTTGCATATACATTTTTTTACAACCTTTTTATTGGTGCTTAAAGAACTTAGAACAAAAAACTGTGCAAAAAAAAATATAAATTGAGAGGGTTGTTGGCCTCTAAAGATGGCCGTGAAAAATGGTCCGAGGAGGTCGGCATGGTTCCAAAGCTCCTATTTATCTGAAACAAAAATAATTATGGCAGGTACCGAGAGAAAAAAATTTTATGGCGACTGTCGAAACCTAAAGTTAATTATTCGCCCTATTATTTCAAAGGTTTTTATTTTTATGTTTTATAGTAATAATAATAATTTCACAATGCCTTGGGAGTTTCGAAATTTCCAGATCTGTCAGGCTCAGCAATCACGTTTGCAATCATTTTAAAATTGCTGTACTTTCGGTTTTGGCTTTGTCATAAATAATAAATGCTTTTTTAAGTATCTCTCTTTAAGTAAGGAATTTTAATTATTGTCGTACAATACCTTGGCCTATGTTTTATGGGATGTTTTCGAAAATGAGTCTCTCAGGCATACCGTGCCCGACCTAAGGAGTTTTCGAGGGGCGCCTGACGGAAGGTTAAGGGGGTTTCCCTCTCTGGAAACTTAAAAAAATTGTTTTTTTGGCATGTTATAGACTTTCAAGAATATTTTAACATGTGTACAACACGCTGGGAAAAAATAAATGTACTCCAACCAATGTATTCCTAGAAAAGAATTCCTCATTCTGACCCTTCGAATTGGGCTTCCAGAAAGGGATAACCTGATAAGGGTCTATATAAGAAAATGACAAAAAATCTATTATTTCAAATTTCTCGACTAGAATACTGCCTTAAATGTAAGGTGATGTAAAAAAGCTTTTTTTTCTAAGCTCAATTTCGGCTCCACTAATAAACTTTCGCTAAAAAAAAAAATCCGTATCCAGAATCTGATGGCGCGCCCAGTATTTTTCTACGCAAATCCGGAAAAAGGACTTGCCCAAGACATTCTTGCGTTGCTCACCCGTAATGTGCCTTGAGAAAATGAATTCTTCGCATATCCGCCGATTGTCGCGGCCATTGGACTTTCCATTAGAAAGTTAAAAATTGCCACACAGGCTGCAAGTAATTTTCAGCCTTAAAACCCTAGTAGAATTTTCCCCAAAGTTCCTACATTCCTTCGCCTACTACGTCAACAATTTCCAATCCGTTCCGTTGAGCTTCGTCCACTGAGTAGCTCCATGTGGGAGCGCTATGATATCGAAACTACGCTCAATTGGAAAGTACGATCGGCAATTTTTCGGAAAATTTAAGGGCGTTCACGTCGAAACCATTGAAGCGAATAAACGTAGGCCACCGTTTTTTATACCCATCAAAATGTTCCCTGTCGTTGAACAGCTTGATCCGGAGAGGAAGAGAGAGAGAGAGAGACAAGATTGCAAAGTTCCGCGTCAGGCACATCCCCTAAACGTTTGCCACAGTACGGTGGGATGGATTTTAAGTGACGAGGAATCGGTACGACGGCATGTAGACGAAAACCTGTTCCTCGCGTGTTTCCCGATGGCGAGGAGGGACAGGGAAAGGGAAAGAGCCAAGGGGAGGGTAGGCGGAAAGAGACAGAAGTGGCGCATCCCCGGAAGGCATCAACGACTAACCCAGGCGAAAGGGGTGTGTGTAGCCCACCCCTGGAAATCTTGACGCTCGGAGCGTGGCACGGGGCCATAAAAACAAATCAACCGACTATACCGTTTTTCTCCCTCCCTCTCACTCCTCCCTCTCCCCGTAGCTTCGCTCCCTCGATCTTTCTCTTTCTCCATTTGCTCCATTCGCACACAGACGTGACTTTTAGGTGTCACCTTACTTGTTGATCATTTGTATTCCAGGCATTAAATACGGCTAATAACCCTCTGCTCCGCCAAACTCTTTTTCCCCTCCCACAGTCAGCTTTTCTCGTTGTTCCTCTCGCTCCGTCACTCCAGTCCACCATTCTCCTTCGTCCTTCTCTTCCTTTTAAAAGCGTTACTGCTCAGGTTTACGGGCATTTAATTCGCTCCATAAACCAGAACGTTTCTCAAGAGGCTCTCACTCCTTCTCTCTTCCTCTGCCTCCCTCTTTGTTTCCATCCCTCCTGTTTGCTTTTTTGCACTATTCAGACATGTTCCAAGCTCGAACAAGGGAAAACTACCTCCTTCTCCTCTAAATGCACCTACGCGTTTGGATTCACGTTTAATATCGAATCTCCGTTAAAAAAGGGTTGCAACCCTTACTTCGACATGTCAATTTCCCTCAGTTACGCCCTATCGCTTTGTTGGAAAGTACGCGAGGCTCCATCTCTTCGACCGAACGCAGATGTGTTTCCGCCAGGTGGAGACAAACCTGAACGAATAGGGGTGGGGGTGAGAGACAAAGAGAAATAAAACTCTTCTTTCGATTTTATTCCAGTCGCAGGGCGATTTAAGCCAGGAATTAACAGGAGCGAAAGGGACGGGAGTTGTAAACCGCCCCCGGATGTTCTCGTACCTCATCGCTTGCCTCGCTACGTGACGTTGAGAAAAAGTGCACGACAGTTTGTGCTTGTATTCTATGATATTCCTATATGTGGCCACAGTACAAATAAAACAAAAATATGTCGTAAAAAAGGTCGTTTCGTTACTCACAATGAGAGGGAGGGAGATAGCGAGACACGGCGATGAGGATAAATGAAAACGCTGTTCCATTACGATCTTTCACCCCGCGATGCTCATTTACGTGATGACAAATAGAAGGCAATCGCATTTTTCTACATGAAGAATATTCATTGAAAAACTCGTCGATAATTTGGGAAACGTGTTTTATGCCCTCCCTGGAGCTTTTTCAAACATGCACGCACCCTTTGCGCGTACGTTTCAAGCTTGAGGGGAGAAGGGTGAAGGGATGCAAACTGTGGCTACGATTCATCGACTCTTGCTCACCCCTCCCCTCTCTCTCTCTTTCTCTCTCCCTCTCACACCCTCCCTCGAAGTGCAAACACACGAATGCATCGCACCTCGCCTAATTCGTTTAGCAAATGCCGGAAAACAAAAAGAAAAAGATGAAAAAAAAATGATATCCAATTACGTGACGACGATGGGGTGCCGTTGGTGCTGGGGCAACAGCAAACGGTCTTCTCCAGTTGCGAGGGTGGAAACCGGGCACGGAGGGGGGGGGGGTGAAAAGTACACAGATGAGAAGAGGCAAGCGAGTCTGTACTCACGCTGTTCTCTCGCTTATTGCTCCATGTATTTACCACACCCTTCTCTCCCTTTCTCTCTCTCTTCCTCTTTCTCCGATTCCAGCCTTCGCTTCTCCAAGCCCCATGCTCAGCCTCTTGGGAAGTTCGCACTGCGGCCTGCTAGACTCGAAATAAACTAACAGAACAGGCCAGGGAATAAAAGGAGGAGGGCTGGAAAGGGAGGAACAGAGATATTCGTATTGTAAGGCTCCTAGTAGAAATTTCCGGACGAATCAGACAGCTACTAAAAGCGACTGGAGAGAAAGGTCGTAAGAAGAGGAAGCGAAGAAAACATTGCGGCCAATTTCGGACATTCCTTGATTGAAAAAAAGGTCTGCCAGGCTTCTTGATAAAATCACGCGTAACGCGAGAAATTTTACAACGCTGCGGGCAAAAAAAAAGATATACGCACAGAAGTGTAAAGTCCCACGAAATTTGTAGGGAATGTTTTTTTTTCGAAAAAGGCAACCCTATTTACGATACTGAAAGGAATACGGGGGGGGGGGGAGGCAGCAACAAAATTACAGTCCTGATATTCTCAGAGGAAAGGGAGAATTAAGATTTTATCCACCTCCATAACAACCCCATTACTATTGTGAATACAGTACGAGCTGGAAATGAGGCGAGGCAACGAGACATGCCCAATGAGATTTCAGGATTGGAGAGTCTCCAGAGTCTCTTTGCTGAACGAAGAGCAGCAAGTTTGAGAGAGTGAGAGTGCGGGGGGAGGGGGGGGGGAGTCTACAGACCTCGAAGGAATATAAGCGTCACTGCGACTAACACCGAAGAGGCGATAAGGCGGTCATTTACATTTCTGCTAAGAGCAATTGTAGTTCAGAATCTCTCTTACCCCCTGCCCACGATCTTAACAAAACCGGAAGGAGGTTTTTCATTCTGGACTGGATAGTTCCAGACTACTGTTTGTGTATGTTGTCCCCCTTGCGCTCCCCTTTTCTTTCCCTCTTGCCTTTTTTTCCGTTCTTTCTCACTCGGCACTTACTAGATGTAGAAAAAAAAATTAACGCTGCAATTATCACCAAGAATGGTATCAATGTACAATGGTATCGAACATCCGACATTTTCTTAATCCCTATAGGACGCAGATAGTCAATTTGAAAAATCGTTGACTCGATTGAAAGAAAATTTGCGTCCGTTGTTCAGCCGTTAGCCCTTAAAATTTGGGTTTCTCGGAATTGCTGCCTGGCTAGGAATGAGGGTGGCCAGGAATAAAGAGGCCAGGAATAAGCTATGGGTAAAAATGCAACTTTAACTCAGCGGATGTGCTTATTTTTTATTTTATTTTCTTAAGGGAGGACACAACTGTGTCGAGCCGAAAAAGGGTCGTTTCTTCGATTTTTTGTTGCCTAGACTATTTATTTGGGATTTGGAAAAATGGTACGTTATTGAGCATACATTGGACTTGTTTCGTGTACATTTTTATTTGAATAAAAATTTTAAATACTAACGTTATTGAGGTATAATAGAGGCTCTGTATAAAAATGTGATCCACCGGCCGGATAGACGGACAATGGTTGGTCTGAAAAATAAAAATAAAATCGTTTCGTGATCTATATAAATATAATTCTCGTTGTACGTAGCCGTTTTTCGAAACAAAAAAAAAGGAACGGTGCGTGTTAACAAAAAGTGTAAATTTGGCGGAATTTTTACTGATATTCGGGAGCTGAAAAATAGTAAGTTTAACAAATGACTAGGTATAACAATAGCTACTGCAATGACAGAAATTGGGTTTTTTTTAAGTTGAAAATCGGACAATTAGAGCTAGGATTATGATTCCGGCCAGGTTGAGAAGACACGTCTTGAGGAAAACGCGATTGAAAGTTTTTACGTAAATCATTCCGCTACGTGCTCTCCCTTCATCGTCTGTAACTTGGACAATATTTAACACTTTCTAGAATTCTCTATATTTTGAGAAAATGCAAAAAATTCAATTCTTTTTACCCGTCACAGTGGTGTCCCGCCTTAATGCTACTGTCGTTTTTATTTTACAGAAAATACATATTTTTCATTTCAAATTTGTTTGGTTCTATTGTTGTATTTAATTCGCAGGATATTTCTGTAATATTTTCGTTCCTTTGTTTGTGGTAGTAATTTAGATTCAGTCCCAAGACATTTTTCTCGTCTTTTTGGTTGCGTGGTCATGTTTAATTCGCAAGAAAATTACGCAATCCGTTCGTTTTGGGATTGGTTTGCTTTTATCACTGTATTTGTTTTACTGTTGTCTTGTTGTTGCAATGACGAAAGGATTCTGCAATCCCTTTCGTCCTTGGATTTGCATTTCATTTACTATGGTGCACCATAGAAGCTGCTATCCTTGGGGTTAGTCCTAAGGTTCGCTTGCGAATATAATTAATTATATTATTATATAATATATAATAATATATTATATTTATTATGTAATTAATTCTATAATTATATTGTATAATATCATCGTAAAATAATAAATGAAATGAACTATATTATTCCAACATTATTTGGCAATTATCGAGTGATCGAAAGTTTTGCAATTATCTGAAGTGTCTGGATACTGTTGGCTGGAAGTGTAGATATATGCTCATTACCCTTTTTCGGTTTTTCAAACGATAAAAGTCACACCCGGAGAGCGTTTATATCCTTCAGCCCCCACTAACCCCCACCGGACTACCGCTGAACCTCTCGCCTGCGCGACGACGAATTCCCTGAGCTTTTCCATTGTGCCTAAAATGCCGACACTTCAGGCGCTCCATAAGTGTCCCTACGCTTTCAGCTTAAGAAGAAACTCACGTATGACGACCTCGTCGCTTATGGAGTGGCCTTTTCCTTCCGCTCTTTTATCCCACACTTTCGCTCTTCGGTCATTATTTTTTTTTTTCATGCGAACTCCACGTCTGCGTAGTATGATTTTGTTTCTCGTTTCGTTCAACCTCGCCGATAAGAAGCGTTTCATTCGTTCGTGGTACATAAAAAAGAATAAATTGCATGTCCTGAATTTCCGAAAAAAAAACACAGAAAGCTTCTCGATGCTGGTGAATTTAATCATTTCCTTCGTAGATTTTTGGACTAATTTATTGATTCTATTATGGTGTTGCGTTCCAGTATTCGTTGTTCATCATGATGGTTCAGAATTCCGCGTCGGGGAAAAATCAATTGTGCCAACGTGAACCCTCTCTCTCTCTCCTTCTCTCACTCACACAGACACACGCCCCCACCCCTTTCATTCTTCTTCGATCTATGACGTGCAGCAAATAAAATGTAAATTGTTTCCAGGGGAGAATATATTTTCGGATCTCGGTACAGAGGGACGAACGTCCCGGCAAGTGAGTGTGTGGGCGATGAAGAAAGAACACCAGAGATTACAAGGGAGGAAAAAGTAGGCGGAGCTTTCGTTGAGGCTCAAGAAGCAAAGCCACTGCTTTATTAATGCTCTAGTGGCACGCGATGTACTTTCGCAGTTCGAAGACCGCCCCGAAATCGACTTCGAATGAAATCGTGAACACTTTTTGGATCAGTCATTGATCCAACTCTCCTACGTCCTCACAGTATTATACGAAGACAAAGAAAACACTGTTTGTCCAATTGATCTCCCCGTTGTTTTCTGGAAGCGCATATTACGATGACTCGTCGCCGGAAATACCGAATAAAAAGGTTAAGAAGTTAGAGGATAAGTGCATCGTTTGCAACCCTTCGAATGTAAGAAGGTAGAAAAACGAGAACGATGGCAATGATGACGTTGAAGTTTGCATCGTTTGAACGGAACGAAAAATTATTATTTTTTTATTGCACGGATTTTATTTAGTCGATTCAGGGTACGAAAATCATTCGAACGTTTCTGCGTATTCTTGTTAGAGATTTGCGACCTCAATTTGCAGGAAAAGGCTTCGGATTGCGATAAAAATGAAGAAATTAAAAATAAAGAGAAAAAATAGTTGCCTTCCAACTATGCAAACTTCAACATCGTTAGAAATTTCTATACGATAATAAAATATTCCAGTTTAACGAACGTCGTATATTTTTTTTGTCTCAATCTATTCCTGTCGCTGGCTCTTATATCCAGTACCGGTAAAAATTTTTTGATTAAATCGGATAATTGTAAAATTATATTAGAATAATATAATCCACTTCATTAATGTTTCTATGAACATACTATATAGCTCTATAAAATGAATTATGTTATTCTAGTATAATTTTGCAATTATTTAAAGTGATCGAAAGCTTTTGACCTTTTGACAACTTTTGAAAAGCTGTACTATATACAGTATACATATATATATGTATATATATATATGGGGTAATCCAGATAAACTCAAACAACTATTGCCCTCGCCATTATTGATTATGGATTTCTATAGTAGAATAAATGATTAAACAAATACACCCAATTTTTTCCAAAATTTTTTACTCAGCCTCCCTCCCCGCCCTCACCCTTCTGCGGCTGCCCAAAATCGGAAAGCCCGCTCCAGAGGTGTTTTTGATTCGGAAAAAATTTAGACACGATTTAGATCTGTTTTGTGCATTTTTTAGCAAAGCTCAATTTGTGCTTCCGATATTTACTATTCTTCTGTGCAATTTCGATATTAGGGATGATTATTCGACAGTTCCGAAGTCAAAAAAATTCTTTTTCGGTCTACATATACAGCCCACCTTAATTAAGTTTCATCTGCAAGCATGTTTTGAAGTTGTTTTACTTACCAGACCGAAAAAATACTCTTCTGACTTTCAGACTGTCGAATAATCATCCCCAAAATCGAAATCTTACCCAAAAAATTAGTACATCTCGGAAGCCCAAGTTGAGCTTTGGTAAAAAATACCAAAAGCAGGTCTAAGTAAAATTAAAATATAAAATTAAAGTATATAATATTTTTTCAGAATTAGAAAAACGCCCCTGAGGGGACTTTTCGATTTTTTGCAAGTGCAGAAGGGCAGTTTTTTTCACTAGATGTTTTTTGACACCAGAAGTGAGGTTTTCCACTATGAGAAGCTCTAATCAATTATGGTGAGGGACATAGTTGTTTGAGTTGAGCTGGAATACCATACGTATACATGCAAAACGGTGGATTCGAAGACATTCGACTTCGATGACCGTCCTCTTTATAAGCTCACCGAGACCTATACAATTTTTTGATGAATCGAAGTAGCCATATGTCCTGACAGATCAATAAATGTTGTCCAAAGACGGTTAATATCTCACGCAAAGAGAGACGGGAAGAGAAATCTCCAATGGGGGGAATGCTTTGTACCGGTAGTCTGAAAGATAAAAATAAAACGAAACTACTGAATAGGGGTAAAAAGGCAAGAAGAGCGAAGCGTGATGCAAGGAACGAGATGATGAGTGATAGAGGGAGAGAGATAGAGATAGTGGGAGAGAGAAAAAAGCGATGCTGAGAAAAGAAATATCAAGAGCAAGCCGCGCTTGTCTATATGTATTTTTTCCTCTGTTCTCTGTTCTTTCTTTTTACGTATCATCGTGGCCACTTTTTTGTCCATTATTTTCACCTAAATATTCTCGCTCTTACTCATCTCCTTGCTCGCCCTTCTGTCTCGATATCTGGCGCTTGATGCTTTTTTTAGCGCTCCCTCTTCGATCCGGAAAGAAAAGGTTCATATTCTTTTCCTCTTTGGCTTTGTCGTCACTGACTTCGTGCTCATCTTGCCGTAGAAAAAAAAACCACCCCGAATACCCATTTGCGTGCTTTTTATTTTCTTTCTCTCGCTTTTACGCAATTCATCAATAAAGGCGACCGTCCTAGGGGTTCGACAAAATAGTCGACGGAACAGATCGGAAAAAAAATTCCCGTGTTATCGTGCTCGTACTGTGCATTAGGGTGGTTCGATGTCCCATACGTATTTTGTCCCGAACTTTATCTTAAAAGGGTTTAGCCATGACGAAAATGATTTACAAAGGGATTGTTTATGTATTTTGATATATTTATGTTTGCAAAAAAGCATATTTTATCTATTTGGAAAAAGTATAATAAATAAATTATTTTATCCAAAATGTTGAGCACATAAAAAAGCAACATTTCAACAATAGATTAAAGAAAAATTATCTAAAAATTTGGGAAATTCAGTCGGTGGGACCTGGTTGCTAGAGACTGCAAAAAAAAAGTGTCCTCATGGTGGTCAGGATAACTCATGATAGCGTTATCTGAAATTAAAAAATCATTTTTTTTTCTGTTAGTAGATAAGTATAACACGTGATTGAATGGAGGATTTAAAAAAAAATGAAATTTGAATTTTTTGCAGAGTTGTATGCAAAATAGTTCAATTTTTGGTACAATTTACACTACGTATAGCCTTGTAAAATTAGTTGTAATCGAAAAAAGCCTTAGTTCAATCACTAGTCAATGCTATTTTGAAGAAGTGTACAACATTTAAATAAGATTGGTGTATTTGTTTTTGAGATATCATGTCCACCGACTTCAAAAATAGTGTTGTGAGAAAAATGCGATATAACTGCGTCGCTCCCGGTCTTTTCCAACGGGGGGAATTCCCAAAGGCTCTCTCTCCTAGACTTTTACTCCATTTGACTTGAAACTTCGGGAGAATGTTCTAGACATATTGTACTATTAGATAAGAAAAATTAAAAGAAGGATTTTTTGAAACTTTCAAACCCATGGAACCCCTTAATTATTTCGGGAAATAAACAATTCTCAACTTCTTAACCCCCTTTACCGGAAAACTCCACCCTCCGAAGGACTCTGGCAACCAAGAGCTTTTGCTTAGATCCCGAGAAATCTTACGACCCCAACACGTTTAGTGGTGGTCAGATAAAATAGACTGAACAGTGGTACCTTGCAAGGATCGGTATGCTCGTGGCACTATACTCTGAGAATCCACCGACTCAGAATGCGAAAGACACCTCCGGACGTTTTCGAATAACAGAGTCAAGGAAACATTCGCTTAAGGAATTCTCCAAATGCACCTCGTAATGTAAGCCAGCCCTATTTCTCTTCGGAGACCTTTCTCACTCGTTGTCGCGATCTCTGGCGCATTCTCCTTATCCCAAATCTATTTGGGGCTTCACCCTGAGTTACTACCCCGCGTCCTCGTTGTCGCTTTATTTGGAGAATTTCGGGAAAATTGCATTCCCCTTCGTTGCTACGTTATCGTCCTTCTCATTTGTGCTCTGATAAAATCATTTCTGTTCTATTCTATATGGACGAATAAAATATACAAATATGTATGGTCGCGTGTGTCTATTAGATATACAATTATTTTTTTAAGGTTATACACAAGGTGTTTGGCGCATGGACGGACACCTTTTTGGGGAGATTGGGGGGGAGGGTCATTTGCTAATTTTTTCACCCTTAGACCCTATGTCCTAAGTGTCACGGTAATTGAGATATGATTTTTTTCGTTTTTTATATTACCCGTAATTCGGCCTCTAAATCGTCACAACTTTTTTATTTGTTGTGACGTCGTCACAACTTTTTTTATTTGTTGTGACGTCGTCACAATTTTTTTTATTTGTTGTGACGTTGTTACAACCTTTTTATTTGTTGGAACGTTATCACAACTTTTTTGCTTGTTGTGACGTTGTCACAACTTTTTCATTTGCTGTGACGTTATCACAACGTTTTTATTTGTTGTGACATTGTCACAACTTTTTTATTTGTTGTGACGTTGTCACAACAATGAGGTTGTAATAGCACGAAATAGCTTTTGTTGTATTCTGCAATGTATGCTTATTATAAATAAATCATTATTTAATACAGTTGGTTTAAAAAATAATTACTCTTGAGCTTCCAGTATTAAAAATATGTAAATGTATGAAACATTTCAGCTCCTAAATTCATTATAAAAAGCTTATTCTCTTTATTTTTACCACAGCATGAATGATTTCTATACGCGTGGCATACCGTTGGAAAGGGTATAAACTAAATAACGTTTTAAAACAAAGCTCAGTTCAAAATAGCTTTTAGTTTTGTTTTATACTGAATTTAGATGTTGACATTTTTCGTGCGTTTACACAATTTTAAGATTTTGGACGCTCAGAGTCGTTTTCTTCAAACCAATTGTATCAAATAATGATTTATTTATACTAAACATACATTGCAGAATACAACTAAATTTATATCGTTTTATTACAACAACAACAACAACGAAAAAAAGTTATGGCGATTTGAAGGCGAAATTTCGGGTAATTAAAAAAAAACGAAATGGAATCATATCTTAATTACCGTGACACTTAGGACATAGGCTCTAAGAGTTAACAAAGTAGCAAATGACCCCCTCCCCCAATCCCCCAAAAAATGGTGTCGGCCCATGCGCCAAGCGCCCTATATATACAATTTCTTATACGATCGACTTGAAGGACTAAAGGTTGCATAAAGAAGGTTGTAAATATTATTATTTCACATACGTCATATGTCAACGTAAGCTTTCCAAATAGTTGTCCCGTTTGGAATTCATTCGAAAATTAACCCTATTTTTTTATCCATCTGTAAGGCTTAAGAAAAAACCAAGAAAGCCTAAAACAAGTTTTGGCACAATCGATTCATGTTTGAGGGTCGTTTCAACCCTCTCAAACTTCTCCCTCGATCTTTTGGAAGCTCGCGTAACATTGTACTCCTTTAAAATTCACATTCGAAGCTGTAGAACATTGTGTACAAGTTTTTCATACGAACGATCGAAAATTCATCAATTCAAATTTTTCAACCCTTGTTTTCTCGCAGCCCCGTTCTTTATTTTGCGCTCGTTTCCTTTGGGCGTGATTCTTAAGGACCACGCGGATTTTCGGCTTCGACCGCGAGACGCGCCAGGAATTCTCAGTATCGTATCAACAGGTGGTCCAGGCAAAAGGATCCTCGCAGCCCCTTTTTTTCCTCTACTTCTTCCTCCTGGCTCTTCTCACCCCGCGTCAACCGGGCTCGCACAACCAGCCACCCTTCTTTTCTTCCTTTTTTCGTCTCTTCGCCCTATCCACCCCCTCGTCCCACCCTCCACTGCGCGCATTCTCCACGTTCAACCAGACTTCGGGAATCTTTAAATTCCCGATATATCGCCCGTCTCGCCTCCCGCGACGTCTCTCCATCCGCGTGAGCTTTTCAAAATCTCGGCTCTTCGATTCAACTCGAGTATGCCGTCGATGAAAATTCTGCGTAAACTTTTTCACGAGGTTGCCTTATTTTTTTTCGTCGTACAATTTTCGCAACCACTGGGGAATGGTTTGATTGTTGCTTCAAAGATCCCGAACACGAATCTCAATGATTTTGGAAGTACTGCACTTCGTTTTCCACTTACCCAGGATTCACATGACTTTCGAGAAACAAGAAACTGTACAGGCGGTCATTTCCAGCTCTGCAAAAATTAGCGAAAAGATCCACCAAGAACGCAAATATATTCGCTTTTTCCTTCTGTTCAAGGTTCCGCAATAATGACATTGAACTTTGCATCGTTGGAATGCATGGAATA
The DNA here is from genome assembly GCA_963210295.1 of Ophion ellenae. NCBI lineage: Eukaryota > Metazoa > Arthropoda > Insecta > Hymenoptera > Ichneumonidae > Ophion > Ophion ellenae. The sequence goes on from OY723385.1 coordinate 59,385,030, forward strand.
TTATAATTTTACAATTTTTTGAATTTCTTGTAGATGATATTTGTAACGAAAATCCGTCAATCATTTTTTAAGTCGCTTATTCAGAGACTTAGAATCCAAATGTGAAAAAAATGTACAATAATTAAAATAAGGAAATAAAAATGCAATTAATTAAAAAAAAAATTAGCCACGTTTTTAAAACGGACTAAAAAATATAAAATAATTGTTCCTAGCCCCATACAGATTTATAATCCAATAAAGATTCCTGACCGCACACAGATTGTCCTGAAAATTTGTGATTGTGAATCACAAGTTTGTGATTGTGAATCACAAATTTGTGATTGTAAATCTACAAATGATATGAACTGTTGTGTGAGTTTTCTCAACGACAGCTACTCCCTACACTCCTTACTATTATCTATGCATGCGCCCCACGTTTTTCGTTTTAAATCTTACAAGTATTTTCATAGCTATTAAAAATTCACAATCCCACATTTTCAGGACAATCTGTATGCGGTTAGGAATCTGTATTGAGGTAAAAATCCGTATGGGGCTAGGAAAAATAATTTTATACTTTTTAGTCCGTTTTAAAAACGTGGCCCACATTTTTTTTAAATTAAATAATTTTATTTTCTGCTTTTTAGTCTTGTGTGTGATATTTTGCTTTTCCATCTCTAGGCATCGCTTGCGTTGGGGGGCTGGCTCCTTGACCATCGTAGAAATCGTCACTGATGCACCATTCATTATTAATATTATTATTATTTTTGAAAAATTCTCTTTCACTAAACTATATTTTTTATTTCGTTATTTATTTTTTTCACCATTTTTCTTCTCTTTCTTTCTCTCTCTGTGACAGACTTGCCTGTCTGTTTATTTGTCTGTCATCCAGATCTGAGCTATGTTCAAAGTTTCAAGTCTCTGGCTCATCCGGAAGCTCGTTTAAAATCGATTGCAAAATTTGTACCGAACAGACAAACAGACAACAAGCAAAGCGAGTTAATAAAAATGTTTACAATTCATCTCGGTGAATGTTCGTATTATGTCTCCAATTAGAGTTCATATAATTAATTTAAAAATCATCCTATTAACGGTATATTGGATAAATATTAAAATGCGGGAGGGTGTTCGTGCGATCTAATTCATCAAGGGGAAGAAAAATAAGCGCATAAGCTGTTCTCTTATGGTAGGATCCACGATACTGATTACATAGAGAGAACGGGACAGAAATATACAGAGATGAGAAAGCGTTGAGTCAGACGATCGCGGTGAGCTTGCGAGAGAGCTGGCCACTATCGAGTTATTTCAGCGCCCACGAGAAGCGGTATAGGGTGTGGCGTGTATATATATATATATATATATATATTGAGATAGAGATAAGCGTTATCCGAGAGCAGCCTCGCTCCCCGCCAACTCCCACCCCTAAAAGCCATGAATATTAACGATTTCGTCCGTTTCGGATCCGCGAACCACCTCTATATATACTAAACACTCTGTCTATCTCTCTATATAGCAATCCAAATACACACACATATGTATATCCATGAATATGTTCGTATGTGTATATGTACATATATAGGAAATTCCATTTCAAATCGGCCCTTCTAACATCGACTTTGCAAAAATTACCCAAAATTACAAGAAACACAAATAGTGAAAGGAGAATAACCCTTCTATTTAAAGTAGTCCTGCATTTTGTAATATTTGTGGATTGCGTAATTATTACGCCGTTTTTGAGTCGCGTATCAATATCCAAGTATTCGTTCCCGACTCAAAAACGGCGTTCGAAAATAAAAATAAACATCCCGCATGATTTATCAAAGTATCGGCTGACTAGAAGTACATATTTCTACTTATATTTTTTCGCCGATGTTTTCCAACTACAAAAGTGTGGCTGCAATATTTTTTCATTTGACGAGTGTTTGAATTCAGATAAAAGTTTTTATAAGTCAATGCGCGATTTAAAAAAATATTTTCAGAGCACCGTTTTTGAGTCGGGACTGAATATACAAACATTTGTTTCCGACCCAAAAACAATGTTCTAAAAAAAATATCGTGCAAAGATTTATCAACGTAAAGGCTGACTAGAGGTACATATTTCTACTAATCCCTTTTCGGCGTTATTTTCCAACCACTGAAGTCCGACAATCAGTGCGAGGGATTGTTTCCTCAGTGCGCGATATTTTTTCTATTTTTAGAACACCGTTTTTGAGTCGGAAATCAATATCCCAAAATTCGTTTCCGAATAAAAAACGGTGTTAAAAATAATTGCGCAATGATTTATTAAAGTAAAGGCTGACTAGAGGTATATATTTCTACTTATCTCTTTTCGGCGTTGATTTCCAACCGCTGATGTCTGAAAATTGGTGCGAGGGATTCTTTTGTCGTTGCGCGATATCTATTTTTATTTTTAGAGCACCGTTTTTTATTTAGAATTCAATATCCAAACATTCGTTCTCGACTAAAAAAGGGCGATCTAAAAATATGAATATAGTTATCTTATTTATAATATAAATAAAAATAAAACATCACGTGATGATTTATCAAAGTAAAGGCTGACTAGAGGTATATATTTCTACTTATCTCTTTTCGGCGTTGTTTTCCAGCTGCTGAAGTTTGGCTGCGATTTTTTTTCCACCTTTCAAGAGTATGAATTCAGATAAAAGTTTTCATAAATCATTGTGCGATTTAAAAGAATATTTTTAGAACACCGTTTTCGAGTTGGGCATAAATATACAAATATTCGTTCGCGCCTCGAAAACGGTGGTCTAAAAATAAATAAAAATATCGCGCAATGATTTGTCAAAGTAGAGGCTGACTAGAGGTACATATTTCTACTTATCTCTTTTTGGCGATATTTTCCATCTGCTGAAGTCTGAAAATTGGTGCGAGGGATTTTTCGTCATTGCACAATATTTTTTTGGTTATTTATAGAACACCGTTTTTGATTCGGGAATCAATATCCAAATATTCGTCCCTGATTAAAAAACGGCGTTCTAAAAATAAAATTAAAATATCGCGTAATGATTTATCAAAGTAGGGTCTGACTAGAGGTACATATTTCTACTTATCTCGTTTTAGCGACATTTTCCAACTGCTGAAGTCTGAAAATTGGTGCGAGGGATTTTTTCGTTATTGCACAATATTTTTTTTGGTTATTTTTAGAACCCGTTTTTTATTCGGAAATCAATATCCAAATATTCGTTCCCGATTAAAAAACGGCGTACTAAAAATAAAAATAAAATATCGCGTAATGATTTATCAAAGTAGATTCTGACTAAAGGTACATATTTCTACTTATATTTTTTTGGCGATGTTTTCCAACTGCTGAAGTGTGAAAATTGCTCTGAGGAATTCTTTCGTATTCTTCTAGTACGTGCTAACGGGGAAGGGGACGGTCGAAAGGTACCGAATTACTGCAGAATCGATTCGAACTGAAATTACCTATATTTGTGTATGTATATTTGAGGCAAGATGGGTGGGATGCAAGGAGGGGTGGAGGATTGTCGGATCGACCGTGGAATTCCCTCGCGTGCAGCGTGGCACACACCCCGATTCCGAATCGTTATTCTCATCGCCAGTTCTCCTACATATGTGCACACACACACACACACATATGTATAGCTTGTATAACTGAACATGTAATCGTTAATATTTCATACCGCATTGATCAGTGATATTTTATTAGCCTTTCGGCCATTATGTAGGCTATCGACAGAGCTCTGTGAAGCAGGAGACGTTCGTGTATATAACAACATTTCACCAAAAGTGGCTACTATCAATTGAGGTATTCAAGCGGGATATACATTTAGACCGGAAAAAAACAAGCAATATTGAGGGATTTTTTAAACTAAGAAATAATTATTCTTCCCCTATCAAACTTTAGGTATACTTGAATAGTATATTTAAGTATACGAAACAATTTTTTAAATTAATTCGTCATTGAAATGATGTAGCTGTGGCAGAGTGTTACAGCAAGATCGCCGCAGGAGCTGCGAATCGTGCAGTCCAGCTTCCCGTAGACGTTGATTTGCAAAAAAAGTTCAAATATATTTTTCAGTTAGAAAATGTATAGTTTCTATGTGACGGTAATTAAAATGAAGAAAATGGCACGCATTTACAAAAGAAAATCAACATTTCACGCAACATTTCTGCAAAATGTGGATTAAAAATGTAGTTTTTTTTCCAATTTTTTAAAAACAACTCTCGTCAAGTAGAAGATATCAATATTATCAATATTTCTACCAAGTTTCAACTCAATCGGCGTAATAGTTTTTGAGTAATCCTGCACGCCAATTTCGATAATGTAGTTTTGAGAAAAACGCGTTTGAAGTTTACGCCCGCTCCGCTGTAACGTTTGAACTTTTTAAAATTTCGCTTTGAAACTTTAGGGAAATATTCTACATATATAGTTCTATCGTTTAAAGAAGAAAAAAAGGAAATCGATTTTTTGATCGTTGTAAATGTATATCCCGCCTTAAGGAAAGTAGATGCACCACTGACACTCGAGGGCGAGAGCGATAGCTGAAAATCCACTTCTCACTATTTTTTGCTGAAATGAAATTTTATTTTCAGCACTATTAGAATCGGAACAGAGTAGAACTTTTTTTCCGAAATGTCAGTCGACTTGGAAAATGTGCAACGGGATTTTTAATATTCGAGCGATTTCAATTTTTCGTCGAAAAGAAGAACGCTCAGTAGTGGTTCGTTGATTTATTTAATATTAATGATTTAATGTTTAAAAAATATATATATATTTTTTTCAAACAGTACTGCTCGAGCTCGTAGGAACAACCGGTTTGTTAGATTTCTTTTTTCCTTGCATTTTTCAACGTCCTTTTGCAAATAGGGGTTGTATTTTTCGATTTCTAATTTTTCGAACAGCCGGTTCATCTCGACATATGAATCTTGGTGGCGGTAAAGTTTTTTTGAAAACCGGCAGACAAATTGTCCACCAAAATTTAAGGAAACTTTTATTTTAATTCAAGGACTCGTAAGTTGAAAAAAATCGCAGCCAATAGAGGGAATCGTCATATCGAAAGATTTACGATTGCGAAAAGATAAGTTCGAAACAGAATCGCATGTTCTAAATGAAGTAAGGTTTACAGCTACTTCAGTGCACCATCTCAAATTAAGGCGGGACACCACTGTGACGGGTCGAAAAAAAAAGATTTTTTGTCCATTTCCTAAAAAAAAACGTATTCAAGAATATGTGAAAAAAAAAATTCCAATTAATATATTGAAAATGGACCGAGTTTCAGGGGATTTACTGAGAGCAGGTAGCGCAACCATTTAGGTATACTGAAACTTTCAATCGCGTTTTTCTGGAAACGACTTTTCTCGACATGGCCGGAACCATAACTCTAATTATCCGATGTTCAATCTAAAAAAATCAAAATTTCCCTAATTGCAGTAGCTATCGTTGTACACAGCCGTTTTTCTGTTTGAAATTTGTATTTTCAAGTGCCCGAATATAAGTCAAAATTTCGCCAAAATTACACTTCCATTTGAACACCCGTCATTTTGTGATTTTTTTCTTTCGAAAAACGGATACACACAACGAGACCTACATTTATAGAGATTATAAAACTTTTTTATTTTCTTTTCACACCAATCCCTATCAATTTATCGATCTGGCCGTTGGACCACCTTTTTATACAGATGCTTTATTATCCCTCAATAAGGTTGTTAATTCTCAATTTTTTTCACACATATTTACACGAAATAATTCCAATTGAAATATACCTTTTTTTCCAAATCCCAAATAAATAATCTAGTAGACAAAAAAATCTTTTTCAAATGGAATATACCAAAAAAGAATCCACTGGAATATACCTTTTTTTCAAATCCCAAATAAATAATTTAGTAGACAAAACAGATCTAAAAAACGACCTTTTTCGGCCCGCCACAGTGGTGTCCTCCCTCAAGCAAAATTCGAACAAATCAATTTTTCAAACACCTTCCAGTGTATTTGTCTATTTTTCCCACTACTCACCAATCCTCGTTGCTGCAAAAGCTCCACAATTTTTGGAAAAAAAACCTTCAATTTCGAAGATTTTTTCTTTGCTCGATAATGCGAAAAAATAGCGAAGGACTTTTTCATTTGCACAAGAGATGTGTAGATCAAGGCAACAACGTCTCATTATTCGAATGGTATATATTATGCCTGTGAATGCATCGAAACTTTTGGGCTCACTCGTCAATCAATGCAAAAAATATGACATAATTTATTCCTTCGGGGTAAATCGACTAGGCTGTGAAAAAAGAAACATACGGCTTAACTTTGCGTCCGCCAATTTCTCCAGAACGGGAAGACTGCCCATCGCCCCCCCCCCCCTCCCCGCTACGTTCTTTGCTCTTACGCTCGGACACTGAACAATTATTCAGCCACTAATTGAGTTAGGTCGCGGCCTGAATGCCCGATGAATATTCATATCCGGTCGGAGCACAATCTCCTCCACCCACCTCCTGTTTCGGTCACTACGAACTGCCCTCTATCCCTTTCATTGGGTTGGCAAGCGTCGCAAAAGCTTCGCAGTCAAGCGCAACAAGATGAAAAAGTTTCAGGAGAGTTAAAGATTTTAATAAAATTAAAAATTATCGAGACAGCTCTTACCTCCTTCTTCTCACCCCTTTCCACCACTCATCATTGGCTCCCAACCTGTTTCGAGTTTCAATTCGGTCCATCCAGTTCAAGAGGCCCCAAAGTCACAAATTATAAAGAATTTTCGTTTTTTTTTGCTGTAATTTTCATTTGTGAACTAGACATTTCATTTTTTCAAATGCCACGTGAAGCACGAAAATGAGAATTTTCTCATATTTTTTCAACGATACGATAAAATGGGAAACAACTACCCCTATTTGAGTAGACACTCGACACGTATTCCGATATCGTGCTTTTGAAAATATAACGCCAGTGCAAATGATGACCCTTTTCTTCGATCAATTAGCAGTAGATATTTTTTACATTTTTGTTACAATCGAACGGACTGACAGGGACAGCTTTTTTCCCTTCGAAGCTTCCGAACAAAATCGCATAGCCGGCTGTTTTCCCATTTCGCATGACTGAAGGGGTTAGGCCACTCTAGAGGCCGAAAAAATAGGCTTTTTGGGGATTATTTTTTCAGAAAAACTACGCAATAAATCGAGATTACAAAAAGGGTATTCATCATGCATATCAGTGACTATATACAATAATTTTTTTGAAGCGATTCATTTTAAAATGGCGGCTGTGCAGCGTTTATCTCAAAACTGCATTTTTCAAGCTGGCCGGAAACATAACTCAGACAATTTTTAACCGATTCACTTGAAATGTTGAATATATCTTGAAAAATAGATTGTCTATGGAAGTACGTAGGATTTTTTTTTATATTGTATAGTTCATTTGTTATTAACAATTATCTGACGATTTTTTAGGCAAATTTTTAGCTGTCCAAAAATTTGCCTAAAAAATCATTAATAACAAATGAACTATGCAAAATAAAAAAAAATCCTACGTGCTTCCGTAGACAATGTATTTTTCAAGATATATTCAACATTTCAAGGGAATCGGTGGAAAATTGTCTGAGTTATGTTTCCGGCCAACTTAAAAAATGCAGATTTTAGATAAACGCTGCACAGTCGCCATTTGGAAATTAATCGCGTTAAAAAAATTATTGTATATAGTCACTGATATGCATGATACACACCTTTTTTTGTAATCTCGATTTATTTTGTAGTTTTTCTGAAAAAAATCCCCAAAAAGCGTACTTTTTCGGCCTCTACAGTGGCCTAAGGCCTTAAGGAACGGTTGCGCGGTCGACCTCTCTGATGTCGATGAAATTTTGCATTTTTGTAGAATGGGTAAAAATAGGCGACACGTATTTTTTACATCTGCGGAAGCCGATTTTTAAGGGGTGAAACGCACCCTCGAAAATAGGGGTGTTTTTCGTTTTTCGTCGATAACGTTCTCGTTCTCATCTCCAATGTATAGTACACGAACAAATAAACATTGTTGCAATTTGACATTTTTTCATATCTCATACCGTTAAAACGTTATCGACGAACAACGAAAAACACCCCAATTTTCGAAGGTGCTTTTCAACCCTTCAAAACCGGGTTCCGCAGATATAAAAAAATACGTGTTGCCTATTTTTACCCATTCTACAAGCATGCCAAATTTCATCGAAATCGGAGAGGTCGGCCTCGCAACCCTTCCTCGTTAGCTAGATTGCGATTTGCATAAAGCAATTCAACGTGCCACATATCAAGTTCTCAAAAAAAGTCAACAAGAATAAGACAATTACGATAAAACTCTTCCGAACGTGCCGTTGCGGCTATTTCTACTGTTTTTTGGCAGTTTTGACGAATCGACACCTACAGCGTGCTTGTCGATGATATTCATTGCTCCGGCATACATGGGGCATTTTAGGAAAAATCGATGGCTCCGCGAACGAAAAAAAAAACTTCAAATAAAAATATAGCCTTTATCGCGTGAACACCCAATGTTAATATTTTGCATAACTGATAGATCGTTAAAAAATATTTCGATCAAGTTCATGCCCAAAAATGTCGTTAGGGGTAATATGGGCAATTAAATAATCTCAAACTGAATGGGGAAAAGAAACGAATTTAATCAGGAAAAAGCGCTATTATTTCCATTCCAGTAGCTCGTCTTTAAGCTCCACAATTTGATACGTGCAATTGCACTACGATTTCATCGTTATGTGTGTTCGGCGAGTCGTTTCCTTCGAATAAAAGAAACGGTCGTGATTACGACTGAGGAGAGACTCGAAGTGGAATGCCTCGTATTTATATACACATAGGGGGTGGATAAGGACACGAAACGATCTCTTTTGGAGAGCACGTAAGATTCGTTTTTTTTTCTACTTCTTTCTTTCTTTCTCTTTTTGGAAACGTAGTAGATAAGATAGCTATGGCTGGTATCCATATAGGACGGGAGAAATGGCGAGGAACATCCTCCGTTTTCAACCCTCGAGCCACGACCACACGACGACAACGAGCGCGACGACGAAGGCTTCATAAATATTCAGCCAGTCGTTAGGACGAGTGGCAAAGTATAAAAGTCGCTGGTCGTCGTCTGACGACAACGGGAACAACGACGAGAACGAGAACGAGAACGACGAATCTAACGGCTCCACCATTTCCACCACCCAGTTGCCTTTGTAATTTCATTCGTAATGCCTGTCTAACCAGCCTTCTTTTTCACTATCGAATCTCCCTTTGTTTCTCGCACCATCCTACCTGCACATTGTTTCCGTGTATCCTTTAATCCAAGACAATGTCGATCTCCGCTCGATAGTGACGATTATTTCAAACTCCGATGACCAAAAATGTTAGCTTCGTACGTACGATTGACCAGAAGCTTCAATTGGTTCCTCGATCGATTATCTTCATCCATCTTTTCATGCATTCAATTTCGTTTCAATGTCAACTCATCCTTCTTGCCAATTTCGAAATATTGTATTTCCACTGTGAATTCCAAAATTGCAGTTTAAGGGGTTATACCTACTTGTGAAAGTCGAAAAATCACGTTTTTTTTAAACCATTATATTTTGACGGGGTATCATCCTGTAAATAGTCGCTGAAAATTTCAAGGTGATCGGATTAAAATTGACAGATTTATAGGCTGTTGTGTTGACGCCCGTCGGGACGCTCGCAGCGTCGTTCGAGACTTTAAACGATTTCTTCTCAAAAGTACGCTTCCAAATTCGGTGAGCAAAATATCTTAAAAACTCTTAAAATATCTTTCCGAAATTTTTTAAGTTCTTTCTATACGCGAAAATATAGTATTTGATTGAAGGATTTTTCCGATGTCTACTTTCGGGTTGATTAAAAATGTTACAACATTAAAGTCACCCCCATTATCTGACTATCTGACTCTCTCTTTGCGAAAAAGCTCATTTCTTTTTGCAACAATCGAGACTCATTTTGGACACGCGCCATTTTTTTAAATTCGATATTTCGGAAGTTCCTCCAATCAATCATAGAATAAACCAATAAACTAACGAAATTTGGTTTTTCGATATTAGATAACCTGGTTCAGAAGTGCATTGCTCACCGCAAAAGACGTTTTCGGCAGGTGCGTCCCGGACATCAGCTGCAATCATCGTTGCCAATTACATATTTTCACGAAAAAAATTAGTGTTCCTCAGATGACACTTTTTCAGATAGCTAATTTTTGTAGAAATTTATCATCATGATTATCTTTTTAAAAATCCCAAAAATGAGCTGTTTTCGACAGTTACAACTAGGCATAGCCCGTTAAGGGGTTTTCTCACTTTAGACGCCAAACAAGGCTATTTTCATGCATTTTTGAACAAATTGCTATTATTGATATTGATATAAAAATTGTTACACTTAATAAATATACTTTCGAAATACATTAGAAACATTTTTTCGTGTATCTATGTAACCGAAACAAACTTTAAACAGGTTTTTCTCGGAACAACGTTTTTCGACGGCTTGTTGATAAAATCGTCAAAACTACTGAACCGACCCTTATGAAATTCTAACCACATATTCTTGATAACTATAGCTATAGCGCACATCAAGGATATTAATAATTTTGATATTTACTATTCCTTCGCCAAAAATGGTGAAAAACACGTTTTTTTTTTGTTTCTTCGTCAAATGTCCGCCATTTTGTTATTTTTGCATATATAAAAAATCGTATGATATGCGCTATAGCCATTAACACACTGAATCTAAAACCGTCTGATTTTTTCGTTTCGGACGATCCATCTCCGAGATTTCATCAACAGCGCAGACCTACAATTTTTTTAGGACATTTTTTTAACTACCATTTTCGTCTATAAATAGTGACTAAAATAAATGCATTTTTTTTCAGTGTATTTCGAAAGTGTATTTATTAAATGTAACAACTTTTATATCAATATCTATAAAACAAACCTATAAAAAAATCATGAAAATAGTATTTATTAGCGTCTCAACTGAGACGACCCCTTAAACTTTCATTCCTGTCTGACAAGTATGCGCCGAGTTGAAGAAAAAAAAAACTATCACGAAGCTTTCGTAGCTAAAATGAACGACCAATTTAATACGGTTGTCATGAAGGTTACATTAACAAGGCTAAAAGCGCAAAGGACACAATTTCACTTTTCCCAGAGGGTCGTACGGGCATAACTAGCTCTTGGTAATGTGAGACAGTTGTGGAGGTTTTGTCACAAAGCTTACGAGCAACGCAAGAGATCAACAGAGTGAAAAGGAACAAGAGGTAGAGAGAGAGAGAAAGAGAGAGATGAGAGCAAAGAGGGGGCGGGTTAGAATGCGCGGTACTAAGGGTTGGAGAAAGCTTTAGAAAGCGAGACCTCCAGCTTCACTGACTATATATATTACAATGCAATAGGAGAAACTGTCGAGTTAAGTAACTGCTGGTACTTGCAGTAAGTTCGCGCCGGGGCAATGAGACCGCCAACATAAACACCCCTAATATACGAACAGACTCGAAGGGCCAAAAGGCGTACGCGAGTACGGGTCACAAGCATATACAATTTATACACATATACAAAAAGGACATTTTGCCCGTTTGCTATCCATGCAATGTTGATTATCAGCACATTCGGTTGTTTTCAGGACAATACCCAACTTTTTCAAAGCTATTCGCTGCTTTCAGCTACCGGATGGTCCTTGAAATAACCTTCACGTAAAAATACTTTCATTCGCGTCAAGATGATTTCGAAGACGTTGGGATTAACATAATTTTGGGTACAGCGAGAATTGACTACTATGGGAACGGTTTGCAAAGTCAAGTGTCCCCAAAATCACTTTTTTGCATACACACACACATATATATATATAATACTAGCAGAAAAATTCAATGTTTCTACCGAGGACTATTTGCGAAGAAAAGCACCGATCCACGGCATGTAAATAAATTGCATCCCCCTCTCGCGACTATTACGTTGACCTCGTATTGCAGCTGAATAGGAAAGTTTTTAATTTCGCGAAGAGAATCTCCCGCAGGGATACGAGACGGAAAATTTATGAAAAGGGAAGAAACTTGAGGAAAGTTAAGGGAGTCGAATTATAGCTGTGAAATATGATTTTTCGAGGTGTAATTCAACCGGCGAATTTTTTTTTTCGGCCTTCGCGAGTTTTTTATTCTAAAAAAATGCACATGGACGAGGTTGCATTTGAAGAAAAGCGCGGGTGCGATTTTTATTTTCGCCTGAGAATTGCTTCCAACGTTGTCATACTTGGGCAGTGTTTTTCGATTGCTCTCAGTCATTTGGGGCGAGAAAACGAGGGAGACGTGCGTTTTTTGTTAATTATAGGCCATCGAGTTGGATTGGACGTGGCAACGGTGCTTTTGTTGCAGAGCACTTCTATAAGAAACCGGAAGTGTAGCTCTTTTGATAAGGTTCGTGCCTAGATTGACTGGTAGGGGGCTGTTTTTTATGTTAAAATGTACGTCTCCCCCTCCTCTTTCATGTGTGGGCTCTCTCTCTCTCGTCAATCTGCTCGCTCCTTGCATCGGCACCTTTGTGTGACAAACAGATACATGCGTCAGATAGTGGTGACACCCTTTCGTGACTGAAACAACTATTGGGGGTGGCTTTACATCAGGAAGTATTGGGCTCACGTTTTCCACCCCCTCTCGCCCATACAAAGTCCCTTTGCGCATTGTCTATCGTTCTTCCTCTCTTCCGCTCTCCCTTTATCTCTCCCTTTCTCTCTTGCCATCGGTCTTTCTCTCCTCTGGCCCTTTGGCAGGGGTTGCTGCTGTTCCGTGTTCAAGAGCTTACCGGTACGAGCCACGTTCATAAAACGGTCTTAGGAAGACCCAGAATAAAAGGAGAGAGAGAGAGAGAGAGAGAGAGAGAGAGAGAGAGCAAAAAGTAGTGAAGGATCCGTAAGGAGGGGGATGCAAAGTGGAGGAGAAGTCGTGCTCAAGTAGACAAGGGACACGTCAGCTTCGGCATCCTTACCACTCAGTCTTTTATAGATTATTCACGAACAATGAGCCAGGATGGCAAGTGGCACAATGGTCGATGCTACTGCGCCTGTCTATACGGGCGGAGATGCAAAATAGAAACGAAAGAAAAACAAAAAAGAAACACATCCTCTTGTACGTCTTCTGGCCCTTTTATGTGTCACGACACCAACGTGCGTCATGAAACATGCAAAAACCGGAAGTAATTTTGAACAATTGCCCAACTCCGTATACGTTCACCCTACATCCTTCGTCCCCACTTGTCTCGCATCGTTTCCCGTCTCCCTTCCTCAAAAACAATAGTCAATAAAATTGGCTGCTCCTTGCGTCGGGATGTTTTTTTTTCCCGCGAATAAACTTGCACGAGTGAAGCGAAAAAGGGAAAGGGAGCGAGACTGCGAAAAAGAGCGAAAGATAGAGCATAAAAACAAAAAAATGTCATACACGCAATTTTTTATTTATTTTTCACAACTTGAGAACCTGTCAAACTCTGACACTTCATCGTTCATCTTTATGCATTTTTGTCGACTGCGCACGTTTTGTATTGAAAGTCTGGTAAAAGACGACCGCAAACGTGCCAACTTTGCGTACAAAATATCGACCTGCCTCTGCAACTGCCTAAATGCGCGTTAGTGTGCCTTCCACCCTATCGCACACTAACCTAGGGGCTTTCTACCCCGGAAAGGCTGCGAAGCTTGCTGTCACTTTTTCGGATAGCTGCGCGTGTGTGTCGGGGACAGCGAGCGAGAGAGAGGAAGAGAGAGAGAGAGAGAGAGAGAGAGAGAGAGAGAGAGAGAGAGAAAGATTGCATGACTGTATGTGAGAGGAAAAGGAGAGAGTACGAATGTAGCAAAGTGCATACATGAACGCGATCACACACGCGACGTACCCGCTTATTTGTGGATGAGTGGTCGTCTGTGTGTATCAATATCTGCATATGGGGTCTTTTCCGTCGACTGGAATTCATTTTTATGACATGATTTTCAGCGGAAGAATAAAGAATCTGAAGTTATCGAAGTTTACATGCGTTTTTTTTTTCATTTTCATTCGAGATATTGAGACAATACTCTTTTAGTGTATTATAAATGTATTATAAGAATTAAGTTTCCATCGTTGGAATGCAATTAAAGTTATCATTTTTCAATTGCTTCAATTTGTTGCTGCTAATCTTCGTTACGGAATTCCGTCAATCATTTTCTGAGTCGCTTATTTAGAGATCTAGAATTTTAATCTGAAAAAATGTAAAATAATAAAAATGAGGAAATAGAAATGGGTTTTTTATAATTTATTTCGTGTTTTTCTTTAAAAAAAAATTCACCGCTAATTCATTATTTAAGGGGTTAGGCCACTCTAGAGGCCGAAAAAATAGCCTTTTTGGGGATTTTTTTCTTCAGAAAAACTACGAAATTAATTGAGATTACAAAAAATGGTGTTTATCATACATATCAGTGACTGTATACAATAATTTTATTGAAGCGATTAATTTCAAAATGGCGGCTGTGCAGCGCTTATCTCAAAACTGCATTTTTTAAGTTGGCCGGAAACACAACTCAGACAATTTTCAACTCGTTCACTTGAAATGTTGAATATATATTGAAAACTACATTGCCTATGGAAATACGTAGGATTTTTTTTATATTGCATAGTTCATTCGTTGTCAACAATTATCTGACGATTTTTTAGACAAATTTTTTACTTTCCTAGAATTTGCCTAAAAATCATATGATAGACACCCTTTTTTGTAAAGTCGATTTATTTTGTGGTTTTCTTGAAAAAAAAAATCCCCAAAAGCTTATTTTTTTTGGCCTCTGGAGTGGCCTTGAAATATTCAGACTGCGAGATTATTGAGATAATATTCCTTTAGTGTATTATACATTTATTATGAGAACGAAGTTACCATCGTTTGAATGCAATGAAAGTTAACATTTTCCAATTCCTCAAATTTCTTGTTGCTAATCTTCGTTAAGAAATTCCGTCAATCATTTTTTAAGATTTTATTTTCATTTTAAAGATCCAGAACTCAAATCTGTAAAAAATATAAAATAATAAAAATAAGGAAATAAAAATATAAAAAGAGATTTTCCATAAATTGTTTCGAGTTCTTTGAAGAAAAAAGATTCACGGCTAATTCATGATTAACAATATTCCGACTGCGAATGATAAATGCAGCCAAAAATCGTGCAACTTCGAAAAGAAAGTCCCATATGCATATGTGCAAATATATCATGTGCGCGTGTATATTTGGGCACATATACGTATAGTTACAAATATACTGCAAGCTCTCTTTCATTGATAGCTCCTCTCGGTTTCTGTATTGCTCTCTGCATCCCTCTTTCGTTTATCTATACGTGTCACTCTGTATCTGTCTATCGCTATCTCTGTCTCCCTATATTTCTCCCTTCTCCACCCCACCGCCCCTCTTTCTCGCTCTCGTCTATATAGATTTGGCGTTGTTGTACTGTGGCGTTTGGTGTTTCGTGTACTGTTTGGTGTTTTAATGTTGATTGGACGACTGCCGATTCAGCGGGGGTTCGTTTGTCGCAATTCTCGGTGCTGACTCTTGTCTCTACCTCTCTATCTCTCCTAGCCTCACTCGATGCAGACTGCACTCTCGGCCATCGCCAATGTATATATCGTAGCAGGACTCGTGGTGGACGAGGTCAGTTTGCCTTTGGTAAAATTTGTTAACGATCGTGTCATCTCAATTCATACGCATATGCCTCCACCCCCTCCCCCCTGCACAGACTCAAAATGAGACAAAATGACCGTTGAAGTATAAAAAATAAAAATCGTCCGTTTATTCAATTTTTTCAAAATTACGGTTTAATAAAGTATTTTTCTCACGAGGGGTATTGAAAAGTATTCTTCATTTCGAAACAAAATAAGATAGAATGATCGTAGAAATATATATTTTTTTATTTTACTTGTTTATATATTTTTTCGAACTTTGCGGATTGAAAAATTAATTTTTTTTTTACAAGGACTATAAGTACAGTCGTGCTGTCGCTGAAAAACCCCGGAATCGGAGAAAATTCGAAGAAGGCTAGTTTTTTGACAGGTGGTTTTGTAGGTGCCGCGGGTGCTAAATCCAAGTTTGCCGAAAAATCGGGCTGTAGGTTTTTTTTTAAGGGGATGAAAGGAGATGGGGGTGGATTAATGGCAAACTACAACCCCTACGAGGTCGACGCCGTGAGACAAAATGTTCAGAAAAATCCGGGATTTTTCCACAGCGCCGAAGTCATGGAAGTTCATTTTAGGGGTGAAAATGTGGGGTGAAATTTCGAACAATCGGTTTTAATTCAATAACTCTTTAGAAAAAAAACGTACACTTTTTGTTCAAATGGGAACGTTGTAGCCCTTGAAAAGACGCGTCGATCGAGTATTTGATCATCGTTCTCCGATAACATCTTCACCCCCAAAAGAATTGTTGAAGTATAAACAAAAAAATTGTTTATTGAATAACTCAAAAACAATCGATTTTTCGCGTATGGTTCAAATGTACAAAATGTAAAGAATAATTTTCTGTATATTTTCGTTTCTATGGACCACCCTTGAATTTTGATTTTCCAACCCCTCTTGGGGGTTGAAAATTCAAAATGAAATTCTGGGAAAACTATTGACCGCGCGAATTCGCCGCCGTGGAAGAATTTGTAGCTTGAACCCTTAGCTACATTTTTATCCACAGCGCCAAACTCGTATCTCTTTATTTTCGGTCAATAATTTTTCCAGAATTTCATTTTGAATTTTCAATCCCTGAGAGGGGTTCGAAAAAGCAAAATTCAAGGGTGGTCCATAGGAAGGAAAATGTAGAGAAAATTAATCTCTACATTTCGTACATTTAAGCCTTTGATGAAAAATCGATTGTTTTTTGAGTTATTCAATAAACCATTTTTTTGTTTATACTTCAACTATTGTTTTGGGGGTGAAGATATTATTGGAGAGGGATGATCAAATACTCGATCGACGCGTCTTTTCAAGGGCTGCAACGCTCCTATTTGAACGAACATTGTATGAGTTTTTCCTAAAGACTTATCGAATGAAAAATGATTTTTCAAAATTGCACCCCACTTTTTCCCTCCAAAAATGAACTTCCACGAATTCGACGCTGTGGACAAAAATAAAGCCCCGATTTTTCTGAATATTTTGTCTCCCGGCGCCGACCTCGTGGGGGTTGTAGTTTGGCATTAATCCACCGCCATCCCCTTTCATCCCCTAAAAAACCCTACACCCCGATTTTTAGGCAATCTTGGATTTAGCACCCGCGGCACCTACAAAATCATCTGTCAAAAAAGTAACCTTCTTCTAATTTTTTCCGATTCCAATATACAGCACGACTGTACTATATTGGAAATAACTGTTTACTTTCAAACATGCATCATGTTCCAAACCGCTCAAGGCACCGACCTAAAATTTCTTTGAGAAAATCTATTTTCCTATATAAGGCTTCCAAGGTGAAACAAAATCCACAAGATATTCAGGAAAATTTTAAATGAACATCATACGTATGTGAGAATGCGATGGATGGAGTAACAGCGAGATAGAGAGACATAGCGAGAGAGGCAGCGCGGAATTCAATATTGGGACGTCATGGGTGGAAACACTTGTACGCCACCAAATATTCATTTGAAAAAAAAAACATTTTTTTAAATACCAAAAAATGTCCGAAAATACCGTTTTAAAGTGAAAATAGCCGTATGTTAATTTCAGCAGCGGTGAGCCCGTCCCGTATATGGTGGACAATGCCGGCCTCATGTTCACGCCAAGGTACGTGAACGACGCACACACAGCTGTACACACCCATACCCAAACGGAAATTTACACACAAGTTTACGCCCATACGCATTCAATGTGCAATATTTTTTTTTTTCCCCCCCCAATGTATGGGGAATCTTTTGTGCGCGATTCGAATGTTCGGAAAATCAGGCTCACGTATGTCCGACATTAGCAAAAATGAAAACCATTAGCAAACCCAAAAACTCTTTTAGCGAAAAATATTTTCCTAGAGTCGTGAAAAATTCTGATTCAGTAAAATACTCTCGGACTTTCATATGCGGACCTGAACGAAACGATTTTTTTTTGTTGCCTGGAAAATCTCTTCAGGCAACTGATTCGTTCGTATCGCGTTCAATTGATCAGACCAGTTCGAAACCATAATCGAGAGCATACAATTTCCTACCTTAGGTATAAACAGGATCATTTTTCTTCATACTTATCGCGTTATCGCACTCTCCAGACTCTACCTATTAAAAAAAATTGCATCATAAATTTCATCCACAGTCGGGAGAATCGGTACGTAGATCCTGGCAGGTCATACCCCATTTCAAAATATGAGGAAATGTCTTCTCAAACCCGTTACATCAATGTCATCTTAAATGTTGTTGATTTTGGAAGCAGGCCGGTTGTCGAAATCAACAGTAAAAAAACACGCAAAATCACGATTACTCATATAGACATATAAAGAAATAATTGTATACATATATTCCTAAGTGCCTAAAAACAAGTCTTATAAGCATACTCTCCTATACCACTTCTTGACAGTGTTGCTGTCATATTACGCACATGGTAGAGCGAAGACGAAGTAACGGTTGCCCAAACGCGTTTTATGGCCGGAGAGGCGCAAGTTTTCACAACGGGCAGGCTGAGTCATACAGAGACATATTAGATCAGCCAGTTAGGATCATGAACTGCGCACCGATAGGAACTCCAGCGTGTTCATCATGCTAGGTCTTAGGCGCAAAAAGGCCTCTCTCTGTTATTTTAACCACTTTAAGGCCTTAGGCCACAGTAACGGGTATAAAATCATGTGCGAATTTAACCATTTTTTTCGTATAAAAAAGTGATTCATTCCACAAATTAATTACACATATAATTAGTATGAATATCGAGCTATTAAAAAATATATATATATATATATATATATATATATATATATATTCGATGTACAAAATGGCCGACTACTCGAAACTTCTCGGAACAGCTTTTTTCCAATTGGCGTGACAAATAACTTCAACAATTTTCACTAGATTTACTTCAAATTTAAAAGTTATGTTCCTAATTGCATTTCGCAGAGAAGTACGTACGGAATTTCTGATTAATCGAAAAACTTTTCATTTTATGAGCAGTTTATGAGCAGCTATAACGAAATTTTTCACTGAAAATTTATTTCTTAAGTTCAAATACCTACAACTTTTGAACAAAACAATATTTTTTAAATTCCGTACGTACTTCCCTAGGTATTCTAATGTAGATTGACGAGAATTTTTGTTTTTTGTTCTAGGCCAAAAATTGTGGGTGCTAAATGTCACGCCGCGGAGCGCCTAAAAAAAAGATAACGAAAGAAAATATTAGTAGTCGGCCATTTTGTACATCGAAAAAAAATATATATATTTTCTAACAGCTTGATATTCATACTAAATAGATGTGTAATAAATATGATGAGTGAATCACCTTTCCATACGAAAAAAAAGTTGTTAAATTCGCACATGATTTTATACCCGTTACTGTGGCCTAAGGCCTTAAGTGGTGTTTTCTTAATAGTTTCATATACTTTATTCATTCATTTTTACTTTACTTGTACCTAGTTGCCTAAAGGTTATACCAAGGCATATAATAAACAATCGATCGATCTCTTTCTCTCCCCCCCCCCCCCTCCTCCTCGCACCTTTTTATTTCACCCTCCCTTGTTCCCTCCCTTACTGTTGCTCCAACGTTCCCCTCTTCGCACGCACCTACACTCGCGATTGGGAGCGATGCAACCGCAAAGCCTACTCTTTGCACCTCCCGTCTACGATCCCACACGATTCTGCACATAATCCATCAGACTTTCCATCGACACACCACGATTCGCCAGGCGTTTTTGGGCCTTGCGAAAAATAGAAACCAATTGCACCCAAGAGAGAAGCGAAGAATACCAAAGCGAAGAAAAAAGCAGATAAAACGCAGTCTCGCTGAAGTGCAGGGAGCGCAACAGTTCCTAGGAAGAGGAAACCGCGCGATTGGGCTTGAACAGTCACAGGGACAGGGAACTTTGTACACGCAAAACCGTTTTGTAAAATGCACCCATTGTGTACAAACCAAATGACGAGGAAGAAAGATGTTTCTGGAGCTAGCGGAGGAGAGGGTAGAATTGGCATTCCGATGTTTAGAAGCTCTGGAGTCGTGCAAACTCGTGCAGACTCCGCCCTTGTCTCCCACCCCTGCTGAGAATACCGGACGATGGGATTGGAGGCAAAAATAAATTGGAGGGGGCGCATAGGGGGCATACAGATATTGGAGCGCACTCCCGCAGCTCTCTCTCCCTTGTCGGGGCTATTTCCTCCGAAATAGCATGTGTGACCCATAAATAACATGTAAATATTTTCAATAACTGCCGCGAGGTCGGGCCTCGGGAGCATGAAAAATGCAAACCGCTTTGCTCGCGTCCGGCGGATACTTCTCTTTCTTCTGGGCTCTTCGTCTCGCGCTCTCTTTCTCTCCCTCTTTCCTCGCACCCTCTATCAGCTGAGAACACACGCTGCGAGCCTTATTCTCCTGTTCTCTGCCTGATCGCCTTGCTCGCTTTTTCTCATACCTGATCCTGCACAACATTTTTCCAGCCCTCCGCCCATACATCTCATCCTACCTCTCCGCCTCTTAAGAACTTGGCGTTTTCCTTTATGCCGTATCCACCCGGCGTACTGTCCCTATATATATATATATATATATATATATATATATATACATGTGTATATGCAAGTTGTAGAAGCTGGAAATTTATGGTTGTGCCCTTGCCATACCCGATATTTGTTTCGCTCGTTCCCGTGCACCTCAGCAAAGAAAACTGAGTGCGCTTACGTTGAAGTCCAGGAGGAGATTTCCTGCATACCGTGTAGCACGGCTTACCTTGAATTTTCCGTTTCGCCCAGTGGCGAAGGGGGTGGCCCGTCAGTTTGAGTGCAACTTTGGCCGTAAGTCCCAAGCTGAGGTAGAGTGCGATTGGACGAGAAGGAGCGTGAATGCAGGTCGGAGTTAAGGTCTTACGTATGGGGGTGTGTGTGTGTCTGTATATTTTTGGTAGGAGGTTTACACACACCTGGCCATCACGACACTATCGGCCACCTCCTCTGTGCCTCTCCATCTTCAACATTCGCTCGCTTTTGCTCACTCGCTCCTCGTTCTCTCCCATTCCGTATCCAACTTCTCCGTCTGCCTTGGAACGTGCTTGTTGGGGATCCTCGGGGAACCCGGACCGTACGAGGGATGAAAGAGTGGGAGGGAGAGGACCGGAGGTAGAGGCAAAAGATTGCGTTTCGTGTGTCGAACGGCCTGGAATCAAAAGGTTTTACGACCCCTTCTTCTGTCACTTCGTCCTTTCTTTGCTTCCTTGAAAGGGCGGTCGAGAGGGCATAACTCGCGAACAAAAAGCACCTTACGTGAATCTCTTTTCATTACATATTTCCATTATTTTCACTTTGTTTCGTCATTTTTACCGTGGCTTTGTTGAGTAGTGTGGGAATGGAAATATTGTATTCGTTGGGGCACTATTTGGCTGGGAAAGTTGGGATGGTTGGGGTGTTAAAAGTATTCGCCGCTGACATGACAGGGCTCGGTGAAGGCTTTGGAGCCTGAGCCCTCCACTGGGCCAATTGTGTCCCCGAGAATGTTTACTGCGATGCTTCACCACGACGAGAATACGCTTCGTCATTATGCAGGGAGACTGGTTGTAGTTTTCTTTTCCCCTCTTGAACAAACGTCATTTTTTTTTTCACGTCGAGCTACATCGATACTCCTTGATAATGTGCTCACTCTCGAGTTATCGTGTATACATCGATGTATGTTTATGTCACTGTGAAACGAAGCGTACAACGTTGGCTTATGACACATGTGAAACTAAATCGTATCTCTGTTGCAGGGGCTTCGGTTTCATAACTTTTGCGGATCCGGCGAGCGTCGACAAGGTACTGGCCCAGGGTAATCACGAGTTGGACGGCAAAAAAGTGAGTAAACGACTGCTTCACATATTTTTCTCATTTTTTCTTCACATACGTCGCGAAATTTATCCACTCTGTGCTACTCAGTTTTTACGGACTGTGAAATAAAATTGATTGGAACGCAGAGTTTATTGTGGTTAAAGTTGAAGGGAGGTTTTTAGAGCGATTGTCAGAGCGTAGACAACGTCATTTTAATGCTTAATTTTGAGAGATCAAATATTAAGATGAAGCAAAAATATCTGGCATTTTGAGAGGGCTGCGTTTTTCTTTCTCGAAAGTTCTCGACGGTGGAGAAAGACTTACTGAAGGAAAGAAGGATTGAGGAAAAGGCTGAGTTTTGCTGTTGAACTTTTCGGGATGTACGCACTGAATTTCGCTGTACATTGGAAGAGAGAGAGAGAGAGAGAGAGAGAGAGAGAGAGAGAGAGAGAGAGAGAGAAGAGAGAAGCAAATGTCGCCGAATAAACCGAGCGTGGTCGCGTAAAAGTAGATGAGAGCGAGAAATTGTCAAAGGTCTTTTAACGTCTCTGCATTTCCAACATGCATGGTTATCCACAAAGTATTTTCAGCATTCTCGTAAATCCGGCACTGTATTGACAGCTGACGGATAAAACGGCACAAAGAGTACGATCAATTTTTTTTTTCGCGTACGTTGAGTCTCATTTCTTTTTTAAGGCGTTACCCCCACTTGTAGCGCAAAAAAAAGGCTTTTTCATGATTTTTTTTAAAGAAAACTACAAAACTTTTTTAATCGATCAATATACCATCTTAAAGAACACATATTGAAGAACTTTCAGTAATTTTTTTATTGAAAAATATTACATTGTTTAGTGGCAAATGGCCGTCAATGAAATAATGTTTTTATATACACGGTTTGCGGTGACCAACATTGCGGCGAAGTGGATCATCTGAAGAAAAAAATGCGGATGGATTTAGTCAAATATAAGTATAAACTAGTCTTTAATCGAAGGATTTTAAAAAATATTCATTTTTCACAAAATGGCGGACAGTCAAAGTTAATGGTTCGCTTTTAACGAAAAAAAACGGCTGTTTTTTGGCTATAAAACGGCCATTTTTTTCGCAAAAAAAAATCGAACGATTAAAGACTACATTTTTTGTATTAAATAAGCCTGCAAAATTTCAAGAAGATCGGTTCATTAGTGTTCGAGTAATCTTGGTCACCGATTTCAGAAATGCCATTTTGAGAAAAACGCGTTTAAAGTTTCTCTTTCAACGCTCTTTCAACGCGGATTCTTCTCTTTCAACGCTCATATCTCAGTCAATTTTGTTCGGATCGACTTGAAATTTTCAGGACATATTCTCAGATACTTATACTTCAAAAAAATGCATTAAAAAAAATCGATTTTTTCAAAATCGCAATTGGGGGTAACCCCTTAAGGCCTTAGGCCACAGTATGGGTATAAAATCATGTGCGAATTTAACAATTTTTTTCCTATGAAAACGTGATTCACTCATAAAATTAATTACACATCTATTTAGTATGAATATCAAGCTGTCAGTTTTTTTATGTACATAATGGCCGACTACTAATATTTTATTTTGTTATCTTTTTTTTTGGCGCTCCGTGGCGTGACATTTAGCATCCGCAATTTTTTACCTAGAACAAAAAACAAAAATCTTCGTCAATCTACATTAGAATACCTAGAGAAGTACATACGGAATTTAAAAAAACATTGTTTCATTCAAAAGTTGTAGGTATTTGAACTTAAGAAATGAATTTTCAGTGAAAAATTTCGTTATAACTGCTCATAAAATGCTCATAAAATGAAAAGTTTTCGATTAATCAGAAATTCCGTACGTACTTCTCTGCGAAATGCAATTAGGAACATAACTTTTAAATTTGAAGTAATCCAAGTGAAAATTGTTGATGTTATTTGTCACGCCAATTGGAAAAAAGCTGTTTCGAGAAGTTTCGAGTAGTCGGAAATTTTGTACATCGAAAAAAAAAAAAATTTTTTCTAATAGCTTGATATTCATGCTAAATAGATGTGTAATTAATTTTATGAGCGAATCACTTTTTCATACGAAAAAACAATTATTGTTAAATTCGTACATGATTTCATACCCGTTACTGTGGCCTAAGGCCTTAAGGTTGTCATGGGGTTTAGCTGTCGGGGGTGAAGTACGAAAGGAGCGCCCTATGCTTATGCACGGAGCCGATTGACTGTTACCAACTGTTGGAGTTAAAATAATCGTCATATTAAACGTCCGTTTTCGAACTATTTTTCTACATTTATTTGTAAAAATATGCATTCTTGAATATTCGGTGATTACATCGAGTGTTTTCATTACTTTGTATAATTATTTTCTTAAACTTTTTCTCGCTCAATTAACGCGAAACGAATTGGCAACGTCGTAAATCGTCGTATATCATAATGCCCAGGTTGGCAAAAGTGTCGCGAATTTGGAGACATATGCGCCCCGATCGTAACCTTAAGACGGAATGACACCTCATCGCGGTCGCGATCGTAGAACAATTATAGATACCCAAAAATATCTGAAACGGCGCTTTAGATCCCGTCGAAACTTTGCCAAACGACGTCAATTAGATAGACGAACAGCTGTCTGCCCCTCAAATTTACTGAATTCAAGAGAAAAAAAAAACGTAGATTGGCTTATGATAAGTCAATCTGCTTTTTTTTTTCTCAAATTCAGAAAATTTCAGGAGCAGACAGCTGTTCGTCTATCTATTTGACGTCGTTTGGCAAAGTTTCGACGCGATCTGAAGAGCCGTTTCAGAGATTTTTGGGTATCCATAATTGTTCTACCATACCGACCGCGATGAGGTGTCATTCCGTCTTAATATCGGCCCAAGGAGCTGTCAAAAATGAATATCGGTCCGGGTAAAAAAAATCCGCTGGAAAGAAAAAGTGTGTACTAAAACTGCCTATAATCTCGAAGAAATCAAAAACTTCAATAATTTTCCGATATTCTTAAAAAAAATGTATGTATGAAAAAAAAATCCGCGTTATTTTGTCTTTGCCTAGAAATGGCTAGAAATGTATAATTTCTGAACATAGTTATCAAATTAATATTGAGTAATTATTATTGATCAAGAGAATACGTACCAATAATATTCGTTGTTAATTATCCTGACCGAGTAGTTTGAGGTTCCCGGGCATAATTACCGAATACCGATAAGATAGGTAGCATTTGTGCCGTCTACGACGTTGCCATGATTGCACAGCCTAATATTTTGTTGCGTTATCGAGATGCGAGTCCCTGCCGCTGAATTGGAAGAAGGTTTAAGGGGCTACACCAGTGTGAATACTGAAAATTTGGGTGATTTTCGGGAATTTTTTGAAAGAAAAGTACTCAATTAAATGTTTCGGAAAATGAAGAATATATTTGGATATATTTGACCTATATTACATAATTTTTTCATAGAAAAATATTTAGATCCCAGCGACTTATGCCTTCGGAGGCGCCAAAAAAAAAGTGCCTCCACTGCTGACACGATTCCGGCCGATTGAGTAATTGAAACCGAAAAAGGAAAAAATATCGTTAAACTGGAAGATATTTCCTGTACAATGACGTAGGATTTTCGAAAAATATCAAAATCTAACAAAATGGCGTAGTTATGAAAAAAGTTTGTTTTCTTGCCTATAAAATGCTCGTTTTTTTCAATGCCAAATCGCCAATTTTCATCCAATCAAAAATATCCTATGTCATTGTAGAGTGAATATATTCAAGAGTACTCAGTTCAAATGTCAAGTCAATCGGATAATTGCTCTTTGACTTGCAATGTCAGCAAATTTGAAAAATCTCATTTCGAGAAAAACGCGTTTAAAGATTAGCTATCGATTTTTGCAAGATAAAATGATATTTACCATAAGCTATACCTGGCCCATACAATGGACCCTCCTCTTCACGAATAATGCCTGCTGAGAGGCTGAAGCTTTTCACACTGGTATAGCCCCTTAAACCTTCCGCCTCGAGTCTGCGATGACATCGTAAAGGTCGACAAAAGACAAATTTTCTACATATATATGTCCGGGTGAATGTGCGTTTACAGTTTGGGATCTATCATTTGATTAATCGAGTAATTATTTGATCAATGACATGCCCTGTGAATTAAAAAATCAAGTTCGCTATTGCGACTTAAAAAACTTTCTCACGAGTTCCAATCCCTTGTGAACTAGATTAACCTTCGATTAGAGTACATTTTATGCAGATACAAATTTATAAATGAATCTGTTCATTGCCTCAAGTCGAGAAAATTGAGAAATGATTTTCGAAAACCTGAAAGCGGAAGGAATTTCCACTCGTAAATGGATAAAAGCAAGGAGTCTTAGCCGAATGAGGTCGCGTCACCGAATGTTCGCTGAGGCAGAGTGCAGAGTGCTTGCGGTAACGGGACTAGAGAGAAGATCGGAGAGGATCAACAAATCACTCGTGGCCCATAAGTGATATTTCATTCGATCGATGAAATTTCACGATGCGGTGAGGCGGTATTGGGTGGTAGATCGTTTATCGATGCTCCGCACTCCTTTTGGCCAGCATCCGCTCTTATGATGCACCTTGGGGAACTCCTGTCTGGAGCACTCGTTCCTTCGTTTCCCCACGGTGCCTTTCTTATTAGGACTTTTTTTCGCTTCTCGTCCTTTTTCTACCGACAGCCTCCCCCCGCCCTTCTCTCTTTCTCTCTATGCTCTTCCCAAGTACTCGTTATTTGTTCCTTTTATTCCCGTTTCCACCTTCCTCATGGAAGATCTCTCGTGATCCGCCTGGAGAATTAGCGAGCGTCATTCTCGAACGAGAGTAAGGGGCGGTTATTTGCGTGCCGACGCATGAAATCAGCCTTTTTTCTCTTTCTCTTTCTCTCTCTCTCTCTCTCTCTCTGCGACTCCATCCCACCCTATCATCTTCCCTCTGCAATGTGCACGTTGAGCCGGAGCTCTCGTTGCATCTCAGTGCCTACTTCAGCATCCACCCTTCGCATCCCTTATCCAACTACCCCCTCCATAACTTCCCGAGAATGCAAAAACTGCAAATTTGCAAGATTACATTTTTTCTCGGCTGTGCCTCTTTCCTTTCCTGTCTCCCTCTCCGAATCGTCGTTCTTATTTTCACCGCGGCTCTTTTTTATCGCAGATACGTATCTTTTTTTCCCGCCGCAACCCTACACCCTCTTTTCGGAGATATCGTCGAGCGGGAGTGCGGCAAGTGAGGGCGCGAGAAGGGCGAGCGGAAATTGGGACCCCCAGTACGATGGTGACGCGAGAATTATTATTTTTTTTTTTCAAACGAATGCTCCCTTCACGAATTATTCCGGGGAATGAAATAAGCAGAGTCACTCATTCCCGAGGATGATTTTTCTTCCTTCGATGCTTATTGCTGAGAGGTGGCTTGGCTTGAAAAAAAAAATGTAGGAGCGGGCGCGGGCGGAGAACGAGGGAAACTAATGACAGAAGCCACTGAGTCTCGCGGAAATTGTCTGCAAGTCCACCCTTACAAAATTTTGTACTTTCTCCATCGTTGAGTCGTTTGTAGTCATATGTATACAAATATATATAAATCTCTCTCCCTCTCTCTCCCTCCCTCGCTCTCTCTCTCTCTCTCTCTCTCTCTCTCTCTCTCCCTCCCTTCTTATTTTTCTCTCTTTCTCTCTCCAGTCAACAATACGGAAAGCAGCCATTGTCGAATGCTTTTAAATTTGAAATACAAACCGTCTGCCTTATATAGAACTTCTCAAGCCCTTCGAGGCTGTTTCAACCCTCCCCCACCAACTCTGCCACGTCCACGTGTCTGCCTTTTGAGCTCCGTCTATTTTCTTTTTTTTCCTTCTATTTTCAGGCCTCTTTGTTTCTTCTGCCTCAATCCGACTATTCCACATCTCCGCCTGTGAAACTTCGTTCAACCCCCTCCCTTACGTTTTTCACGACACGCATCTCGTCTTCGCGGGCTGTATTTTCATCGCGTGTATCTTCGCCTCGAAGTTTTTCCTCCTTTGTGTTCTTCTTTTGCTGCCTCGCACACGTGCAACGCAATTTCTAGCCGCTTCTACCATTCCTTCATGGAAATGATATTTGCTCATGCGTCACACATGGTTGCGTTCGTAGAACGATTCCCCGTCGAATTTTTCCAACTTCGTA
This sequence comes from Ophion ellenae, assembly GCA_963210295.1. Classification (NCBI taxonomy): domain Eukaryota; kingdom Metazoa; phylum Arthropoda; class Insecta; order Hymenoptera; family Ichneumonidae; genus Ophion; species Ophion ellenae. The sequence goes on from OY723385.1 coordinate 59,413,046, forward strand.
ATTAAAGGCGTTATACGCAGTTGCAATGCCGAAAAAGTCGTTTTTTCACGTTTTTTTTTCTGGAAAAGGTTTTCGTTTGGGCAAAACGAAAAGTATTAGGCAGTGTAGTGGCATCTTTTAGCTTTAGATTGGCATTTTTTATTTTCAAAAATATTCATTAACATTGCTCCTGTAGGAAGTCTCCTGGAGGTCCCCGAAAAAAAGTGTCCGGCGGTGAGCAAAGTATCTCCGGTTTGGATGATCTAAAATGAAAAAACCAAACGGATTCTTTTAGGGGATAGATGAATGCAGGTATTGATCGAAGGAATAGTCGAAATTTTAATTTTTGACAAAATGGTGGCTCCGGAAAGAAACAATTTCGATTTTCGACCAATATTTTTTTCGTTAAATCGTTGAAAAAAAGAATATATCTGACAAGGTTGTGTTAAAATTGCAGACCGATCGGTTGAGCCGTTTTTGAGAAATCGTGCGCACCGACTTTGAAAACACCATTTTGAGAAAAAGGCGTTTGAAGTTTCTCGAACGCTCGGAGACGCGCTCCGAGCGTCCTTACAAATATGTGTGTATTTCCGAGAATATCCGCTGGATCGATTTGAAATTTTCAGGGAATATACTCACATATATGTACATTCCGAAAATGCAATATAAAAAATCGATTTTTTTAAATTTCTTACCCGTTGAATTCAATGACGTTTGACAGATGAGCAGGACTCCAGTATATGGGAATTATTTATGCTACGATTGTATACCGAACAATTATGAAAATTTCCAAAAAAGAGAAATCATTTATACGTAAATATGCTGGGCGAAAAATCTGAAACATTCCGCACGATTTTTTCATGGTGATTTTTCTCAGCATATCCAACAGTGAGACGATGTCCCATAGGAACACTTGGAAAACTAATGCAAATGAAAAGTGTTAGGATTCGTCCATTAGAGTGTTTATTCAAAGTGTTAGGATTCGTCCATTAGAGTGTTTATTCAAAGTGTTAGGATTCGTCCATTAGAGTGTTTATTCAAAGTGCTAGGATTCTTCCATTTCTTCCTATTTTTCACAGGGAAGTAGAACAAACGTAGCAGTGATGCATTCAATTTTCGATCAAACTCTCGGACATTCTTGGCAGACAACTAATTAGAATAACACAAAAAATTTGGGGCTCGTTTTTTCTCCATTGAAGATTTCGCTTGCGGGCTTTTTCGAAAGTCCCAAATCGTTAAAATCGACCTAAAGTTCGATAACTCTATCGCTAGATTTCGCGAAACCGCACCAACGAGACATGACTTCTTCTACTCCATTTTTTTCTTCAAGTTTCTCTAGGTTTTGATTTTTCAATTTTAATTCAGTTTTAATTCTTTCAATTTTAATTCAGTTTTAATTATTTTAATTTCAATAAATTTTTCGTTTTAACACGCCCATCACCTGCATAAAAAATATCGTGAAAGTTTCGATTTGGCCGAATATTCGCTGCGCGTTCAAGTTTGCATTAAAATGTCGGTGCATTATTAGCTCAAACGTTAAAATTCTCGCGACTCTTGAATTCCTTATTTACGGAATGAATTACCGCCTTGAGTGTAACATCGGAATTCATCACATAGTCAAAATGACAACAATAATTCATGAATCGCTTCATATTAATTTCTAAATTTATCAGATATGATAACGGAACGTACCATTTTCGCGTTATTTTATTTTCCCATAAAGATCTTCGCGGTAGTTAGTGCGCTTGGAACGCGCTGCCACGTAAGGAATTTTATATCGTTGAAGGATTTCAAAATGTCGGTGAAAACGTTCAACTCATCATAATCGCAATTTTATCACATCTACTTCCTAATCTTTTCTCTTCTTTTATTCTTGCCTTGTGTAGCATGAACGTTGAGTAAAAGCCGGAACGAGGGAAAAGTCTTTCGCAGCGTTCGCCAAGCTCTTAGCTCGGCCTAATGCCTTTTCCTCCGTGATTTCCGACTTCCGGGGAGGGTAACACGATCTTCTTAATGGCGCATAAAATCAACAGGGGACACTCTATCTTTCTCTCGCTCGTCTCTCTCGCTCGTCTTCCTCTTTCCCTCACCCCTCTCTCTCTCTCTCTCTCTCTCCCCCCCCCCTTCACTCTCAGCCATGAACACTTTCCGACAGTAAAAGACGCTAGAGACGTAGAGAAGAACGCTGCGGATAACATCATCGAGAAACAACGCGTTTTTCCCTCTTATTCTCCCCACCTTTACAATTCTCGTCTTACGTCAATCTACCCTTCTCCCCACCCCGCCACATCGTCAAGGTCCCTTCGCTCGCTACCGTTGAGCCAGAAACGTTTGGCAAATTTTCATCCATAGTGCGATACGTCAACCTGGGAGAGCAAATGCTGACTGTCCTTATTACATGCGGTGTAGGATCTTCAGGCTCCTGCAGAAATTGCAGGAATCAAATTGGATTCCCTACTTCCTGATGGTGATAGGGATCCAATGTGTCATCGCATTGGATCTCTATACTTAAACGTCAGGCTCGTACATTAGATTCTTATCAGGATTCCCCTCTGAAATCCAATGTACGAATCCAATTGAAATCCTAAAGGATTCCCACATTATCAAACATAATCCGATATGATTCTTGATGGATTCCATCCAGTTCTGTACGTTGAAGGTTCTAAACAACATAAAGGATGTCTCAAAATGACCTGACATTTAAATGTATTAACAAAACGTGTCGTTTATTCGAAAAGTATGAATATTTCTGTTTTAATGTAAAGTACAAACATGGAGGTTATGTGTGGAACACAATATCCGATAAATGGCATAAACGGCATGGACTTGGAGGACATATTCTTGCAACAAGATGACGCAACCTGCCACAGTGCGGACGAAGCAATGCAGTTATTGCAGACGAAGTTTCATGGTCGTGTTATCTCGGGGCTGGGTTGAAATTCCGAACCGTGAATGATCAGAACGCTCGAAACTCCGAAAGAATACTACCCCGAAAGATCAACACTTCGAAAGAATTGTACACGAAAGACCAACACTCCGAAAATCTGAACACCGTTAAAATAATTCGGCTATGGAAGTTTAAAAAGTTTCAAAACTTTCGAAAAATCGACGAATTATTTTAAGATTTTTTTTTTACTGAGTAGTGATTTTACGTCAATTTTGAAATTTTTCTAGACAATGGTATACATTCTACATAATTTTCAGTCAACTGTGTAGACTTTCGCTGGCATAATCTTGACGAACCTTGTAATTTGGGAACATAAAGTTAGGAATTTTAAGCCGCCGGCGCATTCAAAGTGCGGAATTTCAACCCGGCCGTCATGTCAAGATCATGCCGGCGAAAGTCTACACAGATGATTGTGAATGATGTAGAACGTATAACATTGTCTAGACAAATATCAAAATTGACGCAAAATAACTTCTTAATAAAAAAAAAAAAAAATGAAATAATTCGTCCTTTTATTGAAAATTTTGGAACTTTAAAAATTTCCATACCCGAATTATTTTGACGGTGTTAAGGTTTTCGGAGTTTTGATCTTTCATGTACAATTCTTTCAGAGTTTTGGTCTTTCGTGTAGAATTCTTTCGGAGTTTTGAGCGTTCTGACCATTCGAAGTTCGGCATTTCAACCCGGCTCCATCTTGAATTTCGGAACATTAAAATTCAGAATTTTAAACCGTCGGAGCATTCGAAGTTCGGAATTTCAACCCCTCCGTTATCTGGCGCCGCGGCGATGTAAATTGGCCACCAAGATCGTGCGATTTGACGCCATTGAACTTCTTTCTTTGGGCTTTTCTGAAAGGAAAAGTGTATGCTAATGATCCACAGACCATTCCGGAGCTCAAGGAAGCACTTGGACGCACCATTAATGAAATTAGTTCGCATTTATAGCAAAATGTTATTGAAAATTTCGCCAAAAGTGTGAACGTTTGCAAACAGGGACGAGGCGGCCATTTATCGGATATTGAGTTTCACACATAACCTCCATGTTTGTATCTTACATACGAAAAAGTATTTGTACTTTTCAAATAAATAATACGTTTTATTAATGAATTTAAATGTCAGATCGTTTGAGACACCTATATATTTGACACCTATATATAGATATACGAGATGGATCTTGAAAAAGATATAAATATTACTTGAAAAAAGTTTAAATCGCTTGGAAAACCATATCTCAAAAATCGATTTAAGGGGTTAGGCCTATGGAGTGGCTTTTTGGGGATTTTTTTCAGAAAAACTACAAAATAAATCGAGAGTACAAAAAAGGGTGTTCATCATACACATCAGTGACTGTATACAATTTTTCACTGTCCAAAAATTTGCCTAAAAAATCGTCAGATAATTGTTAATAACAAATAAACTTTGCAATATATAAAAAATCCTATGTAGTTCCCAGACAATGTATTTTTCAAGATATATTCAACATTTCAAGTGAATCGGTTAAAAATTGTCTGAATTATGTTTCCGGCCAACTTAAAAAAATGCAGTTTTTAGATAAACGCTGCAAAGCCGCCATTTTGAAATGAATCGCTTCAAAAAAATTATTGTATACAGTCACTGATATGTACGATAATCACCGTTTTTTGTAATCTCGATTTATTTTGTAGTTTTTTCCGAAAAAAAATCCCCAAAAAGCATATTTTTCGGCCTCTAGAGTAGCCTCAGGCCTTAAATCACATGACAGAAAATCCACTGTAATTATCGTTTGTTATTTATTTCACTGCACGTTGACAATATATCACCCCACGCTCACGAAGCATACAGGCTTTGTTTCAGAACGCCGAGTTGTTTTTTCTCATGACTCTTCGCATATTTTCGATTCGAATGTGGTAAGAATTCTCAGGTTCGTTGATCGGGGAACAGTGCAGAATCCAATTGGATCCCAATGCGGACTACCCATGCACGGTGTCCCTGACAGATCCCTATAAAGATGTGGTTGCGTCTTGGGACTTCCCAACAAATTTCTCCACGGGATCACGAAGCGATATTTTGTTCAGGAGATTCAACGAATTCCGGTTGAGGATTTCGACTAAAAAATTCTCAAACGACATCAAGCGAGAAATGAAGCGGAATCCACTTGGATTCCAATGTGGACGCACTACGTGCGGCGTCCCTATCAAATCTCTATGGGGATGTGGTGGGATCTAGGGACTTTCTAACAAATTTCTGCACTGGTTGGGTTGTTCCAAAAACTTTAGCTCGCATGCCCACTCCGGATGAATCATCTTCACGACATGATTATTTTCGCCAGAAAAAAAAAATAACTACGAATAGCGAAGAGGACAAAATAGCCCGAATAAATTAAAACGTATAACTAAATAGTAATAAATAGCTTCATGAAAATGTAAATGATCGAATGAGCATTCACCGTTGCGGAATTTCAACGATTATTCAACGGTTTTCTGACCTTTTTTTCCCCTCGGTGTGACAGAAATTAACGACGTTTCGGCGACGTGGAACAGAAACGGCGATCTCGCTCGTGCACCCGGATCCAAATGCACCCGAGCTGGTACGAAATATAAATAATTACCGTATGACGTATACACGTATACATAAACGATCTATGAGAAACTCTTCACATATATACGTACATGTATCCGTATCTGTGTGTGTGTATATAGGTGTGCGCGTGCGATTTCTCGCGTGTTCCCGGTATGCAAAGGATATATATTGACGTTCATATAGCACACAGGTTGTCGCGCCGTTACCGCGTTCAGCTTTATTTCCCGTACCGCCACATTTTACCCGCTAAATTAGCTTTACTATATACAGTTGGACTACCCAGGATTCATGCAAGTCATCCATATACAGCAAGCTCGACCAAGCCCGACGAAGACAAAAAGTGGACAAGATACAACGCTTGAAAAAAACCGTGAACTCGCGCCCTGTTCGTAGTCTGTATGCTTGCCGATTGTCGTTCCAAACGCTTTCGAGGTATCTTTTGCTCCAAAAGCTACAGTCGTCGTTAATCGTGACGATATTGAATAATTCTTTCAGCTGATGATCGCTGAGAAAAAAAAACCGTAACCTGTCGCTCTTTAAGGGGCCATACGAGTGTGAACGCTGAAAATGTAGGTGATTTTCGGGGAAGTTTTTGGAAGAAAAGCACTCAATTAAATGTTTCGGAAAATTAAGAATGTATTTGGCTATATTTGACCTATGTTACATAATTTTTTCATAGAAAAATATTGAGATCCAAGCGACTTATGCGCTGCCTTCGGAGGCGCCAAAAAAAAAGTTCTTCCACCGCTGACATGATTCCGGCCGGTTTAGTAGCTGAAACTGGAAAAGGAAAAATGTCGTTAAACTGGAAGGTATTTCCTGTACGATGACGTAGTATTTTCGAAAAATATCAAAATCTAACAAAATGGCGTAGTAATGAAAAAAGTGTGTTTTTTTGCAAATAAAATGGTCGTTTTTTTCACGGCCAAATCGTCAATGTTTATCCAATTAAAAATATCCTACGTCATTGTAGAGTAAATATATTGAAGAGTACTCAATTCAAATTTCAAGTCAATCGGATTATTGCTCTTTGAGTTACAATGTCAGCATATTTGATAAATCTCATTTCAAGAAAAACGCGTTTAACCCTCAAAGTGTGAAGGGGGGTCGAATGCGTCCGGACCCAAATTACTGTTATAGTGTTTTTTCCGCGCATTGCTTTATATTTGTTTAAAAAAAAACATATTAAAAATAACAATATCCGAAAAATTCTTGTTCGTACTTCGAAAGGACATCCTAAGGATGAACCATGAATTTTTACAGATTTTTTCATCAACAATTGTGTGCTTGGTAGCGCGCCGCCGAAAACGACACCCCTACACACTTTGAAGGTGCCGAAAACCCCTTCACACTTTGAGGGTTAAAGATTTAACTATTGATTTTGGCAAGATAAAAATATATAGATATAAATTACATAAATGTTGATTATATATAAATTATATAAATGTTAATGATATTCTTGAAAGTATAAACTGTCGAAAAAGGCAAAAAAATCGACCTTTCAAAAGTGTCACACTGGTATAGCCCCTTAAGGTAGAACGAGCGCGAGCTCTTGATTTCTATAGATTTTGTTCAAATGTTAACTAGGCATTGTTCATATCATTATGCATGTTTGTGTGAAATTTCCGAACGGTCGACTATATAGATTGGGAGATAATGGGTTTTAAAATTGCAACTTTCAACACTGCAGGGTCTGCATTGACCGAAAGTCAGGTCACATAATTCATCGTACCATTCTATAGTGTTTATGAATTTTGAAAAAAAAATTATGTTCAGATAGCAAACTAGTAAGGGAAAGAGTGAAAAAAGTTTGGATTGCATTTACTATTCAGTTTTGCTAAAAACGTTCAGTAAAGACAGAATAATTCTCCGTAAAAAATATTTGTCCCCTATAATAAGAAGATGTATGGCAACACCACAGAACAGCATTGTTCAATATTTCGAGAAAGAAAAATGATCGTGTTCCTAAAGTTAAAAACTTTTATAATAAAAATAATATTTGCGTTATAAATATTAATATTTTATATTGTTTATATTATCTTCATCAACAAAATAAAAGTGTTGGCGTGTGCCTAAAGTTAAAAACTTTTATAATGAAAATAATATTTGCGTTATGAATATTAATATTTTATATCGTTTATGTTATCTTCATTAAAAAAACAAAAGTGTTGGTTAATTAGTAACTAATCAAAAACTTTGTTCGATTAAAAATTACTTCCAAATAAAAATTTGTGCTGCAGTATTATTTTAAATATGCTGCGCAAACGTACGTCATTGGATGCGTGGAACGATGCGGTGTTGCCATATGTCTTCTTATTATATGGGACAAATATTTTTTTACGGAAAGGTATTCTCTCTACATTTCAATGCAGACCCTGCAGTGTTAAAAGTTGCAATTTTAAAACCCATTTTCTCCCTAATCTCAATAGTCGACTTTCTGAAATTTCACTCAAACATGCATAATGATATGAGCAATGGCTGGTTGAAATTTGAACAAAATCTACAGAAATCAAGAGCGCGCGCTCGTTTTACCTTAAGGCAGGATTCTACTTTGAAACCATGAAAAAAACGCTATTTTCGTGAATTTTTTCTGAGAATACTATTAAAGATATTGATATGGGGTTTAAACTGTTCAATAAATACACTCTTTAAGTACATAAAAAAAATGTTAAATGTATTTTATTCATTTTTTGTACACGTAAAATATGTTTAAAGCCAACGCCTCGAAAAGCAGGTACCGTTGCCGTGGTCGTGAAATCTTCCCGACGGATGGTCTGAAACAAAAAAATCAAATAGTTTCATGTTCAGTATGTCTTCAGGAACCGACCTAACTAGAATATTTTATATACGTGCAAAATTAACAAAATGGCGGCTAAAATACTAAAAATATTTTTTTCGTATTTTTTTTTTCGTATTTTAGCCGCCATGTTGTTAATTTTGCACGTATATAAAATATTCTAGTTAGGTCGGTTCCTGAAGACATACTGAACATGAAACTATTTGATTTTTTTGTTTCAGACCATCCGTCGGGAAGATTTCACGACCACGGCAACGGTACCTGCTTTTCGAGGCGTTGGCTTTAAACATATTTTACGTGTACAAAAAATGAATAAAATACATTAAAATTTTTTTTTTCTGTACTTAAAGAGTGTATTTATTGAACAGTTCAAACCCCATATCGATATCTTTAATAGTATTCTCAGAAAAAATTCACGAAAATAGCGTTTTTTACATGGTTTCAAAGTAGAATCCTGCCTTAAGACAGGTAAATGTTCATTGTAAATTGGCCTCTCGGATTATTACTCGGAATTGTTGGAACGATACGTGAGCACTTTGTACACGTCGTTAAGTGAATTGACACAGAAATAATAGTACATATTGCGTGTAAGTGGCGACGCGCACGAACGCGAGAAAAAGAGACTCTTGGGACAGTTGATACGAGGGTTGAAACTTTCCGGATTTCTCCCTCTGCAAATGAAACCAGGAGGAGACGGAGGGAGACCTTACCTCACTTCGCTCTCGCGATTTAGACCTTATTTATTGCGCGAAAAATTCTCGATACGTATACGGAAAAAAACAAGGGTTGGCAAATGGTGAGCGGGGTTGTGAGCAACCCTTGCGGCGTTATCAATCCTCTTGAACACCCCGCCACGGTTGTCTTTCTCCTTTTTCGTAGGGAAAACATCTCGGAGTGTTCCACCGACCTCGTTGACGTTTATCTTTTAACCCTCACCCTTGCCATTTCCACCCCCCGCTCTCTCCCTTCCAAGAGAGAGAGAGAGCTTGCTCATTTTTTTCTCATTTCTCGGTTTCTATACGCGCCCTTATCTTTGTCCCTACTTTTCCTTCGTCCTTGGCCCGTTTTTTTCCATGCCAGAGAACACGAAGGAAAAGGAAAGAAACGTTTTGAAACGACGCTTTTTCAACCCTTAATATTATCTCGAGTCATGTCACCGTATCTTTTCTTCTCCCCGGGTGATGGAAGGGAAACTTTCTTCTCGGCTCATCGCTTACATTTCGAGGGTGCGACATTGCTGCAACGCACGCACCACCTGCTACATAAAAATTGCGGAAGCATCGGATTGGGGCTCAGGGAAGGTGGGGGAGGAAGGATAGAGCGAGAGAGGAAACGAACGCTGTGCTGGGGTGCGTTGGGGGTTTCACGTTTCGCTGCTCTCGAAAATTCTGAACCGACACGCAACACTCTGCACAGCCGTGCTATACATTTTTTTCCACCGCACACTCAACCGATGTCTCTCGCTCTCTTTCTCTCTCTCCCCCTCCGTCTCTTTCTCCCTAGCCCTTCGACGCTCTCCTTTCCTCTTCGTTTGGGTTCTCGACGAATCAGTCATCGTCGTTCGTGTAGAATGATTCACGAGATATGTTTACGTTTACGAAGCAATTCGTAAGCACCGTTCGTATAAAAATCTACATGCGACAATACTCGGCTTGGAAATTTGAATGAATAATTTTTTTCTTAATATTATCTTTAGGGATTAATTGCCATTTAACATCGGGGAAATGATGAAAACGTCTAGGGGGTTGGTTTCCATGATTTTTTTTAGGAGGAAAGATTTATTGACAACTTTTGAGAATTAGGGTATGTTTCATTACTACTTGTGGCTGTTACATGGTATTTTATTTATTTATTAATCTTTAAAAACGGCGTAAGTATAGCGTGGTCTTCTAAACGGGTTGCGACGGATGTTTTCAGACGGCGTGACACGTAGCGTCGGCGGGAATAATCTGAAAAAAAACCGATGAAGATTTTTCTTTCATCAACACTCATACGCAGAATATGAACCAAGAATAAGTGAAAAATGGTGAAAATCGATTAAGGTAGTACCTCCACAGAAGAGTTGAATTAAGAAATGGTTGAAATTTGACATATACGTTATTTAATACATTATCCAAACATCTGTGCAATTTGAATAAGTTTGACCACCCCAAACCTGAGATATTTACACTTAAAGTTGGCTTGGTTTACACGTAACAAATGCGTTATGATGGGCAAACAGAGCATCATTAATTCTACCGTCAAAACTAAAATTAAGAAATTGATAAAAAAACGAGGATAAGCTCCAGTAAGGTATCACGAATAATGTGAAAAAAAAAATGAGAATGATTCACCATCTAGTTTCCAAGATATAACCATGAGAAGCCTTCACAATTTTGGTGCAAAGCCTGGCAAAGCCTGGAAAAAAAACAATTGGGGCAAAGCCTGGATAGTCCCGGCAAAAAGTTTACTGGCAATGGTTGATCAAAAAGACAATACAAAATATATTTTACGGCAATAAATGATATCCATCGTATTATCTACTAGTACCGAGTCAATATTGCGTAGTTCTTAATTTTATTCATTACTAATTAAACCAATTATCAATCTTTTAAACATGAACATGGTATGTAAACTTTTGGTTGAGATTTTCGCAGAGGAACTACCTTAAATGGCACGCTTTGAAACCAAACAAAAAATTCCGAAAAGATGGCTACATTTTGCAATTAAAAAAAAACTATTTTTTTAAAACATTTATTATCACATTTTAGGGTTAGAAAAATTTATTCCAAATTTGATCAGAATCGGTCGATTATTTTTTTAGCTATACGTCATGCCAGTTTTGAGATGCAATTTAGGAGACCGTGACATACGTCCGCCATTTTTAATGACGAATCAAAAACATACATTTAACAGCCAAAAGTAGTAAAAAAAACATACGCTAAGTCTCAAAAATGGTGAAAAAATAATTCGTTTAAAAAACTTTTGAAAATCAGCCATTTTTTCGTCGCCTAAAGGTATCTCGCCCCTTGAGTCTTGCGAGCCTTTCGCAACTGGGCAGACTTTCAGAAGTGAAAATAGGTTAGGCCTGTCAACTGAAGAGTGAAAAAATGAATCATTTGTTATCCAATAAAGCGCATCGGGGATGTCCTTTGAGATGCTCCAAAACCGCACGTGATATATTTTCAATAATGGGACCATCGCGAGAATGTTCTCAGACCCATGTAAACACGGACAATAACATGTATGTTGAAATGTGTACGTGCACGAGCTGAGCTCACTCCAAGCATTAGTTTATTCCGCTCTCGCAATCAAAACCCACTCGGTATATATTTCTACGTAAAAAGCCCCGAGGTATATATACGGATGTATATAAATAAGGTTTTTTTTCCGTGAGGGTTGCGCGTACGCAGTGCAAGGGTGGTTCTCCAAATACAGCCGTCTCGCTCCATCCTTCTCTCGCCACAAGCTCGAGAATTATACGCGTCTTTTTACGAACTCTCGCTCGAAATCCTCTCGCTGAATTACGCATGACGTTAGCCACGGCTAGATCCTCTAATGGCACCGAGAACCACCGTCCTTCCATCCCTCTCGTCTTCAACCCAATCCCTCGGCTGCGAGGCCAGAAAAACCATTTCTCGTCTGCGAATACTCGCGTTTCCTCTCGCGGACCACCGCGGATATACTCAACGCAAATGAAACTCAGCCGCTCGTTCTCGGTGCACCCTCTCCGAGGTGAGAACCGACAAAGAAGAAGGATAAGTAGGAAAAGCTCGCCGAATAAAAAACCACGCGTTCTTCAATCCGCATTTCTTTATTGTATTCAAATGTATCATTTGTGAACTTATTTCGTCCGGTGTCTTGAAGGGGGAACAGGACTATCAGAACTTAAAGAAATCAATTTTTGGTGGGGATGAATCGCATAGAAGTCATATCATTTTTTTAAGGCGTTACCCCCACTTGTAGCGCAAAAAAGGCCTTTTTCATGAATTTTTTTAAAGAAAACTACAAAACTTTTTTGATCGATCAATAGACCATCTTAAAGAACACTTCTTGAAGAACTTTCAGTAATTTTTTTATTGAAAAATATTACATTGTTTAGTGGCAAATGGCCGTCAATGAAATAATGTTTTTATATACACGGTTTGCGGTGACCAACATTGCGGTGAAGTGGATCATCTGAAAAAAAAATGCGGATGGATTTAGTCAAATATAAGTATCAACTAGTCTTTAATCGAAGGATTTTAAAAAATATTCATTTTTCACAAAATGGCGGGCAGTCAAAGTTAATGGTTCGATTTTAACGAAAAAAAACGGCCGTTTTTTGGCTATAAAACGGCAATTTTTTTCGAAAAAAAAAATCGAACGATTAAAGACTACATTTTTATGTATTAAATAAGCCTGCAAAATTTCAAGAAGATCGGTTCATTAGTGTTCGAGTAATCTTGGTCACCGACTTCAGAAATGCCATTTTGAGAAAAACGCGTTTGACGTTTCGCTTTCAACGCTCTTTCAACGCGGATTCTTCTCTTTCAACGCTCATATCTCAGTCAATTTTGTTCGGATCGACTTGAAATTTTCAGGACATATTCTCAGATACTTATATTTCAAAAAAATGCAATAAAAAAATCGATTTTTTCAAAATCGCAAGTGGGGGTAACCCCTTAAGTACTTTTATCAAAAATGCTTTAAGGTAATTTGAGGGGATCTCAAAAAGATCGATTTTTCAAGATTTTTTCTTGAGAAGACCTTCAAATATATTAATGTAAAAATCTGTACACATATTATGGTAACTTTTAACTGTATTTTAACGTTTTTTATTTCTAAAAATAATTATTTTAAAAGCTGCTATAGCTGATCTCCGGGAGCACCTCTAAAAAAGGCGTCCTGCGGTGAGCACGATATCTCTAGACTGACTCATCTAAAATGAAAAAAACCAAAAATATTTCGTTAACATAATGGATTATCTTGTAATTGATCCAAGGAATAAGCAAAATAATAAATTTTAACAAAATGGCGGCTTGTAAAAAAAAATCGATATTTGACAAAAATTTAGGCCTCAAATTGTTTATAATATGGAAAATATTTATCGGTGAGAAAATACCTTCGATTAATTACTAAAAAATATATTTGCAAAGATTGTATTAAAACTTGAGACTGATCGATTCAGCCGTTTCCGAGAAATTTTTCTTACTGACTTTAACAACACAGTTTTGAGAACAACGCGTTTGAAGTTTCAAAAGAACTTTACATATAGTAAAAAAACAATTACAAATGTGCGCGTAACTTCGAGATTCGCCGGATTGACAAGAAATTTTCTGTGTGTGTGCTTAAATATATGTACATTACGGAAAAAAAATGTTAATCCATTTTTCGAAAATTTCAACTGTATATAACCCCTTGAGTTATGGTGAGCAGTTCATATGTTCAAAACTACAACATGAAACTTTTTCAGATTATGTGAACTACCATCTAGAAATTAAACGTGATTTGAATTTTTCCATACATTTTTATGGTCAACGGTATACATATATTTTTTTATATAACCATTGAATGTCCTTAGGGAAGTTGCTTATTTTATTGGCAATTTTCAATCAAATTAATTATTCGTTCGTGTATTATGATGACCACAGTGTTGGAAAGAGTTGTTCTAAGATCAATACTTACCGCTTCGGATGACTTTACTTATCTAAAAAATGACTTTAACGTCTCCAAATGTTTTCCACGTTATGTTTGGTCGTTTTAGTACCTATTGAAGTTACCTCGTGAAGTTTGCATCGTTGGAATGCAACGAAATGTCTTTTTTATATTTCTTCATATTTATTATTTTACAAAATGGTTTTTTTTTTAATATTCAAATTCGGGATCTCTGAATAGATATCTAGAATTTAAATATAGGACCTTCCCTTCTAAGAATAAAATTCACCTCTAATCGTTCAATAAGCTCTACAGCTCCCGTAATAAAATTGCTCTGAAAACATTTTTTCCCTATGTTCATCAAAGATAAGGTTTTCAGAATCAATAATCCACAAAAGGAATTTTTTTAAAAGTTTCATAGTCCTGTATCCCCCTTAAGATAGCACTCTGCCCTCAGCCAGCACTGGTGAAATCAGAGAAGTACATTCTGCCGATGAAAGAAAAAAAAAGGAAAATATGGATACAACATAAATTCGATCCAATTGCAAATGAAATTTGATTAGCAGGATAAAACCCGAATCGCATTATTTTTTCAAGGCTCCATTTTACCACTGCCGTCAAGCGTCGGTGTCTTTTTTCGGTCAATATTTTCGCCAATCCATCGTTCCTGATCCGCACTGAAACGTGAGCGTAATCAGAGCACGAGTGTACTTGCAATTAGTTTGTATCACAGTGCCAATTTATTTCTCCATTTTTCGCCATCTCCATTTTTCTCCCATCCTCGAGCAAACGTATGCAATTATGCATAAAAATCTTTTAACGCCCCTTTGAGGTTTACGTTTATGCAAGTGCTCGTAAAGTATGCACAGACGTGTACACAGGCCACCGGAGAATTTGGCTAGCCCTGTCTCTTTCGTGCGTGCAGCTTCTCGTACGAGAAGAGGCAAACACTCCATGGTGTTCACAGATGCAAAGCGGAAGCTACTGGAGAGCCGTTGGTCGGTTGTTGCTACCACTGGAAAGAAACACTGGGAGAGAGGAGGGGAAGAAGAGCGACGGAGGGAGGGAAAGCAAGTTGGGTTAGGAAAAGCGGAAGGGAAGGAAAACGCGGGGGTGTGAGAGAGTGGAAGGCGGAGGGAGATGGAGTTCTCCGTCCTTTTTCAACCCTCACGCGACTCTCAGGTTTTTAGCTCGTCTATGCAACTCCCTCTGCAGTACATCTTCTATACACAATGTTCCATAGAGTTGCAGCTACTGCGTACTCGGACGATCCATTTCTAGATTAAACACGCGTAAAACTCAACGCTCCCATCTACCTAGTACATGTACGCCAGACTCACGTATGCCAGAAACGAGGAACATGCACATTCGCTTTTCCATCTCTCTCTCTCTCTCTCTCTCTCTTGCTCTTTCACGTTTGAAAGCTCTTGACGTCTACGCCCACACACGATTATGCAGGCACGTGTATCAAGTATACATACGTTGGCCTACGTGTTCGTCCTTTCAGGACAAGTTTGGCGAACTACTCGTTTGCTTGAATTTTGGGCTGCTTTCACATCTGCCAGCCATGGAAGAAAGTTTCGAAATTCGAACCAATTGCGATAAATATCTCGCACAAGAGTACCGTTTCAACTAACTTTCAATAAGTTCTCGCTGTTTACCAACAGATGGCGTTATCAGAACTGCGTGCGTGTAGTTTAAGATGGTGACGCATCTATGAAGTACCATAAGCAAGCTTGAAATTCAGTGCATGTCATTTCGCCGAAGTGTAAACAACTTTTTTTTTCATAGTGTTAAACATGTCAAATTTCGTGCTGCAAAGAGTATTTGCGGGGATTTTTACTGCACTACTTTGTGAAGAAACAAATCTGCAGCTGAAGCACACAGAATTAAGGCGTTACCTCCACTTGTAGCGCAAAAAGGCCTTTTTCATGAATTTTTTAAAAGAAAACTACAAAACTTTTTTAATCGATCAATATCACCATCTTTAAGAACACATCTTGAAGAACTTTCAGTAATTTTTTTATTGAAAAATATTACTTTGTTTAGTGGCAAATGGCCGTCAATGAAATAATGTTTTTATATACACGGTTTGCGGTGACCAACATTGCGGCGAAGTGGATCATCTGAAAAAAAAATGCGGATGGATTTAGTCAAATATAAGTATAAACTAGTCTTTAATCGAAGGATTTTAAAAAATATTCATTTTTCACAAAATGGCGGACAGTCAAAGTTAGTTTCGATTTTAAGGAAAAAAACGGCCGTTTTTTGGCTATAAAAAGGCCATTTTTTTCGAAAAAAAATCGAACGATTAAAGACTACATTTTTATGTATTAAATAAGCCTGCAAAATTTCAAGAAGATCGGTTCATTAGTGTTCGAGTAATCTTGGTCACCGACTTCAGAAATGCCATTTTGAGAAAAACGCGTTTAAAGTTTCTCTTTCAACGCTCTTTCAACGCGGATTCATCTCTTTCAACGCTCATATCTCAGTCAATTTTGTTCGGATTGACTTGAAATTTTCAGGACATATTCTCAGATACTTATACTTCAAAAAAATGCAATAAAAAAAATCGATTTTTTCACCCTTAATGTTGAGACTTGTGGCGACCATTCTCTGTCGGAATGAACATGCAGATATTGGTTTAGACGCTTCGAAAATAATGATTTTGATGGGTTGAATTGGAGGCATTACTTCACGAAGACTCATGTTAGGCGGTAGATGAACTTTCAGAATCATTAGGAGTTGATCATACAACAGTTTCGAAACGTTTCTAATCATTAGGAATGATTTTTTTAAATGAAGCATGAATTTTCATGAAAAAACAGCGAGAACTTATTCAACATCCCAATAGTTAACGAACTATCTTTTTTAGGGTCCCGCACACAAAGGGCAAAACGGAACCCTGTTAATGTCACTCTGCTGTCTGTCCCTTGGTATGCCAGGGTCTCTAGCTCGTAAACGGAATAGGTTACAGATCTGAAATTTTGATATTTTGTGTAGAATGTTGACCCCAAACCGAATGTGGAATTAGAAATTCAATTCGATTATTTTTCATGGGGGTCTCATACATGAATGAGGAGCAGAACAAATAAAAGCATTACTTACCCTGGCATGTAGGGTGAAATTTTCTATAGCTCATTGAGTAGAGTACAAAGATATTTTTTCTTTTTGTCTTTGAAAATAAAGAAATGGTGGGCCGTCATAGTTGTCAATTTTACACGATTTTTTTGTTGGAGATTTGAAATTTCTGTATATTATGTACAATATACTGTATTTAAATAATAAACACTGAAAATGCCGATTCATAATGTAGTATATATAATTTATTGTATACATAACACAATAAATTTACATTGAAAATATATAAAATTATTTTTATTTAAATATTTACAATGCCAACTGACTTATTTTTGCAATAGGTGCCAGCCAAGAACGAGAGATTGACGTCACGGAAGAAACGAGACTGCAAATTCAAAAAAGACTGTAGATCGTATACTTCATTTATTTTTCTTCGCCTCCTCTTTTTCTGCGAAAAATGTGACAATATTGGCAATTGGCTGATACCAACTTCAAAAATAAGTAATTTGGTATTGTAAATATTTACATAACAATAATTACATATATTTTCATTATTAGCTTACAGCAGCTATACAAAGCCTTTTTTAGCTACCATCAACTCATACGGCTTCAGTTTAGTACTAAGAACTAATGCAGAAAAAAAAACATTACCTCATTGAATATCTAGTTTTAAAAAAAAGTTAATTGGTCACATGTACGGAACCCTAGTAGAGCGAGGCCCGACTCGCACTTGGCCGAGTTTTTCAAACTCTCAGATTACACGGGGTTGAAGTTTGCATGGTGAAATGCAACGGAAATTCTTTTGAAATTCTTATTTTCATTATTATCGAAAATCATATTTCGCAGATTCGGTGCAGGTAAAATAAGAATAATAATAATCCTAAATCAAAGTAAGAATAATAAGAATCCTAAAATAAAATAAGAATAATAAGAATCTTAAAAAAGAGAATTTGGGAAATTGACGAAAAAAAAATTTCGTTCCATTCCAACGATGCAAGCGTCGTCATGAGATTTTACCGGATCTCGTATATTTGACACAGCCGACACCGAGTTGTTTCAAGCGCCGCAACATTCGCATCCCTTAACCATTCATCATTGCAATTTTCCATTCTCATGCATCAAAGATCCGGGAATATCTCTGACGCATGTCTTACAAAGTGTTCGGAACTTTTCGCGATACTCTCGTATCGCGAGCCATTTTTTATTCGCACCCCCATCGTTCGGCTTCTCAATTTTTCCCCGGTACACGGAAAACGGATACGAGTGTATAATGGAATATAAAGTGGATGAAAAGAAAAACTCGGGAGATCCGATCCGCGCGATATTTCTTCGTGCGAGTACGTGTGTGGTAAAAGTTAGCGAAGAGGGCAAGGTTGAGGGGGGGGGGGGTGGAAAAGACAAAGATATGATTTATTCAAATCTTTCCCCTCAGGTACAAGGCTCGAGTCCGGAGGTCGAGATAAGCGGAAGACGAAGGCACGTGGAAAGGGCTCGGCGGGAATTGGGGAAGGGATGGAGAATACAAGAAAGTCGTACAGATGAGATATACACGTGAGGATAGGGACAAAGGGGTGCGCGCCAGCGGGGAAAGTAGTGTATGCGAAGCGAGTCGAAGAGGAATTTATATTCGAGGTCCCGGGACAAGAGCGTGAGAGAGAACGTTTTGGCGCCTCGTCTTGTTTGTACTACCCCTCTATGAAAGGGAAAAAGACGGGGGAGGTTGCGTGGTTTTCCGTCGACACCGGCATGTGAGTGATTTCCCGACAAAAGTTCCAAGCAGGGAAAAGCTCGACCCACGTACGTGCTCGACGATCCACAACTGTGAGCTTGGCCAGGAGAACGAGCTTTCCTCCCGTATAAGAGACTTTTTCATCCCCTGCCCCCCCATCACGGTCATAGAGTACGAGAATCGGTAATGCCGTGGAATGCAGAGCGAGATAGAGCGAGAAACAGAGTGAGAAAGAGAGAGGGAGAGAGAGAGAGCGAGAAAGGGACATGGCGTTACTTTCTAAGTAGCGAGGATTACGAAAAAGTTTTGCTTTTGAGAAACACGAATCCCGAACGTTAAAAGGAAAACTTGACGCGTCGCACTCGTACATTCCGCCGTTCGGGGATGAAAGATAAAGTTTTGAAGTTTAAAATCTTTTACTCGCGTCATGGGCGCCCGGAGCTCGATACCATTACGCATTATCATACCTTGAATAATCGAAATGAACTCCGGGCGATAAAAAAGAGTATTCTAAACTTTCTGGGAAAACGAGAATGCGTAAGAATCCTTTCGTCTGTGCTGTAAATCAGTAGTAGAAGTCAACCATTCGGCCGACTCCATGGGTGCTTTACATTCTTCACGATCGTTCATTCATTGACCTACGTACCATACGTATAAATTAATTGCACCGTACGTAGTAACGTTAACATCTTTTCCGCCCTGTTTTCAAATTCAGTAGTATAACCCTCGCTTTGGTCGGACACTTTCACAGACAGACGCATTATCATACCTTGAATAATCGAAATAAACTCCGGCTAATAAAAAGAGTATACTCAACTTTTTGGGAAAGCGAGAATGCGTAAGAATACTTTCATCTGTGATGTAAATCAGTAGTAGAAGTCAACCATTCGGCCGACCTCATGGGTGCTTTAAATTCTTCACGATCGTTCATTTATTGATCTACGTACAATACATATAAATGAATTGCACCGTACGTAATAACGTTAACATCTTTTCCGCCCTCTTTTCAAATTCAGTAGTATAACCCTCGCTTTGGTCGGGCACTTTCACAGACAGACGCATCATCACACCTTGAATAATCGAAATGAACTCTGGGCAATAAAAAAAGTATCCTCAACTTTCTGGGAAAACAAGGATGCGTAAGAACACTTTCGTCTGTGCTGTAAATCACTAGTAGAAGTCAACCATTCGGCCGACCCCATGGGTGCTTTACATTCTTCACGATCGTTCATTCATTGACCTACGTACAATACGTATAAATTAATTGCACCGTACGTAGTAACGTTAACATCTTTTCCGCCCTGTTTTCAAATTCAGTAGTATAACCCTCGCTTTGGTCGGACACTTTCACAGACAGACGCATTATTATACCTTGAATAATCGCAATAAACTCCGGCTAATAAAAAGAGTATACTCAACTTTCCGGGAAAGCGAGAATGCGTAAGAATACTTTCGTCTGTGATGTAAATCAGTAGTAGAAGTCAACCATTCGGCCGACCTCATGGGTGCTTCAAATTCTTCACGATCGTTCATTCACTGACCTACGTACAATACCTATAAATAAATTGCACCGTACGTAATAACGTTAACATCTTTTCCGCCCTCTTTTCAAATTCAGTAGTATAACCCTCGCTTTGGTCGGACAGCTCATTTTCTCAGACAGACGCATTATCATAACTTGAATAATCAAAATAAACTCCGGCTAATAAAAAGCGTATACTCAACTTTTCGGGAAAGCGAGAATGCGTAAGAATACTTTCGTCTGTGATGTAAATCAGTAGTAGAAGTCAACCATTCGGCCGACCTCGTGGGTGCTTCAAATTCTTCACGATCGTTCATTCATTGACCTACGTACAATACGTAGAAATTTATTGCACCGTACGTAATAACTTGAACATCTTTTCCGCCCTCTTTTCAAATTCAGTAGTATAACCCTCGCTTTGGTCGGACACCTCACTTTCTCAGACAGCCGGCCGCATTCCATGCAGACTTAAAGTTAATCCAGTAGCTGCAAATTACATGACGAGAGCTCGAAATATCAGCGGTAGCGACACCTCAATTCTTGCAAGTGGATTAAGTAGTACAGTTCGCTATTTGATTCGACTTACGATAGCTTCCAGCGTCATGAAACGAGACAAAAACTGGTTTAGGTAGCAAGGATTTCAAAGGACAAAGGTTGTCGTCGGGGAATCAGGGGAGGGGCAATCCAGAGTTTACCGGCGTGTCGCGATGAAGGGTGCGTTTCAAAGGTCGAGATAGACACCAACGTGTGTGGGTGTGCGTATGGCTCCCGTGACTTCGGCTGTAGGAGTGAAAACGTCTCGTATCAACGCGTCATAATTTAGTACGTAATCACTGGCGTGCTTTGCCACTCAATTGTATTCATCTGAATAGGGTAGCTCGCCTTTATCGCTTTTGAGATTCAGCGAGTTCGCTGATGGCTAAGATTGGGAGGAGGGTAACGCTGCATAAAGCTGAAGGAAAGTACGAGCGGGTAGTGGGCTATATTCCTTTTTCTATACCAGCTTTATGTACTCATATACGACATTTGTACAGCTCGGGAGATAACAGAGGGGAATGGATGAAAGTGTTACGCAGCCTGGAAACTGGTGATATTTTTGAGAGTCGTTTCCGACGACGACGTGGGCAATTCTGGTAATGGCTCTGACTCTCTCTCTCTCTCTCTCTCTCTCTCTCTCTCTCTCTCTCTCTCTCTCTCTCTCTCTCTCTCTCTCTCTCTCTCTCTCTCTCTCTCTCTCTTCTAGGTCTTTCTCTCTCAGTTTTTTTAAAACGAACTACTTGTCTCGTATTTATACTTCCTACATTGTATAACGTATATATACTTATATGGGGAGTATTATATCCACAAGCGTGTTTAACTTTCGATGTTATCTCTATAAACAATGGAGTTGAACATCGCGGTGTCGAGGCTGCGGGGGATAAGCGAATTTCCGTGTTGCCCGCATTTTTCTTTCGTGCTTTTTTTTTCACGTTATTCCCTCGCGTCTCCTGTTTCCTCTCACGGTGAAAACACAGCCAGGGAACTGGGAACTTCCGACGGTAAAATCCGTGAAGTCATAACAGAAAGGGGGTAGAATTGACACTGTTATTTCACACGGAAAACGCATGTCAAGACATTGTGTTATGTGAAAGGAATAGTGAGAAGAAGAGAAGAGTAAGAGAGAGCGTGCGATCGAAAGTGAGGAAAACAGAGCAAGACAGAGAGAGAGAGGGGCTGGTGCTTAAATAATTTATAAGTAATAGCTTCGAGTTACGTGGTCTTCTCGCGGTCACGTCTCGTGGTTCCATCTCTTGCTTTCAAGTTGAATTCAAGGCTTCAATTTACGAGCTATTGTCACCTTGATTGGCGACATTTGTGACGTGAATACCCAGGCTACCCTAGGCTCACGAGTATATATTGGCGTCTCTTGTTTCCTTTATCTACCTACAGTTTCTTCTTCTGAAAAAAAGTAGTAAAGTTTTTCAAAGCAATTGTGGTATTTTTTACCAGCTCAAAGTTTCTTTCTGATACAAACTGTGACAATTCACGTGACGTCCCCGTCATCCGATATCCCGATTGATTCCTATCCGTATTGAAATTGGACGGCCTGCATGCAATCGATTTCAAAGTGTATATAGCGCGAAATGAAATAGTAATTCAGAAGATGTAATATAGATACCGGATTCTCGGGAGTTGGGTTCATTTGTGTAAGTTTGCTTTTAATTATCCGACCAATTCGCGGCTGTGTTCGGCGAGGAAAGGGGCGGGGGTGAGTGGTGTAAATGAGGAGAAAAGGTGGGGATGCAGTGTAGATGGTGGGTCCGTTGCATGTTACATGGTGGTGAATTCATGTGATATATTATGCCTGATGCACGCTTGTCTCTCTCTCTCTCTCTCTCTCTCTCTCTCTCTCTCTCTCTCTCTCTGCCCCCTCCCTCTCTCTCTCTCTCTCTCGGTCTTTCTCTCCCTAGCTTCCCTGTCGTTCCTTCAGGCTGCAATTTCACTTCGGTCTGGCGGACCTCGTTGTCCCTGACACTTTGACGCGGCTCCCAGGATTTTCGGGGTGAGACGTGGCCAGTTTGCAATGGGACTCGTATGTAGGCTGCAGGACAGAGTGACAAGTACAGATATAGATATAGATCTATTTCATACACGTACAAATACACATATGTATTTCACTATCCGATGGATCCACATATATTCAAGATATTTAAAGCGAAGTCTCGAATACTTATTTTTGTCCCACTGGCAACTTTTTTTTCACTTGTCCTTCACGTTCTGAAACGTTCATTTGGGCAGGATATTCGCTTTTGCGATTTACTTTAAAGAAGCAAGTTTCATTTAAGGATGTGTTTTGGAAACGTTATCGTGGCGATAAAAATAGGATGCGTTATTAGTTTGTTTGCCGTAAGCCTGAACGCTAAATTTGAGATCCAACTCGTTGAACAATCATAACACTTTTGATTTGTTATCATTTTCCATGCTTTCCTAAGGGACGTTACTTTATCCGCAGATATGATGCGAAAAGGCATACTGAAAGAATTTTATATGTTTTTTTATTGTCGGATACTCGAGAAAAACTTTATTTTGAGGCAGTATTCTATTTTAGAAGCCTGAGTTGCGGACGTTTTTTCGGGCTTGATAAAAAAAATATATTTTTGGTATCCATCTTTTACAGTTTTTTTCGTTGATGTTTTAAGGATTAACAAGAAAAATTGTGCAAATGAAGTAAACATTGAAAAGGTTATGAGCCTCTTAATATGGCCGTGAAAATGTTTGAGATTGACATGATTCTAAAGCGTCCATTCATCTGAAACAGAAATAAAACCTATTTTCTTGAACAATAAGAATTCCATTTTAGCAAGTACCAAAGACAGAGAACAAAATTCAAATGACAACTGTCAGAAGAAAAAAAAATTTCGGCCTATTTTTTCACAGTTTAACATTTTTTGAAGTAATAACAATAATTTTGTAATGCCCGAGGTAGGGACGATAGAGGGATATATACTGAAGGTCCATGCCAAATTTGAAAGGAATCGATTGAATAGAACTCGAGTTTTTATGTCAACGAGGTTGAAAGAGGTAATTTCGGGAAAAACGCCTTTAAAGTTTTGAGTATAATTTCAGCCAACCGCAACTATCTAACAAGAAAAAGTTGCGAGTTCGATCTCTCCGATTTCGATTAAATTTGGCATGTCTGTGGAATGGGTAAAAATAGGTGACACGTATTTCTTTATATCTGCGGAACCCGATTTTTAAGGGGTGAAACGCACCCTCGAAAATACGGGTGTTTTTCGTTTTTCGTCAATAACGTTATCGTTCTCATCTCCAATGTATAGTACACGAAAAAATAAACATTATTGGAATTTGAATTTTTCCATACTCGCACCCTTAAAACATTATCGACAAAAAACCAAAAACACCCCAATTTTCAAGGGTGCGTTTCAACCCTTAAAAATCGAGTTTCGCAGATATAAAAAAATACGTGTCGCCTATTTTTACCCATTCTACAAGCATGCCAAATTTCATCGAAATCGGAGCAATCGACCTCGCAAGCTTTCCTTGTAAGTGATATAATGGCATATTATACTTCCGTTATATTAATCGGCCATTCTTCCCTCCCAAAGTGTACCTTTCTCGGCTTAAAAATAATGATTCTGTGAAGCTTATTCTTCTCTGCGAGCAGATCTAGCTTCCTTGGAAGCTTCTGAAGTTCGTAGCTCTGACTGTTCGATCCCATTCTGGTCTCGTTCGATAGCGTAAATATTGGAAATTTCGAAATTTCCTTTTGAGTATATATTATTAAGAGTCTATACTTTAAGAAATCGGAAAGAAACGATCTTTTCAAATTTCTACACTAGAATATTGCCTTAAATAAAATAAAAAACTTAAGTCACAGACTGAACAGTGAGTCCGCTATCCTTTTCTTCATAACCCTCATAGTTCAAGATCATGCTATTAGAAAACCAGAAAGAATCTGGAATTTTCTAGACGAAATGCGGGCAAACTTTCTTTTGTTATTGATTACTCATAGAAAGTTACAAAATAATAAAAACAAAAACAAGTAGACTAAAGGGAATTTAAAAAAGATCATACTTTTGGGTAGAACGCAATACTTCTTTCCGTAAGAATTTCACATGCTTCAATCATATGTACGATTCTAGCTAGATTTTTAGTCGAACACACATTGCCTAACTTGCGAATGAAAATGTGCCACTTTTTATTCCCTTTTCTCTCGGTTCTTTAAGGCGTTACCCCCACTTGTAGCGCAAAAAAAGGCCTTTTTCATGGATTTTTTAAAGAAAACTACAAAACTTTTTTAATCGATCAATATACCATCTTAAAGAACACATCTTGAAGAACTTTCGGTAATTTTTTTATTGAAAAACATTACATTGCTTAGTGGCAAATGGCCGTCAATGAAATAATGTTTTTATATACACGGTTTGCGGTGACCAACATTGCGGCGAAGTGGATCATCTGAAGAAAAAAATGCGGATGGATGTAGTCAAATATAAGTATAAACTAGTCTTTAATCGAAGGATTTTAAAAAATATTCATTTTTCACAAAATAGCGGACAGTCAAAGTTAATGGTTCGATTTTAACGAAAAAAACGGCCGTTTTTTGGCTATTAAACGGCCATTTCTTTTCGAAAAAAAAATCGAACGATTAAAGACTACATTTTTATGTATTAAATAAGCCTGCAAAATTTCAAGAAGATCGGTTCATTTGTGTTCGAGTAATCTTGGTCACCGACTTCAGAAATGCCATTTTGCGAAAAACGCGTTTAAAGTTTCTCTTTCAACGCTCTTTCAACGCGGATTTTTCTCTTTCAACGCTCATATCTCAGTCAATTTTGTTCGGAGCGACTTGAAATTTTCAGGACATATTCTCAGATACTTATACTTCAAAAAAATGTAATAAAAAATCGATTTTTTCAAAATCGCAAGTAGGGGTAACCCCTTAAGCGAACCATATACGGCAGCAATCGCGAAAGATACGAACACGCACACAAAGTCTTCGTCGCCTCAGAGTATGGCAGCTCGTTTATGTGATTTTAGTTTTATTAAATCTAATTTTTTAAACACATTTGTAAAGGCTTTAAAAAAAATAAGTAGCCTGAATGATGGACTGATTTATCAGTACTAAGCTCAAGTTTTTTACGTTATATGGCAAATAAAAAAGTGTGCATCCCATTAAATGTTGCCAAGGTATTGCACGAACGACGTCAGGAAAAGGTATTAAACTGAAGTTCTAATTTGAATTAAAATTGAACTATTTTTACGCGTAAAAGCAGGATGGAAGCAATCTAAATTAATACTCGTACATTGTCGACACTTTGAAAAATCTGATATAAAAGTTTTGAAAAACAAAATGACTAAGTTTAGGTGGAATGGTGTATGTATAACAGTTTTTGTATGCAACAGTGTGGAACTTTGTCAGGTACATAAAAACACGGGTACTGCTCAGTATCTATCCAACGAGTAACAGCGACATAAGAAGAGGAATAGACAGAACAGGAGAGCGAGAGAGAGCGGGAGAGAGAGAGAGAGAGAGAGAGAGAGAGAGAGAGAGAGAGAGAGAGAGAGAGAGAGAGAGAGAAGGAACGAGTGCCTGTACTGGGCAGTTATGAGTTAGCTAATTGTTTTGTCATTGTTCGTCCAGCTCCGTGAGAGAAGCTCGTTGTTCACTACACTCCTTCCGCTGTTATCCGAGTCAGCGACAGAATGGGAGAGAGAGAGAGAGAGAGAGAGAGAGAGAGAGAGAGAGAGAGAGATTTTACCCTCGACTCGCATTCCTCCGTTAACCGACGATGAATCCTCACGTCCGTTTTCGCCGCATTGTTGTTCTTGTTTTCATTGTTGTACCACCGAGTATGGCGACAGAGATTAAGGAGAAAACGAGGCTTCACGTTCCTAAATAAGGATATATATATATATATATATACATAAACACACACATATACAAACATATTAGGTGATTTTCAAGACTGTACCTTCCAGGACTGTCCTCAAATTAGCCAATCCTCTCCATACCCAATATTATATGAATCCTAATGTTTGGGTCAGCTTGAAAGAAATAAAAGCTTATTCTCACAAAGATAATTTCAACGATAGTCGTTAAAACAGCCAGATGTGCCGATAGCCATCATTACGTAGATATAAAGGGTTCATAATATATCCTGAATATATATATATATACAGACCCGTGCAGAAATTACTTGAGAAGTCCCCAGATCCTACCAAATCCCTATAGGGCTTTGAAAGGGATGCTGCACGTAGGGAGTCCACATTGGCATTTCCTATTTCCCGATTGACGTCATTTGGCATGCTATTTCCCGATTGACGTTATTTGGCATTTTTTCTTTTTTATTCTCAACCGGAAATTGTTGGTTTTCCAAAAAAAAATATCCTTTCGTGATCCCGTGCACAAATTTCTTGGGGAGTCCCAAGATGCACCCACATCTCTATAGGGATTTTTTTACAGATACCGCACATTGGAAGTCTTCATTGGGATCCGATTGAATTCTGCACCGTTCCTCGATGAACGCCATTTGAGAATTCTTACCACGTTCGAATCGAAAATATGTGAAAAGTCACGAGAAACCACTCGGTGTGGTGAAAAATAACCTGCTCGCTGCGTGAGCGTGGGCGTGTGTTTGGTGATATTATGTCGAAGAACAGTAAAATAAGTACCAAACGATAATCAAGGAGTCTCGGGATAATTGACGATATGTTACCCATTCGATTCAAATTTATACAGTAAATTCTTTGTCATATACTGAATGCTCCCTCAAAATTTTAAATCGTTCGTCCACGCTGGTTCCAGGGAATTTACAATTCAAGATACACTTTTTTATCATACGGAGATGCAATTTTATACATGAAGAGTGTAAACAATGGTTTGGAATGGTATGAAAAACTGTCAAATCGCTTAGTACATTGTGACACGGATGACGAAATTTTCATAATATACTGAGTGAAAAACTGTCACATCACTCAGTGCATTATGACAATTGCGTCTCCTTTTACATTATGAAAATGAGACACCCCTACGTTAAAAAGGGTGTCTTTAATTGTAAATTTTATAGAAACAGTGTAGACGATCGATTTTTAATTTACAGGGTGAATTCAGTATGTCAAAGAATTTACTGTATAAATTTGAATCCAATGGTAACATATCGTCAATTGTCCCGAAACTCCTTAGAGTGAATTCTTAGTGATGTGATTCAAGCGATTTTTAAGCTACGCTTTTCATTTCAAGCGATTCATATTTTTTTAAGATAAGATTTATACTTTTTACCATCCACTCATGTTGCATGCGTATATATTTGGGTTAGAAAATTCAACGTACGGAATGTGATGTGATTCATCAAAAATCGTATCGGATTCTGTTCGTGATGTGGAAATCCTTCAGGATTCGAATCGGATTCATATGTTGGATTCCCATGGGTGATCTCGATTACAATCCAATGTACGAGCGTGACATCTCAGTATAGGGATCCGATGCGGTGAACCATCGGATAACCATCAGGAAGTCGGGACAGGTATGGGAATCCAGTTGGATGCCTGCAACAATTTCTGAAATTCTATCGATTGCGGGAATAATTGAGAATAATAACTACACACATGCCTATATGTACATATATATTTAAAAAAATAGGTAAGTACATTACGTTTGAATAAAACCCAATACATTCGTTTTATTCGAACACAATGTACTTACCTATTTTTGTTGTTGTTATGACGCAAGCAAATGGCTTGAAAACCAACTATTAGTGGCAAATGGATTGACGTTTTCTTTTTCGTGGCGTTTCTCGTCAAAAGTGGAGAATAAAATAGAAGCCGATTTTACCGATACTTCAAGCGATGGACTCATTATGTCAACCGCTGTGGCATCCCCAAACTCGCGAATTTCCAAGCTTGGCGTTTTACCCTTTCGAGGCTCATCCATAGTTATCCTAAAATAACTATTCCCCTTGGTGTGACTCGTAGCAGTTTCTCGTCTCTGGCTCGATCGTTCATGTCAGTAAAGCGAGTAACTATGTTTATCGTTGACGAACGAAGCGGCGCCTCGCATCACCCGAGGGGGTTGGAAAAGCCGAGCTTTCATCCCCCTACCCTCGGGCCGCTTCCGCCAGGTCTATCGGCCGCTTCTGCCACTGGTATTCCCGTTTTGTACCATCCGTACGAGCTTCCCCCCTCTTGCCCGATAGAGCGAATTACTGTTTGACGTTGGCAAACTTTTACCCGAACGTTTATCTTTTTTTTCTTCTTTTATTCACTTCTTGTTTTTTTGGTAGTCCAACCATCGACGTGTCGGAATGCGTACGCCTGCCGAGCTTTGTTTGACCTCTTTTGGTGTATCCACACTCGTACTGTCGTGTCAAAACTCTCCCCCCCCCGAGTCCCTTGACATTCGCTGGAATCTCAATTCGAGTACTTCTCATACTCGCAGATAAGACCGGACGCCACCGTACAAAAAAGAAAAAAAAAAAAAGCCTGGTGTGATCAGGACCCGTTTGCAGGAGGCTTTGCGGTGCGGGAAGTTGGAGTTTAAGTTGAATTTACGGTCGCAAGTTTTGGTAACGTTTATTGGTATTTGTTGTGCCTTTAAACATGATGGTATAATTTAATTTTTTCTAGGTGGTCAGAAAAAAATTATTTAAATTGATATCCTTGGTCAGACATTGAAGAGAAAAGAAAAAAGCTTAAAAACCAAATCCTAAGAGGGAATTCTATTTCGTTCCTGAAATGAACAAATATTGGGAGTTTACTTATTGAGTAAGGAACTTCTAAGAACAATAATAAGTTTAAGAAAAGAAGAAAACAGCATAATTTGATAACGAAATTACTAAATTAGATTTCAAGATAAAACGTTATAGTTTTCTATATTTTGAACTTGGAAACTAAAGAAGTTAAAAAAAACATGTTTGGTGAATATTTTTTTGTTAAATAACAGATATCTGTTATTACATAAGTTGAATAAAGATACCAGAAACATCATAAACTTAA
Source organism: Ophion ellenae (assembly GCA_963210295.1). NCBI lineage: Eukaryota > Metazoa > Arthropoda > Insecta > Hymenoptera > Ichneumonidae > Ophion > Ophion ellenae. Next base: position 59,442,770 of record OY723385.1, read on the forward strand.
AAACGTAAAAAATATTGAAATTCGTCGACAAGTTGCCTTTTATTTGACTGAATTCTCACTGTGATCAAGGTACAACATATGAGGATCAAGGTACATCAGCAACGTTGTACCTTGATCAACATACCACTTTTTTTAATAGCATAAAAACTATTAAAATATTTGTTTATGGTTTTTTTAATCTATATTATGAGTCCTATTAGTTGCCCTTTACGACACAATTCATTTCATCAGTATGTGTATCATATTTTCATTTTTATATATCATTGGACGCAAAATGTATCAAGGTACAGCAGCTCCCCACGATAAAATGGGATTACTTTGAAAAGGTTTTGGAAGTTTTTGTTGGTAACTTTTTTTAACATCCTAAATTTCAACTTTCATAGCTCAAATAGAACAATGTGTCATGTGGCTATCAAATGTATAAGAAAGCCAAGGCCCACCAGCTCCCCACAATTTTATATAGATTTTTTTAAAGCCTCAAAGTAACCTCGAGTTTGGGGTTTCTTCGGCAGGGCATTGAAATGCAACTTATGTCAAAGATTAACGGTTGTTTTGACATAATTTTCATCAAAAAATTAATATTTTATGCATTACATGTGAAATTAAATGAAAAACAACGATTTTTATCCAATCAAATTGTCATCATTATTATGGAAACATTTTACATAAAAATAGAAAGTACCTAGGGTACAGTTATAGGCACTTGATCAGTCTTATAATTATCATCGGGATGAAAATCAACTAGAGCAACATTAGAATCAACTTTGACAACATTATACCAAACTTAAACAATAAATTTGAGCAACAATAGAAAAAAGTTAAAAAGCGCACACATTTAAACCGTATTTTGGGGCTCTGTTAACTCTTAAGTAGCTCCAAAAACTGTCAAAGTTAACCATAACGTCAATTTAACCGCGTTTTACGGTACTTTCTGTCAGGATTCGCTGGTGGAATAAAAGAAAGAAGGACGGTTGATCTTATTTTGAAAAAACTGTCACAAGCGCAAAATCGAGGTCGCACGAGAACGGAAGAGAAAATCGAAAACAGAGAGAAGGAAATATCAAAATTCGAGTCCGCTCAAGTTGTATCCACGTTTGTGAGATCTGAGCTTTCTCGCATATATTTATTCGTTTCAAATTTTTTTTAAATAAAGTTGGATTAGACACAAAAAGGTCTTTTTCACCAGCTCTTTCCTTCCTCGCAGATTTTACTGTCGCTCTGACAGGTCCCGTCTCTCCCTCTTCTCTCGCTTTCGCTCGCTCTATCTACTCTTTCCTCCCCGAGACCCTCCGTGAAAAAGAGTACACCGTGTCAGCAGCTGGCAGCTGTTGAAACGTCAAATGATTCGAGGGAGCGAAGGAGGTAGAGAGCGAGAGTGCGAAAGAGAGAGCAATAAAGGAAAGAGAAAGAGGCAGCGACTAAGAATCGTTCGAAAGGTGAAGAAAGGGGGGGTAGGGGGAGGGATGTACCAGGCGTTTACTCCGCGAGGGATTGACATATATTGGCCGCCTGGTGGCAAATGCCAGTGACGCTGTCGAACAGATTTTTGACAGGTGGTATTATTGAAAAAAAAACCTGACCCGTAAATCCGAGTGGTAGGAGTTTTCGCAAGGAGGAAAAGGGAGTTGAAGAAGCTAGCGAATCATCCCCTTCTGTGCCACCTCCCTCTTTATCCCGCTGCCTCGGCAGGGTTTTTTCGAACTTTTCGAGTAAGCTACGTTCGTGTTTAACTGACGTTTATTAAATTTACAGTAGGAATAATATTTTAAACTACTTTAATTGGTATTTAATCTTCGGTGTGTACATCTTCACTGTGAAGGGATGATGTCAGAGCGGTATTCCCATCGGTGGTATAAAAGGGGCAAAACTGTGGTATTCCGTGGCTGCTGGTGAGCAATAACGATTACTTCGTTCTCTTTGCAGGTCTCTCTCTCTCTCTCTCTCTCTCTCTCTCTCTCTCTCTCTCTCTCTCTCTCGCTACCACTCCCTCCCTCTTACTCCTCCTCACTATCGCATTCTCTACCTATCCACCCCTTTCTCCCGCGGAAAAATAATGTACGAAGGGAATCGAAGCGAAGTCTATTTTTATCGGACTATACATCTTGTGCGCGAGAGAAAAGCTTTTTGAGAGAATGAGAGAAAATGCTTATAGAGCCCGGTGCGAGTGTGTTAAAAGAGATCGAGACGAAGAGAGAGAGAGAGAGAGAGAGAGAGAGAGAGAGAGAGAAACGAGCACGCAGCTGGCGCGAATATTAAAAGCAATCGCTCAGTCTCGCGTAATAACTGACCGGCCGCGATTTCAACCCTCCGTCGTTTCTTCCACCACTGTGGCTCCTGACTCTCTCTCTCTCCCGTTTTCCGCATATATACGACAATGGATATAATAAATTTGCCCGACGCTCGGGCTCAATAGCCGAGGATGTTCGATCTCGACGTTTTACCTTCCGGCCGTTTTATTCGTCCCCTCCCTCCCTCCGGGGAAACCTTTCCGTCCTTTTGTTTACGGAAATAAATAGTAAAACAGGATAAAGTACGATAGAAAAAAAAACTAATAAAATTCGCCGCTCGGTTTTACGATAACTTCGTGTTCAGAGATCGCCCGATTTTTAACGATAAATTCGAAACATAATGATAGGTTTTTTTTTTTAATTTAGTAGCGAATGTGATTTTGGTGCAGTAAAAAAAGAAATTGACAGATATTTTGTGCAGCTCTTTTTTGCTTGTAAATTGCATTATATTGAAAGTTTTAACAATTCTATTTGAATTTTCGTGTTTATATATTTTTTAAACTTGTTATATTATATTTACATTTTCACAATGAAATGGACCAGTGCTTCGTACTTAGATTCGCAAATAAATGCAGTTTTCGAATTTGATTCTAAGTTACGGTGAACGAATTTGTCATTATGCCAGAATATGGCAATTTCCATTTTCCACATTTGTCTTCAATCGTAGAAAGTCTGAATTTAGCGAGATCGAGAAACTTTTTTTTTCGGCAGTATATTTGAAAACGAATTCGCGGTGGGCCAGACTCAATGCCCATTCCTCGTCTACTCTTATGTGTAGCAGAAGCTTTCTATTTGTTCTCTCCGTCGGGACGAACGTAAAACGAATACAGAGCGCTCTTTCTCTCGGACGGAGCGCGGAAATGAAAGCGGCGACGAGTGAAATATCGTCGTGGAAAAACGACCGTGTAATACAAAGGGCTAGCTGTCTCAGTACAAAGCGTTGCACAGCTTAGAGCGTGTGTGTGTGTGTAGGTGCGTGTGAGAGAGAGAGAAAGAGAGAGAGAGAGAGAGAGAGAGAGAGAGAGTCATGATATGACAATGTACGATGGTACAGAGTTTTTAAAAATGGCGATAGGGAGTAGAAAAAAATAGTGGACTGACCATTTTTAACCGAGAGCATATACATTCCATACATACAGGCTGACCAAAGTCAAATCGACCTATCCATAATTTCCACTATTCTCAATTTCTATTTCTTTCGTCATATTTTAGCACAGTGGGAAAGAATACCAAGAGAGTCGAGATCTACTCCCAAGGAACTGAAGTGTCCGCCTTCGATTTTGTTGAACCTCATATATGTGACAAAGTGTTTAAAACTGTTAACCCTTTCTTGACCCACTGCGTCGTTTTGACCCGGACGAATAAAAAATGCAGACTTTCCTAAAATTGAAATTTTTCATTAATATTTCACAACAATTCAATTTTATACTTTCCGAATTTTAATTATGCAGACAAATTAAGAAATGTTTAAAGTGTATCCCGGATTTTTGTCAATAAAAGCCTACCGAAGGGTTGTTAAGGGCAGGTGGATGAAGTACTATCCGGGTCAAATTGACCCAGTGTGTCAAAGCCGTGGTCAAACATAAGTGGGTCAAAGATGGGTTAAGCACGGATTTTTGTTTGTCGGCGGAGAAAGGTTTTTGAGGGGGGAAACGACCCCTCTAAGAAAGGCGTATCATCCCTTAATTAAATTCTTTTTCAATATTTCTGTATGAGATTTTACGTCGCTTTACACTAGAAGAATTTTGGCATTCGTTTCATTCAGATCGGTGGACTGCTTGTGGGTAAAACTGCGAAATCATCCCTCGACACGTCTTTCTTCGAGGGGTGGTTTTTTCCCTTAAGACCGCCGATTTTTTCCGCCTATAAAAAAAAAATACGTGTCTAATAGTTTTCGATGTTTTATCACATATATGAAGTAGTATGTCCACAGACGAAAATACAGCGAGAAGCGAAAACTGACAGCACAGATCAGACTCGATTTTCAGCACACTTTTACCGACGGTTATCTCATGAAAAATTAAAAAACTTAACCGAATGTGATAATCTGGCCGTCGCGTCGCAAAGATGAAAACAAATGAATACAAAGCAGTGCGTCATATTTTTTTTATGGTTCCACAATGTGCAGAGAGAACTTGCTGGAAATAACAAGGCTCCAAACCAAACGGATTTCACGAGGAATACCACGTATATCCGGTGTATATGCTTGTCCGCGAATGAACGAGAAATGAAATGTGACCATAGTGAAAGATGAACGCGGCATAATGAATCGGAAAATCGACCCTCGAAGTCTCGAACCGGTACGTCCTCGGGACGGAGAGAAGAGCCGAAGGGAAACGTCCAGTTCCCATATTTGCCTTTAATTTGTTCAACGAATCAACGCTATTTGAGGCGAGCAAACGAGAGCCCGGATTTTCTATTGGAAAAAGATTTCTCTGCGGTGTGAAATTCGCATTTTATAAATTTATAGATTATTATTTTTATCATTGTTATTTTATTATTATTCTATAAAAATATATATTATTATTGTTCTATAAAATCATCCATTATTATTGTTTAATAAAAATGTCTATTATTATTATTTTATGCAAATATATCGATTATTATTGTTGTTATTCTTGTTACAACAATAATTTAATTGCTATTCTACGAACCTATCGATTATATTTTATCCATTTTTTCTCATAATCTAAACTTTATCGGTTGCCAACATTTTTCATATCGAACGGAACTGTTGAACAAAATGTGTAAGGGATGCTGGACTTGGGCGATTAAGGAGGTTGAAGCGTTAGCCACAATCCAAGATTAAATTGTTGAATTTATTCTTATACTTAATTTTCATGGTATTGTCTAGACTATACTGAGTCTTCGCTAAGTTTTTGGAATTTTTACACCACAAAACATCAGAGATAAAAAATAGTTTGATGTTTGTCAAGATAGGCAAGACATTCGCACTACGGGTGATGTTATTTTTTTTGGCTATTTAGCACCAAGATAAACCATTTCCAGCAACGAATGAACGCAAATTAAAACTTTGTAAACATTAGGAAAAAACCCTCATCTTGCCCATCGTACACCATATGCATTCAATATTTAACCATGAAGGTTTGATGAAAGATTACGAATCTGGGCTGGCGAATGAAGAGCAGTGCTGCGAACCTCAATGTCTGCGAAGTTGCCGTATTTCGGCAACGCTTAATATCAATTAATGGTAATAATAAATAATCTCGTGACGAAAATATAATTAGGCATAATTATAAATCACTCAAAATTTAATTCTGAGTTGTATAAAATATTCGCTGATGCAGTTTTTTTCATAATAATCATCGAGAAGACTATACTTTTTCAAGATGGTAGTAACACAAAAGTTTTTTCTTATTTACGTATGAAAAATATAAAAATGCACAATTTTGGCCTTTCATTGTATATTGTATGAAAAATTAACATCTGAAGAACAAATCTATGCCTCGTATGCATTATTTAGAGGTTCATTGAAAAAAAAAAAATCCCAACCCGTCATTTGACTCAAGTGAACCGTTCCAACCTCCTTAAAATTCAGTCGGGGCAAGTCCCAAGCAATCCGAGAGTTTTCGGACTCGTGTGTGCCTCGCACCATTGCAAAAGAATGAGAAGGAGAGCAAGGGAGCAGGACACGAAGTTCTCTCGTAGCCGGAAACGTGCCAAGAAGACGACGACAACGACGACGAACGTGAAGAGGAAGAGGCAGAGAGAGCGGGGCAGAGGGGGGGGGGGGGGGGGGGGAGAGCGAGAGCGTGGAAAATTTATGCCACTTGAGCTTTTCCGTCCACCTGGCATTTTCCTACGAAGCGTGACAAGCTGTGTTTCTTCGTCGTTGTCCTGTGTACATGCATCAAAATGTTTTTGCAAAGCTTTGCATACGTCGATACGTCGAGCAGGTTGTTCAGCGTTGCGTTTGTGTAAAACGAAAACAAACAAAAATCACCATCTTCTGTGTGGACTTTTCCAGATCGTTTTTTATTCTTTTCCGGAACCATAGTGTGATTCGCAAACAGCGAAGAATTCTCGATCCAAAGGTGCGGAAACATGTTGCAGTGTATGAGAAAAGATTCTGCCCGTTCCTCATCCCGTGCTGTCACAAAAAAAGTCTCACCTTCTCGAATGGAGGTAAACTTTTTGTTTCTTTCCTCGTTTTTGTATTTGCAATTACGTCTGTACGCTCTTTCGCGAGAGAGAGAGAGACAAGGCGAGTGTATAAGCTATATAGGGTAGTAATTCCTTCGTTAACGATAGTTGGTGACGCATCGAGGACGAGAGATTGCGGGATAGGGAATCCCTCGTTAGTGTATTCAATTAAGCCGCGAAACGAAACGAAACCGGTTCAAGCGGCAATGGGCTTTTCCACCCTCTTTCTTTCTCGCCCCCCCCCCCCTCTCTTTCTCTCTTTCGAAGAGAAACGAAAGCGAAGGTCCTAGCGAAATTCGTTTCGCCGTCGGAATAAAGTTGGAAAAAGACGAGAAACGGAAAAGCGGAAAAGGGCGCTGCGATGGTGAAGACGAAACTACCTCCAGGACGCGTCAGTCGTAAAGTTTCTCTTCCAGTTGCACATACACTTACGTGTCTACATCCACGAGTGTGGTTATTTTGGAGGCATTTCATTTGGAGTCTGCCTAATAACCTGTTGTTCTCATAATCAACATTACGCAATCCCGGAATCCCGCGAAGTCACCTTTACATCAATCAGTATATTAAAAAAAAGGTCATATCAAGGACCATCCTGTCGTCAAATTAACGATCCATGTGAAAAATCGGAGGAACATCATCGAAGAAGCCAGATGTACAGATTGCCAACCTTACATAGATGTAAAGGGTCCACACATATATATGTGAGTAAGAGACCGATACAACACGGTTCGGGAAACCTTTCAACTTCCATCGCGTGCGGCGCTGCTCGAGCTACTCGATACTTTTGGAACTGGTGAAACTGTTACACAGTGGGCAGAACTGGCGAGCTGTCACTTGAGAAGTCCTACAACAGAGGAGAGAGAGAGAGAGAGAGAGAGAGAGAGAGAGAGAGAGAGAGAGAGAGAGAGAGAGAGAGAGAGAGAGGAGATTGAAAGGACGAAGAAGGGCGTGTAGAAGCGAAAGAAGGTGAAGATAAGAAAGACAGACGTATGGAGACACAAGTGGAGGCATAAAAGGGCATGAGAAAGAGGACAATGCAAAGTAAGACGAGGAAAAGGCGGAAAAAATAGAAGAAGGACAAGCAGACGACAAACCAGAAGCATGAGGAGAGGAGGTGCAACAACAAGCGGAAGAAAGAAAACCAAATCTCCGAAAAATATGATGGCAGTTCTGGATTTGCCAATAGGCAGCTGGCTAGGGGCGGCAGACTTTAGAGGGCAGCGGATTTTAGAGGCACCTAAAAAGACCTAGGTAATTACAAGTGATTAAGGGGTTAACCCACTTGCAATTTTGAAAAAATCGATTTTTTTTATTGCATTTTTTTGAAGTATAAGTATCTGAGAATATGTCCTGAAAATGTCAAGTCGATCCGAACAAAATTGACTGAGATATGAGCGTTGAAAGAGAAGAATCCGCGTTGAAGGAGCGTTGAAAGAGAAACTTTAAACGCGTTTTTCTCAAAATGGCATTTCTGAAGTCGGTGACCAAGATTACTCGAACACTAATGAACCGATCTTCTTGACATTTTGCAGGCTTATTTAATACATAAAAATGTAGTCTTTAATCGTTCGATTTTTTTTTTCGAAAAAAAAATGGCCGTTTTATAGCCAAAAAACGGCCGTTTTTTTTCGTTAAAATCGAACCATTAACTTTGACTGTCCGCCATTTTGTGAAAAATGAATATTTTTTAAAATCCTTCGATTAAAGACTAGTTTATACTTATATTTGACTAAATCCATCCGCATTTTTTTCTTCAGATGATCCACTTCGCCGCAATGTTAGTCACCGCAAACTGTGTGTATAAAAACATTATTTCATTGACGGCCATTTGCCACTAAACAATGTAATATTTTTCAATAAAAAAATTACTGAAAGTTCTTCAACATGTGTTCTTTAAGATGGTATATTGATCGATTAAAAATGTTTTGTAGTTTTCTTTTAAAAAATTCACGAAAAAGGCCTTTTTTGCGCTACAAGTGGGGGTAACGCCTTAAGATAGGAGGACCCGTCACAAAGTCAAGTGGCCTATACTTAAGGAGTTTCGGTACGAAAGTCAAAATGTTAAGAAATTGATCAAATTTGGTGATAATGTCCTTTAACATTAAGTGCGAAAACACACATTTTTTCAAAATTTTCTTCTACTTAGTTATCGAGTAATTAAGCATTAAAGCAGACTTCTCATGCCCGCAATGTATACCTACATATATGGAAACGCTATGCTTATACACGTGAACTTTAGTGTTAACTTACTCCATAACTGTGCAGAAGAAAAATGTGAAAAAAAATGTATTGTCAAAGTTGGCACTAAAGAATATGTTCACCAAATTTTATAAAATTCTGAACTTTTTGAATTTTTCAATGTTTTTAACATGGTTTAGCATGGCAACATTGTATCGCCCGTACCGAACATCCTTCAGAAAAGTATAGACCCGGCACTGTATGAAGGACGTAGAAACGACAAAGGAGACATGGAAAACTAGAGAGAATACGAAAGTGCGCAGGACGTAGACGAAGAAGAAAAGTACGAAGAACGGAGGGGAAGGGATCAAGGAACGAAACATGAGAAAGCGAATGAAAATGGATAAAAAGACGAAGACGTCTGTTGACGTTGGCGTTGTCAGAAAAGCTCAGTCAGAACTCTGAGTTGTGTATGTCGTTCGGGGAAGAGGAAGATGGAAAAGGAGGCATTCTGCAACTCTCGAGGAGAGTTGCACGCCCAGGAGAACAAGATGACGACGAGAGGGACGTTGCGGGGAGGGAAAAGCAGAGGGAAAATCTCCCACTTGTAGCTCCCACATATTTACTCCAATCTTACCGACGAGAAGGCAACATGGCGGGACAAGAGGTGAGAGTTTGTTTGGTGCACTTCCGCATAGAGTTAAATCTCGAGTGATGCTTACACTCGACTATCCTTTTCTTACAGTTTCTACCTCCCTCTCCGTATGCAGTGTCGTTTACTGAACATATTTAGTGCAGAGGCTCTTAATAATCTTCCCGAAAGATTGGTAATTTTATTTCTTATGAAATTCAATGCAGACAGGAGAGATTGAATGAATCCAAAACTCGCCCTACCGCCAAGATAACGGCTAAGTATATAGCGATAAATTAATCCACTATTACCATGGTTTGATGAATATTGTGAACTATGATAATTATTTTACGAATTTAATCGAACCTTATCATAAATCATTCAAATTCATGAACTAGAAGAACTAATTTAATTAAACTAAGCATCTGAATTAACCAAATGAATGAATTGAGACAACTCGAAAATTCATAGATGATTAACGATGGCTTGTCGGCTAAAAATTAAAAAAAAAATTACTCTCAGCTGCGAAGCCTTAAAACAAATGACCGACTATTTTAAGGCAGCCAACGTTATTGCAGACTTATAAAGATCTTGGCCAGAATATCATCAAAATAAAATAATGTCTCCGTGGGCGGTCATGTCGACGTTCCGAAACGACCATGCCCGATCTTCGGCTAGTCCAGCCTGCTGTTCGGTATATACGCTATAATGAGAAACCAGAAGACGAAAAATAAATGAAAAATTATAAAACCGAAAAATACAACTCGTCGCAAGGAGATCCAGAAAGCGACAGCCGAAGGATCGAATCAATGTGTACACTCGTAGGGCCATTCGACTTTTTCCGACCGAAAAAAAGTGAGCTCGGTGAATTTCTCTGCAAACCCAACCTGACTTTTCCGATAAAAGTGGGTAGTTTACCTGAGAGATGGAGTGAAAAAAATGTATCGCCTCTCTCTCTCTCTCTCTCTCTCTCCCCCTCTCTCTCTCTTTCTTTCTCGCTCTCACGCGCATCTCCACCCGGGGTGTTCTAGCATTCGTCCGGGGAATGTGGCTTGAGGAATCGCTCCAAGAATTACTTCCTCGAGGCGTTTCTGGCACGCGAGAGATTTAAAAAAAAAACAAGATCCTTGTATAGTTTTTTTTTACTCTCGCATACAGATCATCATCGAACGAGAGACGACGACATCGAGAACGACGTTAACTTCGCAGGAAGGGGGTATTTCTTCCAATTTCCAGGCGTGCCAACCAGATTGAATTTCTATCGTTGCCCTTAGCGCTCGTTCTCTCTCTCTTTTCTCTCTCTCTCTCTCTCTCTCTCTCTCTCTCTCTCTCTCTCTCTCTCTCTCTCTCTCTCGCACTGTTTCCTTTTCCTTGTCAACGTAGACGGCTGATCATTTCTTGAGATATCTCGTAACTGGTTATGCTTGCGAGAATGACTTTTACCACTTCACTCTCCTCTCTCTTTCACTTTCTCGTGCTTTTTCTCCGTCTCTCATCCATTTGCTCTCCATCTTATCCTCCTCTGCTCCTATTCTATCCAAGCTTTTTTTTTGTACTAGAAATGTCGTCGCTCGCCCTCAGATCAATTTTCTCAGTCCTCCAACGATCCGCCTATCGCTCCTTACCCTATTACTTTACTGTGACCAGGACGATTCGTACCCTGGAAAATGATGTAAACGTATCTTTGTGCCCATTTAATGTAAATAGGACGTTTTTTTCGTTAAATGTACATGAACATGGATATATATATACAGGGTGTTAGGAAGGTTGATGCAAAGCCTTAACGGGGTGATAGGTCACCTCGTTAGGAACATTTCTAACCTAGGTTACCTTAAGAGTTAGTCCAGAGTCGAAGGATTTCGAGTTATCATGATAAGTATGATTTTTGAAAAATTCCAGAGTCGAAGGATTTCGAGTTATTATGATAAGTATAATTTTTGGAAAATTTCCAAAAATTGGATACTAACTCGTTTGCCTCTTATGTTAATGCTATTTCTTTTAAATAGCATTGACCTAAGAGGTATTTTTATTTTTTGACAAGTTTTTAATTATTCAACACGTCCGAGACGTTCAAGAAGCAAACAAGTTTTTAGATACCAATTATTGTCTGTTTGAACATTGTGAACGAGTTAGTACCTGATTTTGGGAAATTTTCCAAAACGCATACTTACCATGCTAACTCGAAATCCTTAGACTTTGGACTATGGTAACCTAGGTTTGATTTGTTCCTAACGAGGTGGCCTATCACCCCCTTAAGGCTTTGCATCGAACTTCCTAACGCCCTGTAGATGAACAGAAATAAATATACATTTTTGTGTGAATTTATTGTATATACTTTATCCTCCTCGTCTCAAAATAATTTCGACTAATGTTTCATATCAGAATTATAAACGTAAGAGTTTTCTCCGTTGCATACGTCTCCAAGTTGATTTTTATTATTCACTTTTGTACAGACGCAACATTGTGCAAACTTTTTTTCACAAATATCTTCCAGAAAAGGATTTAGTCCGGAAAGTCCTGGAACATACGAATTTGAAGTTTTGACACGTGTTTATTTTTTCAGCCGAGATATGGGGGTGAAATATCACGAGAATGTTAGCATACGTGTATGTGTATGTGTGTGTATATATATATATATATATATATATATACACACACACATATATATATATTGAGGTGAAAAGAAAGGCAAGCAAAAAGCTTTGCACGAGAAACGTCACCCCTTGACAGAAGCTCGTTTGGTTGGACCTTTTGCTCTATATTTTTCTATCTCTCCTGGCCTCTCTCTTCCTTCGCCATACTCCCTTTCCCACTTTCTCCCTTCCTGGCTTTATCTCATCCCGTTCTCCTGCTTTTGCCCCCACCCCGCCGCCAGTTCTATCACTTCCAAGAGACGCGCGAGAGATGTGACAAAGAGGCAACGAAATCTCTCTCGCTTTCTCTGGTGCGAACTTCGCCGTAGGGGATTATGCAAACGCAAAAGCGACTAAGGATGTTGGCTGCCACGTTTCTGGTGCGGTGATGTAGCCGAGCAGGTAGCGGGACTGAAGCAAAATCATACTTCTGCATCACATAGACATACATTTCCGTTCGTGTACATAAATACATAGGGAATTCCAGGCTGAATAGACGTTTGATTAAATTTGGCGATTTTTTTCACTCATTGATTTTTTCATCTTACGACAATCGTCATTAAGGGGTGTTCCCACTTTAGTCGCTGAAGAAGGCTATTTTCATGAACTTTTTTGATGGATTTATATTATAGATATTGATATAAAAGGTGTTACACTTGATAAATACACTTTTAAAATACATTTAACAAAATATATATTCATTTAAGTCACTATTTATAGACGAAAATGGTAGTTAGAAAAATGTCCTAAAACAATTGTAGTTCTGCACTGTTGATGAAATCTCGGAGATGGATCACGCGAAACAAAAAAAATCGACCGGTTTTAGATTCAATATGTTAATGGCTATTGCGCATATCATACGATTTTTTATATATGAGGGTTACGAAATGGCGGACAGTTTTCGAAAAAACAAAAAAAACGTGTTTTTCACCGTTTTTGGCAAAACAAAATAGCAAATATCAAAATTTAAAAAAATCCTCGATACGCGCTATAGCAATAGTTGTAAAGAATATGTGGCCAAAATTTCATAAGGATCAGTTCAGTAGTTTCGACAATTTCATTAACAAGCCGTCGAAAAAACGTTATTTCGAGAAAAACGCGTTTAAAGTTTGTTTGGCGTACATAAATACATAAAAAAAAAAGTTTAATGTATTTCGAAAGTGTCTTTATTAAGTGTAAAAAGTTTTATATCAATATCTATAATAAAAACCCATAAAAAAATTGATGAAAATAGCCTTTTTTGCGTCTAAAATGAGAAGACCCCTTAATTCTGTGCAATTGAAACTTTCGGGTATCATCCGACTCGTCGATTTGCTTAACATTGTTTTTATCAGGGCGTCAATTTTTTTCACCCATCAGTGCAGATTCTCCTCCAAAAAGCTCACTTTTTTCCCGACGCTCACTCGTCCTCGCTACCCTTCACGGTGAGAGAGAAAACTAGGGGAAAAAACGTATAGAGAGGAGGGACAGAGACCCAAGGGGAGGTATAGAGAATTGAGGAAAAAAAATTTCACCGAGTGATGGACAGGGGGTTTTTGAAAGACCGGCAAGGGGTTGAGTTTCTGCTTGTCATTACCACGTTCGTGGCTTCACCCCGTAGCTTCGTGTCCATCCGATAAAACCCTTAGGGAAACCTTCCTGGAAGTACATACACGTCCACGCTTGCTTGCCAAGTTTTGGTTGCAAGATTTCATCGTATACCGAAAAACACCCCCTCCTCACTCCAGCACTGTACGCAGTTCAATTATTCCCTCTGCGTTTGTGCCCTGATAACAGAGCTTTCAGCTCGTAAATATTACACTTCGTTCGCTCGATCAGTAGAGCGTGCAATTGTCCCGTTATTGATACAAAGTGGGAAAATAGTATTAAAACAAACGAAACGCGGCTGGATTGGAAGAAAACGGGAATACCACGTGGAATTTCCAGACAATGGAATGCGATCGTGATTAGTGGAAGTTATTTATTATTTTTAACTGCGGGCTACTGCGCTCTTTTTGGTTCCTTAGAGGCTAGCTGCACTTTTTTTATCCATAAGAGGGCACAGGGAAACTGTGGAAAACCCGTGCCGATACCGGCTATATTCGACCGCGTATCTGGGTGCCATGAGAAGCGCGGTGAAACTACCCCCTGCCGGGTAGTCGGTGCACAGACCGGTGCGCGGCTGGTCAGTCATCCGATTATTAGCCCACGCAACGACCGGCATTAAGGGGGGGGTTCATGATTTTTTTCTTAACGGACAGATATCTTCGCCATTTTTGAGACTTAGGGTATGTTTTATTACTACTTTCGGCTGTGACGTGGTATTTTTTCTTTGTTAATCTTCAAAAATGGCGGTGAAATGGCACGATCTTGTAAACGGGTTGCGGCGGATCTTGTCAGACGGCGTGACACGTCGACGGCATTGAATTGAAAAAAAAACCAACGAAAATTTTTCTTTCGTTAACACTCATACGCAGAGTATGCATCAAGAAAACGTTATAAATGTTGAAAATCTATAAAATGGTACACTTTGAAACAAAAAGATTGAATTTTCTGAAAAAAATGGCTACATTTTGCTATAAAAAAATACTTTTTTCTCACTTTCAAAAACATTTAGGTTCATGCTTTAGATAATAAGGTTAGAACGATTAATACCAAATTTCATCAGAATCGGTCGATTAGTTTTTTAGCTATACGTCACGCCAGTTTTGGAAATGTAGTTTAGAAGACCGTGCCAAACACCATACCATACCAGACAAAATACCATGTAACAGCCAAAAGTAGTATCAAAACATACCCTAAGTTTCAAAAATAATGAAGAAATATTTCTTCAAAAAACAAAAATGATCAAAATCAGGATACTTTCTCCTCGCCTAAAGGTACGTCGCCCTCAACCACGCTTGATCGGCGGTAATAATAGTCCCGTGAATCCGCACGGCTGCCCAATCGCGAGAAAAATATTTCTTCTGATAACCAACGTGAATTTTCCTTCCCATAGTGCGGTGGGGGGGGCAACGCGATTTTTCACTGCAACCCTTGTGTGAACGTCGACTTTCTTAACGATCAGAGACTTTGTTGCATCAAAGGAACTTTGCCCTACCTAAAAGTCACGTCTACGTACGTGTGAGTGCCGGGAGCGAGGCCCGACAAAGAGAATTCACAGGGGCTCTTTTAATTTATCCCATAACCTGCCGAATGAGCCCGCGAGCCGGTGGGGTCGATTGGGCTCGGAGGAAAATATGCTGCGGGTTAACGGGTGCCCTATCGGTCTTAGCTCAAAATATGCCGGCAAAACCGAAAAAGAAGGGCAGGGAGGAAGAGAGAGAGAGAGAGAGAGAGAGAGAGAGAGAGAGAGAGAGGAAATAAAGAAGATGAATAGACAGCTACGGAGTGATAAAGACGGAGGGAGAGATTGAGGGAGAGCAGGAGAGAAGGAAGGAAGAGCAAAAAAGAGGTGGAGCATGCGATAGATCGAAAGGGGCGAAGGAGAAAGAGGAGAAGGAGAAACCGTAGCACTGTCAATGATGGAACATGGTGAACGAACGGTTGCTCTTCGGGTTTCAACGTCGGCGTATACGGGAGGGGTGAAGTGGGACGCTACGAAGTGCTCGGATCGTCAAATCGATTATCCGACTATGGTGAGGGCGCGCCTGGGTGATGGTGGCGGTGGCAGCACGCAGGGGTAACTGATCGTAGTAAACACGATGGTACTATCTATCGGCATTACTATAATACACACATACACATGTATCAGTATTTCGGTCTATCAATGTTCACCGTACGGTGTATATATATATACATGAATATGTGTGTGCACAGCTGTATTTGCGTGCCCCTGTGTGTGTAATCGGAAAGGCTGACGGCTATAAACGCATTGGGATTCTCTTGTGTGATGCCAGAATGAACGACCGCCACGGAAGCAGAAAGATTACCATAAATCATCCCTTTCAGATACGCTGGATAAGAGAAAGAGGGAGAGAGAGGGGGGTGAGCGAGAGAGAGAGAGAGAGAGAGAGAGAAACGAAGGGTTAGAACGCGAAATGGTGGAGATTAACGGGTTTGAGAAAGCGAGAAACACCGTCGACAGGTACATATAGAGTGGGTTTCGTCTCGCCAGCTTATTCTTCAAGTGTATCGATGAGGCAAAGCACTTGCCCTAACCAGGAGAGTGTGAGGTGTATCGAGATAGCCCGACGATACAGAATAATCGGAGCTGACGGTGCACTTAACACAACGGTTACATGTATGCATATGTATGTGTAACTGCTTTATAAATAGAGTCCACACATCCACGTGTATACATATATATATATATATATATATATATATATATATATATATATATATATATATATATATATATATATATATTGTGTGTGTGTGTGTGTGTGTGTGTATTATCCCTCGGCTTATTGGTATCTTAGAGCTGACACCTAGTTGACATTTTTGAAATAACAATTTCCGTTTTTTGGCGAATTTTCAAAACATAACATTTCAAAAAGATTCTTTGAAAATTGCCAATCGATCCGTTCAAAATTGAGGGAGTTATGTGCGTTTATACGTACCTAGAACAAGGGGAACTATAACGCGTTTTTTGATCAAAATTATGTTTTTTTTTAAATCAGTGACCACTATATCTAAAAAATCACTGCACCGATCAATTTCCAAACATTACAAGCTTCTTTCACATATAAAAAAGCAGGGCTTGAAAGAACACATTTTTTTTCAATGCATAGTTTTTTTTTATCAACGAAAATAGAGCGTTGTTTCCACCGCAAATCCATGCATCGACTTTGAACCGCGGCCATCTTTTGCAGAATCAGTTTCGAATATTTTCAGTTTAACAATGAGCATAGTATTTTCATGAAATACTTTGATTTTATTACGAATTTGAGAGCTTTTAAGTACGCTCTAATTTAAATACTAATGAAATGAGGGTTCGAATGAGTCCTGATTTTATTCGAAAGTACAAATAATGATGCTGTTTATATCGTTTGTTGTATGGCATTGACCGAACGATGTCATCAAAGAGGCGAAAAGACGAAACAAAAGACACTTAATGTAAATTACTGCGAATGGTAATCTGCATGGTGAGTTCGGAGGGTCTAGAAGTTTTCACAGGAAAACTGTATCACGCGTGTTTATGCGTTAAGGGGTTTTCTCACTTTAGACGCTAAAAAAAGGCTATTTACACGATTTCTTTATAGGTTTATATGATAGATATTGATATAAAGGTTGTTACACTTAATGAAGACACTTTCGAAATACATTTTTTTTAAATTTCATGTATTTATGTAACCGCAACAAACTTTAAACGCGTTTTTCTCGAAACAACGTTTTTCGACGGCTTGTTGATAACATCTTCGAAACTACTGAACCGATCCTTCTGAACATTTAACCACATATTCTTTACAACTATATTTATAGCGCAAAAGAAGGATATTTTTAAATTTTGATATTTACTTTTTTTGCCAAAAACAGTGAAAAAACACGTTTTTTTTTGTTTTTTTTTTTCGAAAAATGTCCGCTATTTTCTTATTTTTGCATATATAAAAATCGTATGATATGCGCTATAGCCATTAATATACTGAATCTAAAACCGTTTGATTTTTTTGTTTCGGATGATCCATTTCCGAGATTGCATCAACAGCGTAGACCTACAATTTTTTTAGAATATTCTTTTAACTACCATTTTCGTCTATAAATAGTGACTTAAATAAAAACATTTTTTTTTAAATGTATTCCGAAAGTGTATTTATTAAGTGTAGCAGCTTTTCTATCAATATCAATAACAAACCGATAAAAAAAATCATGAAAATAGCTTTTTTAGCGTCTAACGTGAGAAGACCCCTTAATGTGAAAGGATTGAGAGGAGAAGGATGAAGAGAATTAAGAGAAAACGAGAGAGGAGAATGAGTGAGTTGGAGAATTTACGCGGAAGTTGCGCTGGCTTTCCACAGTTTCCGCTCTTCCTTTCTGCATGGTGCGTCCAGAGGGTTAGTCCCTCGGTTTGTGCACCGTCGTGGCTTCTGTAACAACCGCAACTGTTAGTTCAACGATAGCACTGAGCTTTTGGTTATTTTCCCTAGAAAAGGGCTAACGTCTTTCTCGTTTAAATGTGGTGCAATATATGGTTATAAACTGTGGAGAGTTTCGAGCCCTCTGCTTAACGCAGCTGATCAAAAGCCGAAGGATCAAACATCCGTTTGGGGCATGACCAACCCTCTCACGTAACTCGCAAAAGGTATGGCGAAAGCGAGCGCGGAAGAACAAATTGAGAAAGTCGAGAAATTTAAGGGTCTCCATCTACCCAGAAGCCCGAAAAAGAAGGCCAAAGTCCATTTTTTTCTGAGAAACGGGCGGAGAAAATGAAACGCATTTTCTAAGACGAAAGTACATATATTGAGAGTCTTTTAAAAAATCACCAAAAACACAGAAAAACATGGCTACCAGCAGTTGATGAGGTTTTTTTCAGGACGTTTGGTGGTGGACACTCTTTAGCTTAAACGGTGCATCCAAAATCTAAAAACCAAACGGGTTATTCAAGTTGAGAATATATACGAGTCGTTGACGATCGTCGATTTTTCCAATTATTTTTTGTTACCAATGTGGCAATGAGTTAAAACTCAAGCATACAAAATCTATTTGAAAAAGTCGTCATTTTTACATAACTATAAAAAAAGGAAGATCGATTTTTTAAAAGTGAGATCGTCAACTACCGTTAAATGTTTCTCGTCGTAACTCCTGTGAATTTGGGAACAATCCATCGAGTGGTTCTCGAGATAACATGTCCACCGATTTTCACAACAGTGTTGCGAGGAAATTTTGTTTGAAGCTCTAGGTCATTCAATTTTAGAAATTGTCCAATGAAATTTTCAGGCAATAAAGCTAAGAGGTAAATAGGTGAAACTGCTGTACCTTGACAACTTATGTACCTTGAGCCAGTCAAATTTTTTTTAATGTCCCCGTCCTTCTTACGGATGTTTGTTTATGGTGTGATGAGGTTTTGAGCAGGCAAATCAACATAGAGTTAGTTGCAGACAGTCACTCCTCAGCGTTTGGACGTGAGACGATTTGGAACTTTTTGGTGCCGAAAAGTAAGATTTTAATTTTTTTGCTTTCTTCATAACTTACCCTATTAGCCTCATGATTATTCATAACTTGCTGTTTTCGGGAGGTACTTTATTAGCGTTTAAGACGTATAAGAGTGATTTTAGCTAAACACAACCTCAACATTTTTATGTGTGAGGTTGTGAGGTACGACACCCCCATCAACAGGTGGGGGTGTCGTACCTTGATCCTGGCAAACCCGCTGTGCCTTGATCGTGGTCAAGGTACATCACATATCTTTAGAGATGATTTTCTGATCGGCATTGTACAGATATTTGGGATTTCGTGATAATGCTATAGTGTTTGCACGAAACGAGGGAAACCTCAACGTATATTGGTATTTTTTGTGCCTTCGAACATGATGGTATCACTTAATTTGTTCTAGGTGGCAAGGAAAAAAAATATTTGAACCTATATCCATGGTCAGATATTGAAGAGAAAATAAAAAAGCTATAAAAACAAGTTCTAAGAGGGAATTCTATTTCGTTCCTGAAATGAACAAATTTTGGGAGCTTACCTATTGAGTAAGAAATCTCTAAGAATAATAATTATCTTAAGAGAAGAAAAAAACAGCATAATTTGATGATAAAGTTTCTAATTCAGATTTTAAGAAAAAAACGTAATAGTTTTCTGTATTTTGAACTTGGAAACTGAAGAAGTTAGAAAAAACGTTTGTTTGGTGAACATTTTTTTATTAAAATACAGATATCTGTTATTATATAAGTTGAATAAAGATACCATAAGCATCATATACTTAAAAAACGTAAATAATATTGAAATTTGTTGAAAAATTATTTTTTATTTGACTGAATTCTCACTGTGATCAAGGTACAACATATGGGCATCAAGGTGCATCAGCAATGTTGTACCTTGATCAACATCCCACTTTTTTGTTCAATTGCGTAAAAACTATTAAAATATTTGTCTATGATTTTGTGTAATTTATATTATGAGCTCTGTCAGTTGCCCTTTACGATACAATTTATTTAATCCGTACCTATACGTATCGTATTTTCAGTTTTATATATCATTGAACGCAAAATGTATCAAGGTACAGCAGCTTCCCCTACTATGGAATAAAAATATTTTCGGAAAATGCCATTTCTTTGCCCACCTAGGCAGATGTAGCCCGTTAAATGGCTAGCGAAATATTTCGGGGAATAATGCCCACCCTAAAGATTGCCTGCGAATCCCTCGACTATATCTATCTTTGTCTTCACCAGATTGGACATCGTGCTCGACATAATTATATCAGATTATTACGCATCAACCATCCAACGTGTAATTTGCGTTTTTTGCTCGGTTTCCGGAGAACTCGCGTTTCTACTTTTTATCCGGCCCCACAAGTAATTAATTGCGAGGGGATGATCTCTCATCTCCAGGAGATAGTGGACGAGTGAGCTTGGAAAAGGAAATGTCTGTTGCAGCTCGTTTTTATACCTGTGCTTAAGCTCCCGCAATTCGTTTCTGGATTATGTCACGAAGTGGCCTCCTCGTGTGTCCGGATTGCGGAATATTTGTGAATTTTAATTACCGGAGCTGATTATAAGAGGTTGCGTTATTTCTGTTGCAGATCGACCCGAAGGTAGCGTTTCCCAGAAGAACACATCCAAAGGTAAGCTTTGAAAGTATGGATTATGAAATTTGCCTGCTTTTGAATTATTTATCGTGCTTCGTGTCGTGAAAGACTGTGGTAATGAGCTGAGTGAATAATTTATTCAACGGGTCTGCATAAGCGTCTAAAAAATCAGAGCGATCGTCAATATTTTTTTTCTGATGAAGTTATTGAAATGACGAGGACAGAATTAACGCCTTAGGCCATTCTAGAGGCTGATAAAATAGGCTTTTGGGGATTTTTTTTCATAAAAACTACAAAATAAATCGAGATTACAAAAAAGGGTGTTTTTCATACATATCAGTGACTCTATACAATAAATTTTTTGAAGCGATTAATTTCAAAATGGCGGCTGTGCAGCGTTTTTGCGATGACGTCTCCGTTTTTCTAGGGTCCACGGACGGACAATAGCTCCTGTAATTTTTTAATTATAATGAGCCAATGCATTTTTTTCGATTATATATAATAACTGCTATAGAAGTACGTAGGATTTTTTCGATATATTAATTTTCGGCCAAATGGCGCACTTCTAAAGTGGAAAGTGAAAAATTTACCTAAAAAATCATCAGATAATTGTTAATAACAAATGAACTATGCAATATTAAAAAAAAATCCTACGTACTTCCATAGACAATGTATTTTTCAAGATATATTCGACATTTCGAGTGAATCGGTTGAAAATTGTCTGAGTTATGTTTTCGGCCAATTTAAAAAATGCAGTTTTGAAATAAACGCGTGTGAAGTTTTGAGTAGTGAGCTGCGGACCAGGCGGCCTTGTACTAAAATTCCAAAACCGAGTACTTAGAGATTTTTCCCGGCCATAATCTTTTGGGATATCATTTTTGAGGCCCTAGGGGGCCATTGAAAAAAAAATCGATTTTTCGAAAATTCTAGAGTGGCCTAACCTCTTAACAGACACGCCTGCGAAGTTTGACTTTTTCAATCGAAAAATATTGATAAACGATGGCGTTATTATTATTTAAACAAAGTGCCACCGTTTAATCATGACAAATCAGTTCGGCTGATTTAAAAAATTATAAATAAATAAAAGTATACCTTTAGCATAATGATAAAATTGAGGTATGATCGGATGCTTTTGTGAAATTTTAAAAATTAAGAAAATGGCAAGTTCTGGAAAAAAAGTTCGATTTTCGACCAAGAAAAAAAAACTTTGATCATTTGTTATAATTAAATAGATAAACATAAAAAACATCATCTGTTCATGCGATATAAAGTATTATTAACGACGCTCTGTCCGAACTTGAAGTGAATCGGACGAAAAGATCTTCACATAAACCGCCATAACTCAGTCATCTTTTAAAATGTTTCAAAAAAATACTTATTGCTAATCGAAGTTAAAACCCCAGGCTATAAAACTACAAAAAAAGATCGCATTTTTTTAATTTTCACGCTTATGCAGCTTTTTCCTATAAGCTCAAGTGTCGAGTAAAAAATGCCCCCACTTCGATTGTGTGCTTTGGGTCAGTCTCGCAAATTTGTATACAGAATATCAAATGCCATTAATAATCTCGGTTGTCGGGTGATTAACGCGACGCAATTTATCTCCGTGAATTCCGCCGCATATGAAATTTTACGCTAAAGCTCTGGACATTATTGGAACCAATAATTGCCAGAGGTTGCTGAATAGGTCAATAGAAACGTCAGAAAAGAAGTGACGATCATGAGTAATAATGGGAGCGGGACGGATTGTGCGGGCCAAATAGGTGAGAAACACCAATGGAAAATGTAATAATGCATAGTCGGCTCGTTGTGCGCGACGTGACGCTCGTGAAATCTCGTATCGGTACACGAAGCTTCGCGCAATCGAGAGCGAGGGAGAACCAACGAGAAAAGGACGAGCGAGGGCGAGCGTGACGATAGATAGGGGCGAGAGAGACGGCCACTGTACATAATACCGAATGGTTCGGGGCTTTCGCATCTAGGGTGCCAAAGCCGGCGTGAGTAGTGGGAGAATAGGGAATAATGAAGCTCTCTCGCTCGTCCTCGTAATAAGCGCAATTAGGTATAATTCACTGTCAAAACGGTCACGGGATTATTTCGTCGACGGGAGATTGAGAGAGCAAGGGTGTGCAAAAGGCAGAGAGAAAGGGAGGGAGGGGGAGAGAGAGAGAGAGAGAGAGAGAGAGAGAGAGAGAAAGAGAGAGAGAGCAAGCTCGTATACAGAGGACATTTGAAACGGGGATGGACCCTGGTCGAGCGTAAAGGGCAAAAGAGATGAACGCCGAGAGTTCACATCCCTTATGTGTGTGTGGGCGAGAGAGAGAGAGAGGGGGGGGGGGGTGACGCATCGAGGCGAAAGCAGTGGGTAACACGGGAATAGTGACGGCGCAGCTTTAAGCGTCGTTGCGAGGGTGAGAAATTTCATGCGGCTTAATAATATAAATGCCAGGCACGCGAATTACCGAGCGACGCCGAGCGCCGTGGATTCAACGAGAACCGACCCGAAGTGACTGAATTGCGCTAATTTTAATTGTACCCCACTTTCCAAGCGTCGAAACGCTACTTCGCCCTCGCTAACCCGCTCTCGCCCTTCCGCCCTCATCGCCCTTTCTCTCGGGCGCTTTCTCTCTCTCTCTCTGTCTCTCCCTTCACTGGAGACCAGCGGCATCCAGAATACACTCTCTTACATGAACCGTGCGAACTTATTTTTGCCTTTTTTACGTCTCGTCAAATGAGGTTAGGCGCCAATTAAATACCAGTCTCGTTGATGATGAATGACCGACCGGATCCATGCAGAAAGGTGCCGGATGGTTTTTCCAAGCTTTAGACTCATCCATACGATGCATTGGTGTTTGAGGTTCACTTTGGAACGATCGCTTGAAAACGAAAAACCACCCTTAACCGGCCCGTATATCGCTATCCTGTTATCGAGATGAGGCAAGAATTAATTAATTGCGAAAGTATATACGTGTTTGTATTGAGCGTGGTATTGGGCGGTGGTGGCAGCTGGTGGCCTTCGCGACGGCCACGTCAGAGATTCGAATTGAAGTAACGACCATTAATCGGCGAGATGGCTGCGGTAACATATTTCGCCCGTGTGCGCGTTAACCCTCCTCCCTCGGTGCAACTGGATTTTGCAATTTTCATAAAATGGCGGGCAAGCTCGCGGGGCTGGGAGTGTTCCAGGGGTGTTCGTCGGAGCTGCTCTTGGTTACCGAGGGTGGAAAGGCATTGAGGAGGGGATGTAGTGCGCCTCCAGATACCCTCTCGCGTTTGAAAAAGTAATAGGAATGTACGTCAGGCGCGGAATTCTCTCTCTCCCTCCCTCTCTCTCTCTCTCTCTCTCTCTCTCTCTCTCTCTCTTCCTCCCTCTGCCTCTATCTCTTTCCTACCTTGCCCTACTTGCGCCCCATCGCCATTTCGCCCTCCTTTCCACTTGCTCCCGTCTCTCTGGCAATGCCGAGTAATGCCAGAAAGTTATACTGCACAAACCATATCCAAGACTCAACTTCAGCCGGGGGAAGGACCAGGAAAAGAGATGGCAACGTTTCCAACCTCTAGACAGATTTTTCACGGGACGATGACTCGAGAAACTAGAAGTAGGGGAAAAGCTCTCCACTTCGCGCCCTTCGACCTTCTCTCTCGCTCTCTCTTAACCTCTGTCTCTGTTCCAGTCAGCCGTGATACGCTATACATAAGACCATTCGCTCAATACCAGAGATAATGTAAATGATAAATGAGATTCGAATATACACGAGCCTGCCGACTTCCTTCCGTGCCAAAACACCGCAGACTTCTTGAAACGGTTTCACTTATGCACCCTGCTATTTACGACGGTTAGAGCGGAATACACAACACAATGTTGACCGCAGGCTGACAAACGAAATTTCAACTCAACCAAAATTAACCGGAACAAATGCGTTGGACGAACTTTTCCAATGTGGCACTCACTTAGACCACTGACCAACCATTTGGCTACCCTCTCCGTGTATAATCGATACTTCGGAAAGAAAAAAACGGCTCAA
Organism: Ophion ellenae; assembly: GCA_963210295.1. Taxonomy (NCBI): domain Eukaryota; kingdom Metazoa; phylum Arthropoda; class Insecta; order Hymenoptera; family Ichneumonidae; genus Ophion; species Ophion ellenae. Next base: position 59,467,354 of record OY723385.1, read on the forward strand.
TGCATCGTGTCCAACACGCTGGAGCATTGTACGGAAAAAGTATATCGAAATGTCAGCTCATCGTTGGTCGTTTCGTTCCCAGAGGAATCAGCTTCAGAAGATATTGCTTCGTTCCAACATCGCGAATGGTCCTCCAGGACGATGGCACGTGAAACGAGCGGGAACTCGAATAGAAAAAGCGACCGGTAGAACTTGTTCAAGTACTAGGGGTGAGCTGCAACGAAGAGTGTAAAGGCAGAACAAAAAAAGAATCGAATGTTTGTCACGAAGCACTCGCATCATTTTGAAAATCATCAGGGTTTTTTGTCATAACCAGTCTTTATTTCCGAGCTGAAACTCTACGAGCTAGCAATGGCACTGACGATAAACTGTGCTACCAGCATTTTCAATAATCAATGTTTCCGACATTCGTCTTAAGTGCGAATAAATCACGTACAGGTGGTCCTGATGGTCGTAGCTTTGAATGGTATCAGTTGAGTCTGTCAATAGCCGAAAGTATTTATCGAGCTTTCTTTTCATCCCATCTTTGCAAAAAGTACGCATACATACACACAAAAACACGTGTGTATATATATATATATATATATATATATATATATATATATGCTTCCTTCGGACTTCTTCGGTTGGACCCTTTATATCTCTTTGGTCAGTTATTGTCGTGGCTTCTCGTTGGTCCACACTGGTGGTGTAACAATCTACGAGTAACCCACACGAGTAGACTCTTCCCACATTCGTGAAAGGCCGAGGAGAAAAATGTTTATCGTTGGAGGGTGGTTTTCTACGGTTGGATCCATTGCAAAGAGGGAGAGTGAGATATAGCTCGTTGAGCTGTTTCTCACTCTCTTTCTCTCATACCCATCCTCCTTCTCAGGAGCTACTTCCCGGCACATAAGACGTAATCGCCATTGGCAATGGGAGAAGCCCTTAACCGAGACGATCACTAACACACTCGTGGTCAGACGAAGAAAGGAGGAGAATAAAGGGAACCGGGGAATCGCGGGGGTGAGATGGCATATAGCTATAAAAGGGACGTACCAGTTGGAAAAACCAGAAGAGAGGGTGAACGCAAGTTGAAGGGTGCGACAGAGAGCGAGCGAGAGGGAACGACTTAGGGGCAGGAAAGGGAGAGAGTCGACGTCGGCAACAGCTCCCAGCCTCGTATAATACCCACTTGTTACTGAGTAGCGATACGTACGAAGCAGCAGAAGCAAAGCGCGACTCTTACCGCCCCCCATTTTCATACAGCTATAAACTCGCCCATCCCTGGATATACCGGTGTGAATGGTGTTTGTGACCATATAACATACATGTAAAAGATATACAACGTGTAGGATGGAAGCAAGGAGAACCGCTGCGACGAGAGGGTTAGGACATTATTCAGACCGCTGCACTGCGAGAGCACATGAAGGAGGAGGTGAGCCTAGGGAGAGGTCGTGAGGTGTCTGTGTGTGTGTGTGTAACTTGTGGACTAGCGCAGGGGCTGTGAGATGGAAGCTACGGGAGAGGGGAAGAACTCGCGTGCTCCTGCCGGATCCACGGCGCAGTGTGCAAGAGGCAGAAGGACAGATGAAACGGGAAGAGGAGGAAAAAAGATAGGGTGGGTAAGAGAAGAAGAAAAAAGTGCGAGGTAGCGAGAATGGAAGCCAAGAGCGAGAAAATAAGAGTAGGAGAAGGTGAGAGGGAGAAAGAAGCGCGGGGGAGAAGCACCGTGTCTCACGTAACGAGCTGCCAGCTCCCCAGGGTCTTCTCTTTTGCGTTCTTCGTTTCAAGCCTCCGACAACCTGAAGCATTCTACCAGCACTCTCACACTCCATCGTCCAACTAATACTATCCTCTTTTTCCATGCATTCCACACCGTGTGCTTGCCCGTGTGTCCTGAACGTGCACGGACAAGATCCATGGCTCGTAGACATCGAGTCATTTCATCTTCCACGGTAGAACGCCTCAGCCATATTCTCAAAGGCTTGAAACGAGTTGCACCAAATATCAGGATCATCCAGATCAAATCTTCTCAAGATTGGACGGTGCTGCTTCAACCGTACAAAGAGGCTCACCGCCAGATATTTTGGAAGAAAATAAATCTCGTATTGTATTCTGCAACGACTGATTACTCGAGTTTCTTGATTCTCAACGCCATTTCGCCTGAGAGTGTAACGTAGAAGTAGAGCCGGTCTATCAGATTGAACGATGACCTGTTACATTCATCGTTCTTCCATCTTGCTTGGCTCGTGCGTCTCAAAGACTTACGGGAACTTTGAGGCTTCGGGAGAAAAGAATCAAGTACGCAATGTTAGTGCAGGGTGCTCGAAAAGGGAAAAATCATTCACCGTTGGGCACTCGTCGAGAGAGAGAGAGAGATAGTGAAAGAGAGAGAGAAGAAGCATCAGAAGGAACGAAATCCCATGCATTTTATAGACGAGACAAGTCATTCAGGTCGCGACTTGGAAGGGATGGATTTTCTTGAGCACACAAACGCACACGCATACAAAAAGTGTGCCCCTGTATGGTGTACGTACATCGTCCTGATCTACGGTGATGTGTAAGCCCACTCTCTCGTTTTCACTCTTTCCCTTGGGCCGGTGTAGCTAGTCGGATGAGAAGGTCGTATGGAGGGATGAAGCATAGGAAAAAAAAATTGTTTGCTCGACGTAAGTGGTGTCCAGTGTCTAGCGAGTCCAGAAGCAGCACATCGTCCTTTACGACGTTGTCGCAAAGTATGGGAGTACCCTGCTATACGATATATTCCCTAAGGCCCCCGTGGTTAGCTCTCCACCCCCTCTCATTCTATCTCTCTCCGTGCCCTCCCCGCCCTAATCGCTCTTCCTTCACATCTATAAAAACGGGCTAGACTCTAGAGTTTGCGGGTTCAAATCTATAAGCACTGCAGCAATTTTGTCGGAGACTGGCACTCTACAGTAATCTAGCTCCGTATCTATACTCGAGTTGGCTCTGTCAAGTCATGCTTTCGAAGACAGAGCACACGCCCCGTTGGAAGGAGGCTATCCGGACAGGCTGAATGCACATGTACCATTCGAGCATTTGGGACTTCCAGCAGACCACATTTCCCAGGGCCAGTTCCCGCTAAAGCGGAGCGAGGGAAAAACAACCAATAGAAATGCCCTGCTCAGCTTCGAGGGAAATGAATTCCGCGGTTAATTGATTGAGTTTGACCAGCTCTGCTCTCCTTCGCTTTCGTGGATACTGGCCCTAAGTCCGGGCTAACAATGAGATATATTTGGATATCCCTATCTTAAAGAGCTGTGACACAGAGAGCACAGTGCAAACTTCGATGGGAAGGTAACGAAGCAAGAAAAAAGGTCCGCACGCTGGTGAAATAGACCTGGCAAAACTGTTTACAAGGGCATCACACCTGGTCGATCCTCTCTGGACTTACAAATGAAATGGCCAGAACTCGAAAAAGCCGAGGCGAAGTGACGTGCCCTAGGGGATGTACCTTAAGTCTGCCGATGCTCCTGTAGCGTGAGGGGAACCGACCATCGTTGAAGATCATTGGAATCCCGGTGGGAATCGCGATGGACTCGTTACATCTGAACCCGAAGCTTGGGAAAGGGAACGTCCTGGTTAAATCTAGAAGTGGAACACGTCATACAGAATGAGACTTACACAACTGCAGAAGAACCGACGATAACGAAATCAACTACCTCTTTTCCTGCCGAGACTAACAAGGAGCTTTATAAAGCCAAATGTTTCAAGCACCGGGACATTATTCCAGCGAACATGTAAAGGACCATCAGCACCACCGTTACCACCGCCATCGTGACGATGACAACCGGTACTAGCCGGTACTAAACGTTATCACTGTACCACTCGATTAAACGTTGTTCCTCTCCCATAAAGCGACCACAATAACCCCTAGCCAATGGGAGAACAGTGACCAGCGAGGGAAAGAGAGCAAGAGAGAAAGCGGGAGGTCGGGAGGGTAGTAGAGCTTTGTGCAAGGGGAAGCGCTCCGCTGGACCAGTAGCAGGCAGAGAGCCAGTCCCTGCTAGCGCTAGGAGAAGGGGGTTTTGGACCCTAGTCCTGTGTTTCCAGGCCGTTGGAGGAGGGAGAGGAGAGACTAAATCAGCCAGGGGTAGGAATGGTGGCGGCTGCTTCATGAAAGGGAGGAGGTTGCGGGGAATCTACTGTCTCCGAGCTGGACCATAAATCGTCGCTTAATCTTCGACAGAACTTTCTAAACCTGAGGAACTCTCCCGTACACACGCAAACCCCTTGATACGACAAGTACCGTTGGGGCACGAGCGACGGATGAGGATGGAAGATGGGCTTTTAGCGGTGGCCGGTGGCTGGATAACGAGGAAGCGCACCGGTTTGACCGCGAATTAGTTCAGCAGGGAACGAGGGAGAGCTGGACGCGGATCCGGTCGAAGCGGGATGGAGAAAGGGAGAGGGACGATAGTTCGGCAACGTGAGGAAGAAGCAAGTATTCCGTGGTCGAAGCAGTAGCTGCTGGCGCACGAACAACCGGAGTAGAGACAACAGGATCGAGGGCAAGAACGGTGTGAACACGGGGATAGTATACGGAACCACCATAGGACAAGGAGCCCCAACATGAGGTGGAGAGAAGGGAGGCCGGTAGTCGCGGGCCGGAGACGGAAGCCTCAGATACTACGTTGTTGCATTGAGATAAGCTAAGCTCTCGCGTGATGGAGCAGCGCGTAAACTCGGTTCACCCCTGTCCCGCTGCACCTCTTCCTTGTCGCCTCGCTTACAGACCATGCTGCCAGTGAAATGGCTGCTGGATAATGTACAGGTATATCCGTACGTTCCTAGATACTACGAGCGTAGCCTCGACTTCGACATATACGTGTATACGCGGATCAGGTAGCAACGGCGAGGTGAGAATTCGGGGTGAGAAAGCACCACCGACCAAGTCCCCGGCATAGTCGTACAACGTCTCATATACCCTCCCAGCTATCTAACACACACACATTCGCATCCTACCTCGATGTAAACGACATGAAACGACGACAACTATGACGGAGGCGACAACTTCGAAATCCGTGAGTACTATGCGTTCCCGGCTAGGAATATACCTACAAGGAGGAACCTCGAACGGAGAGTTCTCCGCTCCGCACATTCGTTTCCACATGACGAGACACCCGGACAGTCCATTTCCTGAACCCATCCTTACGAATCGATGAAACGTATTTTCGATGCTGCTCAACATCGTCTCCAACGGTTCACGAAGTGTCCAAACATCCGGGGCTAATATCTGATGTTCGGGATCAGTGAACGACCGATTTCCCCCTCACAAAGTGGAGCGACCAGCCGAAAAAACAATGACATTTCGCGTCTACCTGTTACGAAATCCCGCCAAGGTGCGTGTTCGAGTATGTATGTGGAGTTTTCCCCATGTCCATCGTTCCTCGGCACTGACGGGCTCATGCCTTCATTTTTTCGTTCAACTGTTTATCAACAGACAGACTGTATATTTTTTCAGTCGCGCGAAAGCTTTTCATCTTTGGCATGTGCGAGCTTTTTATCATCGCATTGAGTCTGGAACGCGTAGGAGGTGGGGGGAATGGAGCGACGATGGAAGGTCTGTAGGAGGAAGGCAACAAAGAGGGAGACAGGGATGGAGAGAGAGAATACGTGCGCTAGATGGGCAAAGTCCATCTTTTTTTCCACTCCACCCCTCCGGCGACGAAGAACAACCCTTTCTCGCTTACACACTCTGAAGTTCCTGTCATACAAACGGTCGAGCTCAGTCTAAGTGATGCATCACGCGGTGAATGGGCCCGGTAATTGCGCGCTTAATATTTTAGAGCTTTTTCGTACAAGCGTATTACAAGAAGACGGAGCAAGCGAAAGCGTAAAGAGCAGGGAAGAAAAAAAGGTATAGAGAGTACTCTGAAGCTACATCCTCATAGTCGTGGTGCTTTTTAACTCTTCGTAACAGAGACAACGAGTCGTTTATATACCACGTCCTCTGTACTTCCAAAGGCTCGTCACACGTACGCAGTTGATACATATAGCTTCTCAGTTTGGTTCGGAGCGTTCGTTTTTCCTGTCACAGCCAAAGCAAAAGCCTCTCCTGATGTGTCAGCCTTCGTCCCCCACTGCGGAGCGAGTCTGAATCGAGACTTATTAAAACCACTATAAATTATCATGGACTTTTATGAATTGCTTGAAACGTGCTACGGGATTCTCTCTTTCGTAGATCACCGCAGGTGGAAAATCCGACGGGGATCACATTGGCAGTGACTGTCAAAGGAGATTCCAGGGGAATGTGGTGGCATATAGTAAACATCAAAGATTCGTCCACCACTGATACGTACGTGGGACTTTATCAGACGTTGCTTTTTGGTAATTTGGAAAGTTTGGAAGGCTCGGTAATCCCTTGAAACATACCTGCTTTCTAGGCCAAGATAATCGAATCTAACTCATCAACTCTGTAGCCTTATCTCGTGATAAAGAGCCCCCGGAAAGTGTCGAGGGAACATCGTCCATGTGCTCCGTCAAAGCTGATTCCAAGCTTCGTTCGCCTTCTGTGCACATCATCGAGACTACAAGCCACAACAGAAGCTGCAAAAGCAAAACCATCAACGAGGGGGAAGCATTCGGGAGTAAAGTGAGGAAGCTGCTGCGGCTTACTACTGTACTTTTCTTGGAGCTATGAAGACGGAAGTGAACGAAGCGTTTCGAAGCGACGCTTTGAAAATCTTGACGAGCAAGACGGAGGAGAAGCGGGGGCGGGAGAAGATGAAGGTTGCAGTATTCCAGCTTGACGATAAGGGACAAAAGGAGCTCTAATGCGACTCCACAAAGCACCTTTTCGGATTCGCCCGTGCCCCGTTTCTGGCCCGTAGAAAGTGATGCCACCACTGTCGATTCTCAACCAGTCTGTTAGTCACTCTGGCACTTCTCGTCTGTCATCCCTTCTGATTCCATTGAGAAAATGCTCTTGATCGCAGCTCCGTGGACCAACGACAAAGACGAAACCCTCCACCTTGGATCTCAATCGCAAATTGACAATAAAAAATGTCCAATTAACCCGCCGAGGAATCTTCGTGACCGGGAACGAGCCGTGGAGAAATGTTACGAGGGAGCAAAGGATAAGAATGAGGGATAAAAGGAGATGGAGAGCCAAGTGAGCAAGTGTGCCTGATACAGGAAGTACGAAAGTACCAGAGTGCGGTCGTCATATACGAGGCCAATACCATCAAATGTCTTTTCATCGTGTTTGAGACAATGAAATCGGCGAGGGAGTATCGAGCGGAGAAAAGAATGAGGCTCGACGATGAGTATAGGAGGAAGGCAGCTGCACTGGCGAACGGAAGATTGAAGTAGGAGAGAAGAAGGTTGCTCGTGTGAAGTTAGAAGCAATCGAGAAGGTTTAATCCCACTCGATTGAGTCCCCTCGCTTGCCGAATGTAGCTTTTCAAGCTCCTCTCTTCCATTTCACTTCCAGCTCCGACTGCCTCTTCCTCTCACTCTTTCTATCTTACTCTCGAAAGTATTCCTCCCCTTTCACTCACCTCATTCTTTCTCAGTCCGCCTCGGTCCTCTTCCTTTTTCGGTCGCCTCGCAACGTTTTTCATCCCCGAGACAACCCCTCGTCGCGTGAGCTTTTCCACACAATTCCTAGCCAAAAGCCACTTTTCACACCCTTCCCGGATCCCCGATCAAACTACTTATACCAGGATAGATTTTTTTCTGCGACTCTCAGTCTTCAGGTGGACTGTCGAACACCGATAAAAAAAGACATCCTTCCATTGTTGGACGACAAAAATCGTCGGGCGCTTGCGAAGATTTCAGACGCCCAATGGCATCGACAGACACGAGAGGCACGGAGTGTGAAACATTCAGCGTTCTTCAATGCAGACAGTCACAAAAGACCTTAGGGAATCTTTGCTGAAAGGATGAAAGGGAACGTCTCGTAAATATTCCACGAACGAATTCATTGTCCCCGGAGATTACGCGGCCATTCAGACATTTTCCGGAAATGTAAATGATTATTGCTGCGTTTTATGGATGATCTCGGCATACGGAATTGGAGCTGCAGCATGAGAGTAGCTCCTGAAGCAATTCGGTGCTTTCCATCAGTCCAATAGGTAAACATTTGGGTATACAAGGAGTTACGTAACGGACCACCAAGTCGGCCATCGAGAGGATCTTTACTCGATATTTGACCGATATAATTCGCCATGATCATGATCAGGATTAAGCTCCCTCCAGGCTCATATCCACTGCTGTTCGCTCGTTGCTGGTTATCATTATGGAACGTTGGAAGAGGATTGCATCCTTAGTGCTGGATATTCCGGCGATGTGGTATTAATGGAAAAAAATGAAGTCCTTTTGATGTTCTGTAAATCCAGTTGGAAAATTTACCCCAAGCGCGGTCACATTCTCAGCTACTCGACAAACGTACGCCTGTCTGATGTGAGCCAGTTACTATACCAGGTTGTAGGTATATCGCCGGCTGGATTTGCGATGGTGCTCTCAACTAGGGATATCGCGAGAAGAAAGCTCGCTACAGAGGTTTTTAGGTTAAGGGAGAACAGCGGAGATACAGCAACGTGGCAAAAGGTGGAAGGAGAGAGGAAGCGAACGAGGGAGACGGAGGCGGCTTGGAGCTGGTGAGCTTGATGCATTAGTGGCTTCTCTCTCCCTCACTCTTCGCATTTTCCGCATAGCGTCTGTATTGGCCTGAGGATTTCTCGTAGCGTGTGGTCAGCGAAACCACAGCCCGTACTCCACACTCGCAAAGTCCTGGTTTCTTTGAGCTCATGCTCACGTGGCTGTTGTATCAGCACTCCTTTCGCTACTCAGCGATACATAGGACCGGCTCAACTTTACCGTAATCGTCTGTGTTTCTCTTTTATCCGAGAAAAGAGGTCATCGTATGAAACTGGCGAACTAAAAAAAAAGTTCGAGTCATCATCCGGAATTTAGGATAATCCTGTCCTACCGTTCCGTGCAGTTCGAAAGGAAACGTTGTGTCAAATGGTTGGTTGAATATATCCTTCGCTATATCCTTGAAGCGCATTCCTGTCAGATCGGGTACAAAGAAAATCATTTGACTCAAAGCATGAGATTGTAGGGGTTTACGGAAGTACTGGTTTTTCGGAATGGCGATGTTGAGCGATAATTCGAACGAGTGGTGAACGGAATATACATGAACTTGCTCATGGATACTTTATGAATTAAGGGGTCTTCTCACTTGAGACGCCAAAAAAACTATTTATAGACGAAAATGACAGTTAAAAAAAGGTCCTAAAAAAATTGTAGGTCTGCGCTGTTGATGAAATCTCGGAGATGAATCATCCGAAACAAAAAATCAAACGATTTTAGATTCAGTATGTTAATGGCCATAGCGCGTATCATACGATTTTTTATATATACAAAAGTAACCAAATGGCGGACATTTTTCAACAAAAAAAAACGTGTTTTTCACCGTTTTTGGCAAAAAAAAAAGGAAATGTCAAAATTTAAAAAAATCCTCGATACGCGCTATAGCAATAGTTGTAAAGAATATGTGGCTAAAATTTCATAAGGATCAGTTCAGTAGTTTCGACAATTTCATTAACAAGCCAGCGAAAAACGTTGTTTCGAGAAAAACGCGTTTAAAGTTTGTTTGGATCACATAAATACATTTTGAAAAATTTCAAATGTTTTTCGAAAGTGTATTCATTAAGTGCAACAACTTTTACATCAATATTTATACTATAAACCTATCAAAAAAATCATGAAAATAGCATTTTTTAGCGTTTACAGTGAGAAGACCCCTTAATTCCGTCTTCATCAAATTATTTGAGATTGCACGCCTACCTCACGCCCATACATCTAAATACGTAATTTCAAAAAGGGAAAAAGGACGATGAGGTTTAAAAAACCCAAGTATATGTAAACATTTTTTTCGTGTATCAAAAAATTAAGAATTTTGAAGGTTTTTTGTAATTTACAAAATCACTCAAGACTTCATTTTCAAATTTCAAACACCAAAGCACTATGGGATTAAAATTTACTTCGTTATTATCCAATGAAAATTCATATTTCGGATTGCTTTAATTTTATTTAGCAGTTTTTGTCTACGAAAATGCCTTGACCATTTTTTAAGATACTTATGCCCAGATTTGGCATATAAATCTGCAAAAAAATGTTGTCCATTAATAGAAATAAGGAAATGAAAATATAAAGTAGAAATTTCGTTGCGTTCCATGGTTGCATAATTCAACACCATAAAACGTAGGATGCTCGAATTATTTGTCGATTTTAAAATCATTGCGAATTATAAGATTTCAGGAGCGAGTGGCTGGATTGTAAAATCAAAATTGATGGAAATTAAAAAAATAATATGAAATTGGAAAAATTTAATTAAACTTCTCATTTGTCTACACGTTTTTGCTTGACGTCGAGTTGACTTTCGAAAATAACCAATTAACGTGCATTTCACTGTGTGGTGTTCCATTCCATGGGAGTATGCCGCGAAATTCTTCGATACTTAAAAATGTTCTTTTAATGACTCGACTCCGAGACGCTGCCGCGTCATGATTTATGTATATATTTATATTCGGATTTCTGTATATACTGTTGAAAATGCACTTTTAAATATACTTATTGTCTCTCACTGCTCGTTTCTCTCGATATTCGAGGATAATCGAGGCAGCCGATTACTCGCTCGGTCGTGGCGTCTACTCTAATATATAGACGTGTACATATGCGAATATACGTATTACAGCATGAGTTCTCTGTCATCCTCAACCCTCTTTGCGTTCAGGAAGGATGTCGGATAGGATCGCGGTAGCTATCAAGAACACGGTGTGAGGTTAACCCGGCTATGGTCTCCCGCGAGTACGCGAACCTGTGGGCTTGCACCCCTATCTCGTCTCTTCCTATTTTCCACCCTGTACACGCTCGAGTCCGTATATGTCGCTTGTTGGCACACGAAAGGGCCTAACTGTCATCATTTTAAGGCTCTAGTGGATGCAATTAGCTCTTTAGCATTGGCAACACAACATTTGGGTACTTACGTGTTGGTGTAGGCATGTGTACGCGCATATGTAATATATATATCTAAATGTGGGAAAGAGTGTTTTTGAAGATATGCGACTTTGAGGACCGTCCTCGCATTTGCCACATTGTCGCCACACTCAACATTACGTAAAACACAATGCCCTCGGATACAACTTCAGATAAATGTGAGCCTGTTCATATGAAGGTCATGTCGAGGACTGTTCTGGCCCCGAAATCGATTCGTTCTAACGTTTAAGGACCACCCACAAAACAATCAGATGTGCTGATATCAGTGATTAGGTAATCAGTAATTAGGATATTAAGGATAATCAGTAATTAGTTAATATTAAGGATAATCAGTAATTAGGATCGCATTTGGTGTTTAAACTCTCGCGCACGCGCCTACCACTGAATCTCCGGTCCTCTTATACACTAGAAGCAGTTACCGAGAGACGGCGATTGGAATAAAAAAGGGATATATTGCAACTTGTGTTAAGGGGCCCAAAAGGAGGCCCAAAAAGATCGATTTTTTTTTAAATGTCTTGACCTTTAAATCTATCAACGTAAAAATTTGTACACATATTATGGTAACTTTTAAATGTATTTTAACATGTTTCATTTGCAAAAATAATTATTCTGAAAGCGGCTATAGCTGATCTCCGGGAGCACCTCTAAAAAAAGGCGTCTTGCTGTGAGCACGATATCTCTGGACTGGATCTTCTAAAATGAAAAACCCAAAAATATTTCGTTAATATAATGGATTATCTTGTCATTGATCGAAGGAATAAGCAAAATAATAATTTTTGACAAAATGGCGACTTCTCAAAAAAAAATAGATTTTTGACAAAAATTTAGGCCTTTAATTGTTTATAAAATGGAAAATATTTATCGGTGAGGAAACATCTTTGATCACTTACTCAAAAATATACTTGAAAAGATTGTGTTAAAATTTGAGACTGATCGGTTCAGCCGTTTCAGAGAAATCTTGCTCACCGACTTTGAAACACACAGTTTTGCGAAAAACGCGTTTAAAGTTTCAAAAGTACTTTTGAACGCTCTGACACGTCATTACAAATGTGCGTGTAACTTGGAGAATATTCGCCGGATTGATAAGAAATTTTCTGTGTGTGTACTTAAATATATGTACATTACGAAAAAAAAAACTTACAAAATCGATTTTTTTACAATTTTAACTGTATATAACCCCTTAAAAGGCTACATCTACCCAGCCAGAAAAAAAGTGCCAAATTCCGACTTTAAGCTTTTGAAAAAATCACAAAAAAAATACAGAAGAACGACAAAAACATGACGGCCGACAGATGAAAAAAAAATTTCGCTACGTTTGACGGTGGACACTCTCCAGCTTGAACGGTCCGTTTGAAATATAAAAACCGAACGGGTTATTTAAGTTAACAATAAATACAAGTCGTTGACGATCGCCGATTTTTTTAATTATTTTTTTTACCAATGTAGCAGAATTTAAACTCGAGCATACAAAATGTATGAAAAAAGTCGTCATCTTCACGTAACTGTTAAGGGGGGATTGTCTTTTTTTTTCGCAAAATTTACCGCTTTTTGGGAATTTTTGGGAATTTACCGCTTTTTGGGAATTTTTTTGGGAAGCTTTTTGGGAAATAAAACTATATGCCAAGTTTCACAAGTTTTCCGTTGTATACTTTCTTCACAAAAAAATTCCCAAAAAGCGGTAAATTTAGCGAAAAAAAAGACAATCCCCCCTTAACAAATGAAGATTGATTTTTAAAAAGTGAGCTCGTGAACGATTTTTAAATGTTTTCCACCGTATCTCCTATAAATTTAGCAACAATCCATCAAGTGGTTCTCGAGATATCATGTCCACTGATTTTCAAAATAGTATTTCGAGTAAGCGTTTAAAGTTTGAAGTATGGTGCTGCTACCGCTCGACTATTAGAAGCTGTAGCTCGTTCAATGTTAGGAATATTTCAATGAAATTTTCACGCAATATGTCTAAAAGGCCATACTATCGAATTCAAATATTTGTGGAAAATACAATTTTTTTGACCCACCTAGGTAGATGTAGCCCGTTAACAACAGTTGACAACTGCCACCCTCTTCTACTGAAGAGTACTTTGGAATCCTGATACCATAAAATGATGCACGAAATCACAAGGGTTACATCTGACATGTAGAAGTTTCTTCAACTAGAAATTCATCAAATAGTTCATTGGAGGCCATGAAACCAAGTTTTTATGTTACATTTCCCTTTTTGCTTGTAAATTCGTTCATACACGATAGATGTCGATTTCTCGTGTTGGCACTCTCACGCTCCCCCGAACCAAAAAATTGTCTTGTCTGAATACATTTCGTCGCAATGCGGGAGATTTTTTTTTTTGCTCCCTAGCTTGCTCGTTTCCGAGATTCGGCATGTTGGAAATACGAGAATGATTGGACGAGATATTGCAAAGAAATACGTACGTGATCCGAAAACCCGATTTTTCGCTTGCTTTGTGAGAGACAAGCTAGAAGAGATTCGATTGAAATAATCCACGCACGATTCGTAGCGGGCCTGTTTTCGATGTCTATTCCGAGTTAATGGAATATATTGTGTTCCTGTGTGGCTCCGCAGGTAGCGCAACTCTGATGCCATGTTGAAAAAAGACTCTTGCGTATTACGATTGTTTCTCCGCTTCTTTTTTTTAATCATCGATTTTCCGTGATTCTGTCGTTTCGACAGTTCTCGAATGAAAAAACCGAAGGGTCGCTTTGAAAACGCTTTACTCATTGATCATTATTTAAATGTTTTTAACCATTTTCTCCAATGTATTCGAATGTTGAACAAGTTCTCCAATTCAACACATAAAAATCATTATTTTTCAAGCGTCTGCATGGTCACCTTAAGCATGGTCACCTAAAGTCTCATCGAGAATTCTGTGTGCTTGAGCTGCGGATTTTTTAACCCTTCGACTGCACACTTCCGCGACGAACCTCCGAATGCATATGGGGTCAATCTTACCCCAGACTTTTTCACGTCGTTGTGTTTCGGTAAATTAGCTTTTTTTGTAGACACGTTTTCTGTAGTCAATGATCCTGATTTGGGGTCTGCATTGGGGACTGCATAACTGGGGTCGAGTCGACCCCAGGTCCTTTTTTCGACAGCTGTCCTCAGTACACGGGCAGGTTGTAGGATGGGGGCCGAGTGTCCGCCTATAGAGCAGGAGTGGGGAACATTCGAGCGCCGCACTGCCGCCGAATAGATTACCCCGTTTTGCGATAGAGGCAGTTGAAAAAAAAATGGGGTCAAAATGACCCCATTAGTAAAATTCCTCGCGAATACTCGTTTTTGGCACGAAATTTGACATGTTTAACACTATGAAAAAAAGTTTCTTACACTTTGGCAAAATGAAATACACTGAATAAGCTTGCTTATAGTACTTCTTCATAGATTCCTTACCATCTTAAAATACATGCACGCAGTTCTGGTGATTCGATGTGTTGGAAAACAGCGAGACTTTATTCAACGTTCTAATACTTCAATTCAGTCCAAGGAAAATTGAGGGATTTTCTCACTTTAGACGCTAAAAAAGTGGCTATTTTCATGAATTTTTTTGATAAGCTTATATTATAGATATTGATATAAAAGTTGTTACACTTAATGAATACACTTTCGAAAGATATAAATATTTGTTTAATCTATTTATGTAGCCCAAAAAAACTTCAAACGCGTTTTTCTCGAAACAACGTTTTTCGACGGCTTGTTGATAAAAGCTTCGAAACTACTGAACCGATCCTTATGAAATGTTAACCACGTATTTCTTACAACTATAGCTATAGCGCATATCGAGGATATTTTTAAATTTACTTTTTTTGCCAAAAACGGTGAAAAAACACGTTTTTTTTTATTTTTACGAAAAATGTCCGCCATTTTGTTATTGCATATACACAAAATCGCATGACATGCGCTATAGCCATTAACATACTGATATACTCATTGATTAGATTATAAATTATGATATTCAGTCGGGGGAAGCTGAATTCCACCTTCCCATAAAAGGTTATGGGGTTTTGAAGTTCGCGGAAACATGTGATAAAATGTTCGAGCCTGACGATATTGATGCCGTGAGCATTTAGTTGATCACGATGCTCTCGAGAACATTATTATTACTTTTATGGCGTGAAAAAAGTGATTATTATTTACCTATACCGATTTTATTATTATTTTTATGGCGTGAAAAAAGTTAATTTCAGCTTCCTCCGACGAAACAACATCATTTACAATCCAATTAACAATAAAATAGCTGGAAAACATTACCAAGTCATTTTTAGAAAATTCACCCCACATTTTATCACATATTTTCACGAACTTCAAAACCCCATAACTGGTGGTGGTGGAAGGTGGAATTCAGCTTCCCCCGACTGAATATCATCATTTATAACCCAATCAATGAGAAAATAGCAACAACAAAAAATGTTACGCTCATTTTTCGGAAAAGTGACAAAGGTAAATAATTACCTCATTTTTTTAAGCGAATAATTTCAAAATGGCGGCTGGGCAGCGTTTATCTCAAAACTGCATTTTTAAGTTGGCCGGAAACATAACTCAGACAATTTTCAACCGATTCACATGAAATGTTGAACATATCTTGAAAAATACATTGTCTATGGAAGTACGTAGGATTTTCTTTTAGATTGTATAGTTCATTTCTTATTAACAATTATCTGACAACTTTTTTGGCAATTTTTTGGAAAGTGAAAAATTTGCCTCAAAAATCGTAAGATAATTCTTAATAACAAATTAACTATGCAATTGTTACATCCTAGCGAATGTCCCTTCTCTCATTTAGGGTTTTTCATCTCGGTTATTCCCAATATCCTCATTTGCCGTCAGAAGCGTATTAAATGTATAAATCTAAGCGTTAAACGGAACTTGCGTACGTTCCGCGAGCATATTCAAATAATAGCGATAGTAGATGTACTAGGCCGGTTCTAACTCAAGGGGAGGTGGTGTGTCAAAAGTGGTGAAGCCAAGGTGGCGCCACCGTCGTGGGGAGGTCGCCGGGCGCGTGTGACGTCACAGAGCGGCCTATGTGGGGGGGCGGTCATGTGGTCCGTGCAGCGACAGGGGGGGGGGGGTCGATGAGTGTTTTGTGTGTATGTGCGTGCGTGCATGCGTGCGTGCGTGCATGCGTGAAGGAAAGCCAAGGTGGCGCTGCGGTCGTGGGGAGGTCGGCGTATGTGCGTGCGTGCGTGCGTGTAGGGAAGCCAAGGTGGCGCTACGGTCGTGGGGAGGTCGGCATGTGTGCGTGCGTGCGTGCGTGCGTGTAGGGAAGCCAAGGTGGCGCTACGGTCGTGGGGAGGTCGGCGTGCGTGCGTGCGTGCGTGCGTGCGTGCGTGCGTGCGTGCGTGCGTGCGTGCGTGACTGCGTGCGTGCGTGCGTGCGTGCGTGCGTGCGTGCGTGTGTGTGTAACGTTGCCTCTTAAGAAGTCACGTATAGGGCTAAGAAAAGGTGCATGAATTTATCCAGATGTTCTTTTTTTCAACTATCTCGACGGAGGCTCATGTACGAGACGCCGTTACTCGCGGCAACGTTTCAACCACCTCGTCCGAAAGTCTCAAATTTTACGACTCTTTTTTTTCTTACGTCGAGCGCCAGGGACCGTCATACCCTATCGCTTCGCATGTGCAACTTGAGCCTCATCATTCCATAAGTCCACACTTGAAAACCCATAAAATTTTACGACAGCATGTGACGAAGACAGTGATCCGGGGAAAAAAATGAATTTCCATTGCACAGGGCTTTAGTTTTTCATCTCTGAATGATAATATATACAAGGAGTGCAACGTCAAGCCTTGATGCCGACACTTGAGATCATGCAAGTCTGGACAAGTTAGCCCCATGGTTAAACTCATCATCGTCATCATCGGCGATATCAATAACGTCTTCGTCTACCCCAACTTCCACTTCGTCGTCATGGGCGATATTCACGACAACCTCCATCTCATCATCGACGAGATCGATCACTTCAATTTGGTTCGACATTTTTCTTAACGGATTTTCCGTTTTCCGACTCTTCCACAAGGATACCTCGGAGGTTGAAGACTGGAATGGCGAAAACTGCTGTTCCGATCCTTCTTTGGATTTCGATTTTTGGATCCTCATAGGCTTATAGTAGGGTGGGGGCTTATTGTAGAAAAAAACCTTGCAAGATAGTGCTTCCTGGCAAGGGGATAAACGAAAAGTTTTTTTGTCTTTAACTATCCCTGTAGGGGTAGGCATCTGCTGTCCAGAAAAGTGTGCACTCATAGAGGTGAAAGCTGGCCAGGCTCACCAATCATTGACTTTCGCGATCTCTACAGAACCGCGTCTAGGTCATGGAGACTGAACTGGCGTATTATAAAGAGCATCTTAGAGTTTTTAATATATATTGCCACGTGTTCCAGTATGTATGAAGTCCAGCCTGTCACGAATCATAGCGCTCTTCGCAGAGCAACATCAAACCTATTCAAGTGACACTTGAGGCTATACAGTTTTTACCAAATCAGCCTTATTCTAAAGACAATTTTTTTTGTTCGTCGACGTTCAATGCCAGCCTCCGAGCATAGGGAACATTTTGAAAGAATAACATTCCGCTCAAGTAATGTCTTGGCTATCCAAAACACATACGAAAACGAGGTATTTATTACAAAACGATCAACTTTGTGGATCTATGGCCGGAGAATTTTTTTTTTTTTTAGGCTTCGACCACTGATCCCACTGCATGCACCATTAGAGCATAGATGCACTCGCGGTCTGGAATACTCACAAAAATACTTTTATTTTTTGCTCCCGCTGAACCCCGATCGGCTCGTTCTGCGTGCGTATTTATTTTTCATGCTTTCCATGTTAAAAGATATCAGCGTGATATTGAAAAACTCTGGTGGAGGTGATTCTATTACATTTTCCGAGCTAGAAGGGAACGACAAAAATATTTTCTGATGGGAGACCATTTTTAATCGTCGGCAGCGCTCAAAAGTGGCCACACTTTGAATGAAGCAGTGAGTTCACATATCTCTCTGGCAAGACTTTTCAACTCGTTAATATGGAGAACAGCAATGAACCATCAGAAGAAATCTTGCACAACCAAGCCACGCTCTTAAGTTCGATCGACGACTTTGCTGTGTGGGAGATATAGATCGTCGAGTTCATCGAAGTACTGAAATCGCAAAGCCGAATTAAGCGCCAACGATTATCAACTAAACATCAATAGTCATTGATAGGCCAAATACCGAATCTGGAAGGATTGAAGTATTTCATGTACAGGCATTCTATATGCATGGGTGCAGGACACAGCGGTGATGGGTTAATGTGGCGAGCACTCGACTTGAACGCCTGATGGTCTATACTTTAAGTTCTGCTCGATGAATTTCAACAACGTGGAAGTGGTTGAGCTTTACAAAAGATACGCAATCTTACAATAAATGTAAATAAGTATAAATCAATACGCGTTAAATGTTATATCTCATTGCCACGGGAAATAATGATTATGAGGGCTGCGATTAATGTGCAATCCAGAGATAATGCACGTTTCGCATGGGTGACAGTTACAGCTTTATACCTAGCTGAACGAAACAGTGACCACGGATCTTCTTACATGCATTATTCAACGGTAATGAATCTATCGAATATTGAATTCCCAATAACTATAGGTCAAGTTTTTAAAAAAATTATGCTTCAAAACAATTTATCCATTAATGTGTGTACCACCGAAGAAGACATTGCTCCGATACGCATGGCTCAACATAAAAAGAAGAAAAGCATATCAATTTGCTGTACATACAAGATACCGAAGATGACAATGTATGACATATCACATAGATAAAGAACCTGTCAAGCCTCGTGAGCGCAGAACAGAGACAACCATTAAAAAATATATGTATGTCATTGGTGTATGAAGTTAACACAATTACTATATCGTCATATGTGCTAGACGAATTAAACAACAATCTATTACTTCGCCGGTGTCGGCATTACTTTAGATCAACGGATAAACTGCAATCACATGAGATCGATCATGGAGCAATAAAGCACTGCGCCATCCGACCATCAAATGATACTAATAAGTGGCTTCAAATCATCAACTCCAATTGGAAAGCAACACATCCATTCACTGTAAATGCCTACTTGGAGTGTTTTTTTTAACTAATTATAGAGAGAAGATGAGAGTGTGCAAAGATTGATGCGAAGAACGTAGCAGAGGATATGTATCAATATCATAAAGTATTTACTATTGATTACCACATGTGTTTTTCATATGATGAATCACTATCATAGTATCGATCACATCACAGCGCCGATTTCATATCATAGTTTGTGACAGAACTGGAAAAACTAGTGCTGTATAGAAAATAGATTTTCTACGAAAATTAATGCTCGTCATGAGTTAATTCTAATACCTTCACGCTGTGGCAATAATTGTGCATTCAGTCATTATCAACTACTAGAGGTAGAAGTTGAATTACTCAAGATACATTGGCGTATGCCCCACATAATATCAGATGAGATCAATAAATTATCATTACATCGACCATTGGAAAGTGGGCGACACTTGAATGTGGGTTTTCGCTCTTGGGATCTATACGACTGTCCATCGGTTCAAAGCACAACGAAACATTCATGGACCGTAAAAGCTGCCTCCCAACTAGAGAAACCAAAATATGTAATTGGTGCGGTGCAGACTGGTAAAAAAGATAATGTATGGCAAAGGACATTATATTATTCACCGACTGCAAAGTCACAAGTGCTAAACTTCATCTCAATTCAGGATTCTTTTCTCAAGATGACTCGAATATGGACTTCAAAAAAGTTTCGACCATTTGTTCAATAGGTACTCTCGATTTTGTAAATACCATTATGACTGCAATAGTGATCGTTCATTACTAACCATCGCTGAGTCTTAATGTAACGACCCTCTCACGGTTAATGATTGATCGCATCAGAAATATGTAATTGGCGGCTGAATCATAAAGATTCATGCAAATAAAATAAATGTAACATTATGTACTTTTTATTCTCCTCACCCCGTACTTAGTTATGTCAGCATCACCGGCTATCGGATTGTGCAACTGAAAACAATATTACTTTCGAATGTGAAACTCATTTTTTTTGTATGGAATTTGATTGAAAATAAATTAATATAATCGCCCAATGATAATCGAAGACATTCATCGGTATACGTTCGTTAGACGTTCGTGAGCCGTTTGTTGGAAGTTTGCGAGGCATTCGAAGATTTTCGAGAGTCGTTCATGAAACGTTCCAGAGACTTCCGAAGACATTCATACGATGTTCGAAGCCATTTAAGAGACGTTCGAAAACATTCATAAGGCGTTTGAAGACACGCATGAGGGGTTCAAAAAGTTTCAAGAACCTTTCTACGACGTTCATGAGACGTTTGAAGATGTTCGTGAGACATTCAAGAGACTTTCGAAAACGTTCATAAGACGTTTGAAGACATTCATGAGAGGTGCGAAGACCTTCGGAGACGTTCGAAGACGTTCAAGAGATCTGTGACGATATTTATAATACGTTTAAAGACATTGGTGAGGGGTTCGAAGTCGTTTAAGAGACTTTAAAAGACATTTACAAGGGGTTTGAAGACGTTCAAGAAACTTCCGAATACGTTCAAGAGACTTTCGACGACATTCATAATACGTTTGAAGACATTCATGAGACTTTCGACGACATTCATAAGACGTTTGAAGAGGTGCATGAGGCCTTCAAAGAGTTTCAAGAGACTTTCTACGACGATCATGAGACGTTTGAAGATGTTCGTGAGTTATTCAAAAAACTTTCGAAAACGTTCATAAGAAGTTTGAAGACATTCATGAGAGGTGCGAAGACCTTCAGTGACGTTCGAAGACATTCATGAGAGGTGCGAAGACCTTCAGTGACGTTCGAAGACATTCATGAGAGGTGCGAAGACCTTCAGTGACGTTCGAAGACATTCAAGAGATCTTTAACGATATTCATAATACGTTTGAGACATCGATGAGGGGGTTCGACGACGTTTTAGAGACTTTCAAAGACATTCACGAGGGGTTTAACGACGTTCAAGAAACTTTCGAATACGTTCAAGAGACTTTCGACGACATTCATAATACGTTTGATTACATTCATGAGGGATTCGAAGACGCTTGAGAGACTTTCAAATACGTTCACGAGGGGTTCGAAGACGTTTAAGAGACTTTCGACGGCGTACATAATATGTTTGAAGACATCGATGAGAGGATCGACGATGCTTTAGAGACTTTCGAAGACATTCACGAAGGGTTTGAAGGCGTTCGAGAAACTTTCGAACACGTTCGAGAGACTTTCGACCACATTCATAATACGTTTGAAGACATTCATGATGGGTTCGAAGACGCTTGAGAGACTTTCAAAGACCTTCACGAGAGGTTCGAAGACGTTCAAGAGACTTTCGACGACATTCATGAGTTCTTTGACAATATTCATAATACGTTTGAAGACATCGATGAGAGGATCGACGATGTTTTAGAAATTTTCAAAGACATTCACGGAGGGTTTGAAGACGTTCAAGAAACTTTCGAATACGTTCAAGAGACTTTCGACGACATTCATAATACGTTTGATTACATTCACGAGGGATTCGAAGACGCTTGAGAGACTTTCAAAGACGTTTACGAGGGGTTCGAAGAGGTTTAAGAGACTTTCGACGGCGTGCATAATATGTTTGAAGACATTCATGTGGAGTTCGAAGACGCTTAAGAGACTTTTAAAGACATTCACGAGAGGTGCGAGGACATTCAGAAACTTTCGAAGACATTCAAGAGTTCTTTGACAATATACATAATACGTTTGAAGACATCGATGATGTTTTAGAGACTTTCAAAGACATTCACGAAGGGTTTGAAGGCGTTCGAGAAACTTTCGAATACGTTCGAGAGACTTTCGGCCACATTCATAATACGTTTGAAGACATTCATGAGGGGTTCGAAGACGCTTGAGAGACTTTCAAAGACCTTCACGAGAGGTTCGAAGACGTTCAAGAGACTTTCGACGACATTCATGATACGTTTGAAGACATTCATGTGGGGTTCGAAGACGCTTAAGAGACTTTCAAATACATTCACGGGAGGTTTGAAGACGTTCAAGAGGCTTTCGAAGACGTTCAGAAATCTTCGACGACATGCATAATACGATCTTCGACGACATCCATAAACCGAACACATTCATGACGTTTGAGTTTCGCTGTCATACATTCACAACAATTCGCTGTCATACATTACGAACTCAAACGTCATGAATGTGTTCGGTTTATGGATGTCGTCGAAGATCGTATTATGCATGTCGTCGAAGATTTCTGAACGTCTTCGAAAGCCTCTTGAACGTCTTCAAACCTCCCGTGAATGTATTTGAAAGTCTCTTAAGCGTCTTCGAACCCCACATGAATGTCTTCAAACGTATCATGAATGTCGTCGAAAGTCTCTTGAACGTCTTCGAACCTCTCGTGAAGGTCTTTGAAAGTCTCTCAAGCGTCTTCGAACCCCTCATGAATGTCTTCAAACGTATTATGAATGTGGCCGAAAGTCTCTCGAACGTATTCGAAAGTTTCTCGAACGCCTTCAAACCCTTCGTGAATGTCTTTGAAAGTCTCTAAAACATCATCGATGTCTTCAAACGTATTATGTATATTGTCAAAGAACTCTTGAATGTCTTCGAAAGTTTCTGAATGTCCTCGCACCTCTCGTGAATGTCTTTAAAAGTCTCTTAAGCGTCTTCGAACTCCACATGAATGTCTTCAAACATATTATGCACGCCGTCGAAAGTCTCTTAAACCTCTTCGAACCCCTCGTCAACGTCTTTGAAAGTCTCTCAAGCGTCTTCGAATCCCTCGTGAATGTAATCAAACGTATTATGAATGTCGTCGAAAGTCTCTTGAACGTATTCGAAAGTTTCTTGAACGTCTTCAAACCCTCCGTGAATGTCTTTGAAAATTTCTAAAACATCGTCGATCCTCTCATCGATGTCTTCAAACGTATTATGAATATTGTCAAAGAACTCATGAATGTCGTCGAAAGTCTCTTGAACGTCTTCGAACCTCTCGTGAAGGTCTTTGAAAGTCTCTCAAGCGTCTTCGAACCCATCATGAATGTCTTCAAACGTATTATGAATGTGGTCGAAAGTCTCTCGAACGTGTTCGAAAGTTTCTCGAACGCCTTCAAACCCTTCGTGAATGTCTTCGAAAGTCTCTAAAGCATCGTCGATCCTCTCATCGATGTCTTCAAACATATTATGTACGCCGTCGAAAGTCTCTTAAACGTCTTCGAACCCCTCGTGAACGTATTTGAAAGTCTCTCAAGCGTCTTCGAATCCCTCATGAATGTAATCAAACGTATTATGAATGTCGTCGAAAGTCTCTTGAACGTATTCGAAAGTTTCTTGAACGTCGTTAAACCCCTCGTGAATGTCTTTGAAAGTCTCTAAAACGTCGTCGAACCCCCTCATCGATGTCTCAAACGTATTATGAATATCGTTAAAGATCTCTTGAATGTCTTCGAACGTCACTGAAGGTCTTCGCACCTCTCATGAATGTCTTCGAACGTCACTGAAGGTCTTCGCACCTCTCATGAATGTCTTCGAACGTCACTGAAGGTCTTCGCACCTCTCATGAATGTCTTCAAACTTCTTATGAACGTTTTCGAAAGTTTTTTGAATAACTCACGAACATCTTCAAACGTCTCATGATCGTCGTAGAAAGTCTCTTGAAACTCTTTGAAGGCCTCATGCACCTCTTCAAACGTCTTATGAATGTCGTCGAAAGTCTCATGAATGTCTTCAAACGTATTATGAATGTCGTCGAAAGTCTCTTGAACGTATTCGGAAGTTTCTTGAACGTCTTCAAACCCCTTGTAAATGTCTTTTAAAGTCTCTTAAACGACTTCGAACCCCTCACCAATGTCTTTAAACGTATTATAAATATCGTCACAGATCTCTTGAACGTCTTCGAACGTCTCCGAAGGTCTTCGCACCTCTCATGAATGTCTTCAAACGTCTTATGAACGTTTTCGAAAGTCTCTTGAATGTCTCACGAACATCTTCAAACGTCTCATGAACGTCGTAGAAAGGTTCTTGAAACTTTTTGAACCCCTCATGCGTGTCTTCAAACGCCTTATGAATGTTTTCGAACGTCTCTTAAATGGCTTCGAACATCGTATGAATGTCTTCGGAAGTCTCTGGAACGTTTCATGAACGACTCTCGAAAATCTTCGAATGCCTCGCAAACTTCCAACAAACGGCTCACGAACGTCTAACGAACGTATACCGATGAATGTCTTCGATTATCATTGGGCGATTATATTAATTTATTTTCAATCAAATTCCATACAAAAAAAATGAGTTTCACATTCGAAAGTAATATTGTTTTCAGTTGCACAATCCGATAGCCGGTGATGCTGACATAACTAAGTACGGGGTGAGGAGAATAAAAAGTACATAATGTTACATTTATTTTATTTGCATGAATCTTTATGATTCAGCCGCCAATTACATATTTCTGATGCGATCAATCATTAACCGTGAGAGGGTCGTTACATTAAGACTCAGCGATGGTTAGTAATGAACGATCACTATTGCAGTCATAATGGTATTTACAAAATCGAGAGTACCTATTGAACAAATGGTCGAAACTTTTTTGAAGTCCATATTCGAGTCATCTTGAGAAAAGAATCCTGAATTGAGATGAAGTTTAGCACTTGTGACTTTGCAGTCGGTGAATAATATAATGTCCTTTGCCATACATTATCTTTTTTACCAGTCTGCACCGCACCAATTACATATTTTGGTTTCTCTAGTTGGGAGGCAGCTTTTACGGTCCATGAATGTTTCGTTGTGCTTTGAACCGATGGACAGTCGTATAGATCCCAAGAGCGAAAACCCACATTCAAGTGTCGCCCACTTTCCAATGGTCGATGTAATGATAATTTATTGATCTCATCTGATATTATGTGGGGCATACGCCAATGTATCTTGAGTAATTCAACTTCTACCTCTAGTAGTTGATAATGACTGAATGCACAATTATTGCCACAGCGTGAAGGTATTAGAATTAACTCATGACGAGCATTAATTTTCGTAGAAAATCCATTTTCTATACAGCACTAGTTTTTCCAGTTCTGTCACAAACTATGATATGAAATCGGCGCTGTGATGTGATCGATACTATGATAGTGATTCATCATATGAAAAACACATGTGGTAATCAATAGTAAATACTTTATGATATTGATACATATCCTCTGCTACGTTCTTCGCATCAATCTTTGCACACTCTCATCTTCTCTCTATAATTAGTTAAAAAAAACACTCCAAGTAGGCATTTACAGTGAATGGATGTGTTGCTTTCCAATTGGAGTTGATGATTTGAAGCCACTTATTAGTATCATTTGATGGTCGGATGGCGCAGTGCTTTATTGCTCCATGATCGATCTCATGTGATTGCAGTTTATCCGTTGATCTAAAGTAATGCCGACACCGGCGAAGTAATAGATTGTTGTTTAATTCGTCTAGCACATATGACGATATAGTAATTGTGTTAACTTCATACACCAATGACATACATATATTTTTTAATGGTTGTCTCTGTTCTGCGCTCACGAGGCTTGACAGGTTCTTTATCTATGTGATATGTCATACATTGTCATCTTCGGTATCTTGTATGTACAGCAAATTGATATGCTTTTCTTCTTTTTATGTTGAGCCATGCGTATCGGAGCAATGTCTTCTTCGGTGGTACACACATTAATGGATAAATTGTTTTGAAGCATAATTTTTTTTAAAACTTGACCTATAGTTATTGGGAATTCAATATTCGATAGATTCATTACCGTTGAATAATGCATGTAAGAAGATCCGTGGTCACTGTTTCGTTCAGCTAGGTATAAAGCTGTAACTGTCACCCATGCGAAACGTGCATTATCTCTGGATTGCACATTAATCGCAGCCCTCATAATCATTATTTCCCGTGGCAATGAGATATAACATTTAACGCGTATTGATTTATACTTATTTACATTTATTGTAAGATTGCGTATCTTTTGTAAAGCTCAACCACTTCCACGTTGTTGAAATTCATCGAGCAGAACTTAAAGTATAGACCATCAGGCGTTCAAGTCGAGTGCTCGCCACATTAACCCATCACCGCTGTGTCCTGCACCCATGCATATAGAATGCCTGTACATGAAATACTTCAATCCTTCCAGATTCGGTATTTGGCCTATCAATGACTATTGATGTTTAGTTGATAATCGTTGGCGCTTAATTCGGCTTTGCGATTTCAGTACTTCGATGAACTCGACGATCTATATCTCCCACACAGCAAAGTCGTCGATCGAACTTAAGAGCGTGGCTTGGTTGTGCAAGATTTCTTCTGATGGTTCATTGCTGTTCTCCATATTAACGAGTTGAAAAGTCTTGCCAGAGAGATATGTGAACTCACTGCTTCATTCAAAGTGTGGCCACTTTTGAGCGCTGCCGACGATTAAAAATGGTCTCCCATCAGAAAATATTTTTGTCGTTCCCTTCTAGCTCGGAAAATGTAATAGAATCACCTCCACCAGAGTTTTTCAATATCACGCTGATATCTTTTAACATGGAAAGCATGAAAAATAAATACGCACGCAGAACGAGCCGATCGGGGTTCAGCGGGAGCAAAAAATAAAAGTATTTTTGTGAGTATTCCAGACCGCGAGTGCATCTATGCTCTAATGGTGCATGCAGTGGGATCAGTGGTCGAAGCCTAAAAAAAAAAAAAATTCTCCGGCCATAGATCCACAAAGTTGATCGTTTTGTAATAAATACCTCGTTTTCGTATGTGTTTTGGATAGCCAAGACATTACTTGAGCGGAATGTTATTCTTTCAAAATGTTCCCTATGCTCGGAGGCTGGCATTGAACGTCGACGAACAAAAAAAATTGTCTTTAGAATAAGGCTGATTTGGTAAAAACTGTATAGCCTCAAGTGTCACTTGAATAGGTTTGATGTTGCTCTGCGAAGAGCGCTATGATTCGTGACAGGCTGGACTTCATACATACTGGAACACGTGGCAATATATATTAAAAACTCTAAGATGCTCTTTATAATACGCCAGTTCAGTCTCCATGACCTAGACGCGGTTCTGTAGAGATCGCGAAAGTCAATGATTGGTGAGCCTGGCCAGCTTTCACCTCTATGAGTGCACACTTTTCTGGACAGCAGATGCCTACCCCTACAGGGATAGTTAAAGACAAAAAAACTTTTCGTTTATCCCCTTGCCAGGAAGCACTATCTTGCAAGGTTTTTTTCTACAATAAGCCCCCACCCTACTATAAGCCTATGAGGATCCAAAAATCGAAATCCAAAGAAGGATCGGAACAGCAGTTTTCGCCATTCCAGTCTTCAACCTCCGAGGTATCCTTGTGGAAGAGTCGGAAAACGGAAAATCCGTTAAGAAAAATGTCGAACCAAATTGAAGTGATCGATCTCGTCGATGATGAGATGGAGGTTGTCGTGAATATCGCCCATGACGACGAAGTGGAAGTTGGGGTAGACGAAGACGTTATTGATATCGCCGATGATGACGATGATGAGTTTAACCATGGGGCTAACTTGTCCAGACTTGCATGATCTCAAGTGTCGGCATCAAGGCTTGACGTTGCACTCCTTGTATATATTATCATTCAGAGATGAAAAACTAAAGCCCTGTGCAATGGAAATTCATTTTTTTCCCCGGATCACTGTCTTCGTCACATGCTGTCGTAAAATTTTATGGGTTTTCAAGTGTGGACTTATGGAATGATGAGGCTCAAGTTGCACATGCGAAGCGATAGGGTATGACGGTCCCTGGCGCTCGACGTAAGAAAAAAAAGAGTCGTAAAATTTGAGACTTTCGGACGAGGTGGTTGAAACGTTGCCGCGAGTAACGGCGTCTCGTACATGAGCCTCCGTCGAGATAGTTGAAAAAAAGAACATCTGGATAAATTCATGCACCTTTTCTTAGCCCTATACGTGACTTCTTAAGAGGCAACGTTACACACACACGCACGCACGCACGCACGCACGCACGCACGCACGCACGCAGTCACGCACGCACGCACGCACGCACGCACGCACGCACGCACGCACGCACGCACGCACGCACGCACGCCGACCTCCCCACGACCGTAGCGCCACCTTGGCTTCCCTACACGCACGCACGCACGCACGCACACATGCCGACCTCCCCACGACCGTAGCGCCACCTTGGCTTCCCTACACGCACGCACGCACGCACATACGCCGACCTCCCCACGACCGCAGCGCCACCTTGGCTTTCCTTCACGCATGCACGCACGCACGCATGCACGCACGCACATACACACAAAACACTCATCGACCCCCCCCCCCCCCCTGTCGCTGCACGGACCACATGACCGCCCCCCCACATAGGCCGCTCTGTGACGTCACACGCGCCCGGCGACCTCCCCACGACGGTGGCGCCACCTTGGCTTCACCACTTTTGACACACCACCTCCCCTTGAGTTAGAACCGGCCTAGTACATCTACTAGCGATATATACACGATAGCAGTACCGCCACAGTCATTGACTTTTCCTATCACAATGGCTTTCAACAAGAACATGATCTCAGACAAATATTCCACGAAAAGCCGCAACTTAAAAAAATCAAACAGGCACTCACTTCAAAAACTTTACGCTAGCCATCCGCATGGGGACAAAGAGAAGTCTGCATGATTCGACCCGGTAACCAGAGCGGAGTATGAAAACATCCGGCCGTTCGAATCAAACGGTCACCGCGCTATCGCGAACGACTTAGCGCGAATTTCGACTGCACACCTCATGCACGTTCCGTTAACAAAGCGAAATTGCCCCTTCCACCAGCGCCATTATTTCTAAGAAGAGAATCCAAAGATTGTCTCCCACTCACTCGAAAAATTCGCATGCGAACCAAGAAGGGTCAGTGTGCAAAAGGTCGAAGCAGTCGCCCGTCAACTACCATCGACTCAAGTTCTTCTATCAAGTCTAAATCTCAGTCTCCCGATAATCTTTATCAAATTCAATCTCAGTCTCCCGTCAACCAATATTTCCGTCAACCGAATCACTCCTTGTATCAAGTCTTAACCCAGAAGCCTAACGAATATCTCCGATTATCTTTCATACGAACCGTCTTCATTTTTCGAGTTACAAACGTTTTATTTTACACTTGTATAATTTCTATCATCGGTCCGTGATTATCAATCTCAACTCATCGACCTTGCGCGCCGTTCATATTTCTATCTACACGTAGTGCCGTCGTAGTAAACACGTCAAGTATATACACGACCAGCCGAAAATCCTGCGAGCGTCTTACCAGCAATTGTACCAGCGAGCGCACCAGGCCAAGAGCGAAGGCCCTTGTAACGCGAGCGACAACAAACATCCACGCGAGCGAGCGAGCGAGCGAACGACCGAGTGTCAAACACAACGAATGTAAGCTAACTTTACCTTTTCTTTTTGTATCATTCATCGTAAACCTGATCGCTTCAAACCGTCTAGTAATCGTCCAATAAACAACATAGTGTCAATCGTACACCAAGTCTGTCGAATTATCCCTCAATTTCAAAACATCGTGTCAATTCCTTAATTTTACTCTTTCCCACGCACTACCCCTTTTTACCCTCATCCCGTGCTATTGCGCTAGGCGTAGGCAACAAAGAGGGAAACAAAAATATTATGCTCTCATCCCTTCCGGATGTGACACAATATAAAAAAAATCCCACGTACTTCCATAGACAATGTATTTTTCAAGATATATTCAACATTTCAAGTGAATTGGTTGAAAATTGTCTAAGTTATGTTTTCAGGCAACTTAAAAAATGCCGTTTTGAGATAAACACTGCACAGTCGCCATTTTGAAATTAATCGCTTCAAAAATTATTGTATACATTCACTGATATGTATGATAACCACCCTTTTTTTTAATCTCGATTTATTCAGTAGTTTTTCTGAAAAAAAAAAGGCCCGAAAAAGCCTATTTTTTCGGCCTCTAGAGTGGCCTTAACCCCTTAAGTTTCGTTGATTCAGTTAGGTGAAAAGGTAATTCTTCGGTACATCATCCTGCTTGAGTGTTACCATACGGATTTCTGCATTAAAAAAATGACAACACACTGAATCAAGTGTGTATATTGAACACCCCGAACTGCAACAACCAAAAGAGTTGCAATAATTACACGAACAATTATGTGGGCCGCATAGGCGAACCTATGCCTGACCATGATCACGACTCGTTCTTTATCTCCACGTCCCCATCCCCGACCCTCTCTCTCTTCTTCCGGTTCCTTTCTCTCCGGTTTGGTGTAATGGATCGCAATAATTCTGCACCGGCACGTTTTTTACACATTTTCACACTCCGAGAATTTCTGGGCTCCTCGCTCGCCCATAAGCTAGGTCGAATAATAAATTCTGAAATAATAATTTTCCAGGCACTCCCACGAATCCGAACACCCCCCTCCTACCCTGGTGGCCCCGGACCCGAAGCATTTTGTACGACGCTATACGCCGTATGTAGCTAACGTACCTAACTGCTGGTCACACGATTTATCATCATGATACCCCGGGGCCACGCTGCGACTCCGGTAAAACATTCGGCAGAGTTCCCTACGTTCTTGCGAACGGCTGCGTGCCGGCTCCGACCACCCCTAAAAAAACACCCCCAAGACTGTTTCTAGCTTTCGGGGGATGAATTATCCAAAAAATACCAAATTTTCGGAAAAATCGTTAAATTATCTGGAAAATCATCTCGCTATCTCGAAAAAATCATCAGAGGATACTCGTTTATGCGAGGAAAAAAAACTTTTTCCATTAACGAATAGAAATTTGCGGATATTCGAACATATCGATCAATAATAGCATCACAAAAGGTTTCTCCTGTACATATATATATTTTTTGCCACTGTAAATTCTTTTTCCTCGTGGCGTACGAGCGCAGCATTTTGTATTCGCTTCTTCCGTCGCGCCCCATGCGAGAGCTTCGAATTAAGGTGGTTTATAAAAATGTAAAAGGATTCGGGGAGGCAAGCGGGCCTCGACGAGCAGCAGGTGGGAAGAGAGTCTCGCTCTCGCTGCCTGGGGAATCCGGAAAGAGCGCACCGAACGCTTTAGGGGATGAAAGGGGTTGTTCCACCCCCGAGAGGCTAGGGAATACGAAATGTGATTGGGAGTTTCATTGTTTCTGGGCTAGACGGAAGAAAAAGGCGGTTGAAATTCCGTCTCTCTCCCTCTTTCTCTCGCTAGATGTATATCCCTCGCTCCTCGTTTCCCTTGTCGTCTAAGGCACTTGGGGGTAGTTGTTTAGTTTTTTTTTTTCGAGTAAAGACGTTATATTTTACTTATGCACGCCACTGAGCTTTGTATATATGAATATAAGCCAGAAGGATATTGTGAATCCGTTACTTTTATCTAATATTGTTAAAATTACCTTTATATAAACATTCGCAATCCCATTTTACATCAAACCCAATATTCCTGACTCAATAGCTATGGAATATCTATCACGATTTTTTTTAAACATCAACTTTTAATGAAAATTAAATAATACGCAAAAAAAAAATACTGTAATGATGAAATTTTGCATGTTTATAGAATGGGTAAAAACAGGCGACACGTATTTTTCTATATCTGCGGAACCCGATTTTTAAGGGGTGAAACGCACCCCCCAAAAAAGGGTGTTTTTCGTCGATAACGTTATCATCCTCATCTCCAATGTATAGCACACGAAAAAATAAGCATTGTTGCAATTTGAATTTTCTTCACATCTCGTACCGTTAAAACGTTATCGACAAAAAACGAAAAGCACCCGCATTTTCAAGGGTGCGTTTCAACCCTTAAAAATCGGGTCGGGCAGATATGAGAAAAATCCGTGTCGCCTGTTTTTATCCATTCCACAACCAAGCCGAATTTCATCGAAGTCGGAGAGATCGACCGCCCAAACTTTCCTTGTAAGCTCCAATGTGAATTAGATGTGAACCTTTGAACCTACTGTTTGATCGATACCGCATATTGTTTTATGTCTGCATCCTGAAAACTAATTCGAAGCATGCAGAAAAGAGACAAGTTCGTACGAAATAATTTCGCAAAAGGTTCGACGTCATTATCTCTATTAATATTATCCACGAGCTTTGTACTCGTTCTCGATAACGGTAAATTATCTTGACACAAGCAAGCGGGGGAGTTTATCGAGAAAATACGGGCTTTGGAAAAATATGGGATACAAGAGGGATAGATACATAAGCAAAGAGAAGCATAGACAGAGCCCTTCTATGTATTTTCTTATCGTGCCCCACATCGAGCTTTTCTACCCTCCGATATTGCAGTACGGGAGAAAAATTGTGAGAGAGAGAGAGAAAGAGAGAGAGAGAGAGAGAGAGAGAGAGAGAGAGAGAGAGAGAGAGAGAGAGAGAGAGAGAGCAAAAAAGGGCGGCATGTTTTTGTTGTGGAGTTTGCTGCATTTGGTGACGCCACTGCTTCGGAAAGCGGAACTTCAAAGGACAGCAGTCTTTTCACCC
The DNA here is from genome assembly GCA_963210295.1 of Ophion ellenae. Lineage (NCBI taxonomy): Eukaryota > Metazoa > Arthropoda > Insecta > Hymenoptera > Ichneumonidae > Ophion > Ophion ellenae. The sequence goes on from OY723385.1 coordinate 59,499,884, forward strand.
CCACCCTCATTCTTCCTTTCCCCGGGGATAGGGAAGTGCGCGGCTCTTTTCTGCACGTATCAGCCTCTGGCCGTTTTAAGGGCGCAAACGACGCAGCTCAACGTTTCGAGTCGCGTAGGGTGAAGCCCTTTGGATATCTGCACATCGATAAAACTACAGGTAACCTTCCCAATTTTCATTCACCCGCTCTTCTCCTTTTCCTTTATTATTTTCTTTCTTTTTCGCTCGCCGCTTCGCTCCTCCTACCCCTCGGCCGCTGTTACACTCTCTCCAGGCCATGCTTCGTGTATTACGAATTCATTTGCGTTCTCCCGTCTCTCGTTGTTTTCCGTACTGTCCAAAGAAAAACGAAGGAACCGAAGAAATGGAAGGGCCACGCGGGTGAGAGGGACAGAATCGTAGACACGAAAATAATAGCGGGAAGGCAAGAGAGGGAGAGGGAGAATTATAAAACTGAACCCCCACAAGAGTTCAGCTGCCCTTCGAGGAAATAAGGTTTCGATTTGCCCGGACATTAATTGGGCACGAGTATTTCCCGGGGGTATTTTTCAAATACAGCGAGTCTTTTTTTCTCCATTTCGCGTATCAAGAGGGAAGCGGAGTGAGAAAAATACGAACATGGGGGTGGAAATTGAACAGCTATATGAAAAGTGTGTTGTACGAATTTTCAGTCCATACGAATAAGCTCGCGATTCAGTCGAGAAGTTTTACGTGCTGGCTCGTTTGGAACGAGGCCAGTAGAAATAGGATCTTCTTCCACCGTGCATCTATACATTTATAAGTATGCATATATACATGTACGGGTGTGCGTATGGCTATTGTAAGTGGATAACGGCGAGAAAATGTTTCAAGAGGATCGAGGAAGAAAAGATACAAGGCGAGGAATACGAGGAGGATTTGCAGGAACAAAAAAATGAATACCAAAGGAAACAAGTCGAAAGTTGCATGCGTGCTTGTAAAAAGCTCGCTCGTAATAGTACGTGGTTGGAAGAGTTGTTTTAGGGGAGTTTGCCCGATGGAATTAGACTCGAGGGTTGAAAAGATCGAGAGCTTGCGGGCTGGGGGAATGATTTCCGTACCGCGAAGCTTTCGTAAGCCAATATCCAGAATCGAGAAGAGTTTCGGGATAACTTTGCTTGCCGTATAATATAATGCGCATGTAATAAACGAAACCCTCCGCGCTACCGTGCTTGCGAAGCTCCTCTCGGAGGTCGCGGAGCGGAAAAATGAAAAAAATGCGAGAAGGGGCGCGAAAGACGATTTCAAGAGAGACTTTGTCCTTGAAATGCAGCGGGAGATGTTAGCGGCTCAACATGAGCAGCTAGAAGAAGACGAGGGATGCCTCTATGGACCAGGCATTGCCGATTAGCGGTAATTATAAACACATTTGTGTAAACACATTACAAAACTTTAAACGCGTTTTTCTCGAAAACACGTTTTTAAAAATGGCTGACATTCTCCTGACCGCTGTAATTAACATATCGACCTGAAATGTGGAGAGCATACTCAGAAAATATGTCTTCACGGAATGACGGATCGTTTTTTCGATAGATACATTTTTGCATTTATTATTTATCTTTTTATGCGAAAAAAAACGCGAAAATTCGATGTTTTTTTTAATTGCCGCCATTTTCCGAAATTTGTACTAAACGAAAAACCCATCCGTCATTCCATGACCAAAGGGTCACAGATCGATAATATGCTTTGAATTCGTGTTTTAGGTCAACAAAGAGAGGGCAGTGATGTCAGCCGTTTACCTCCCGCGATTTCAGGACCTGTTTTCGCGGAGCTGCAACAGCCGCCATTTTGGTTTTTTTTTTCAAAATTTTTTTTTTTTTAACATTCTGTATATCATGACTAAAAGCAAGAAAAAAACCGCACTCAAAAAGCTTTACTCGTTTCCTTTTAAAAAAATAAAATGTAAACACCTGAAATATGGCACTCCAAGGAAAAAGTCTCCCTTAAATTTCTCGCTCAACCTGTCTGCGTTACGAGGCCAAACTTCCGCAGGGCCGATGAGAAATTTCCATTTGAGCGAGGAATTCCAAAATTCGACGAAAAACATTTTATGAGGTCGAAACGTAAGGGCTATTTAAATTCATGCGACCAGCATTGGATATTTCGGAACGGTGTTTCAGGTATTCCGGTTAATGTGTTTGAATTTATTCATCCTTCCGTACTTTTGGGAGAAGTTCATTTGACAAAATCATAGACGAATTAACAAATTTCACTGAAAAATTGCCTTCGGATTCAACGAACCCGAATATTTAACAATTAACTCATTTTCGTCTATAATGAAGTAAAAAATACGTCCCAGTGTACAGGTAAAATTTCAAGCCACCTTACCGAACTTTCAACGAAAAATTACGACTCCAAAAATCGTTGTATTATCCGACGCTTTATGAAGACACCCTGGCCCCATTTCTGTCTAATAATTTATACACTAAATAACTCTAGATGCTTAATATAAACTCCTCATACGTGTAAAAAATGTAAAGATTCCGCAACAACAATAAAAACAGGGGGTCACCGAGTGTTGACAAGCAAACATCAATGATAAATCTTTAAAAAATGTGACTAACAGACCAATTTTTGTAGCCACAAGTTTTCAAAGAAAATGTCAAAATCTACGAAATATGTACGACATTTTTTATTCCAGTTTACCGTTGGATATAATAATTGGTTGTGACTTATTTTTATTAAGCGCCACTCTAATTTACCAATAATTAAACCTAATTAAACTAATTAAACTAATTTACCAAATGATTAAACAAGTGAAACGGGTGCAGGTTTTAAACTTTTTTTCCATAGTAAAGGGTATCATTTCAAGTATCTTTGACAATTTTTTTTATTGGGAAATATTTATAAACGACGCAGATACAGTAAATGGCACAGACCGTTGTGCAAAAAAGGTCCTTCGGGGTGACCACTCCTGCTCGGGAACAAATTATCTGAAATCAAAAAACCAAATGAATTCAGTTTTTGTACCGTATTATCTAGTCTTCAATCGAAGGATTGAATAAAATAATGATTATTGAAAAAAAAAATGGTCGCTGGTCGAAAGTGATCGTGGAAATTTCGGTGAAAAAAACACTATATTTCCCTTTATATAAAAAAGTGTGCGTTGAAAAAAACAAATCTTTCGATTAAGGGCTGCCTTTTGATATACAAAAAATGTCTGTTAAATTTGAAGCAGATCGGTTCAGTCGTTTTTGAGATATATTTCGGTCACCGATTCTTAAAAAGTCATTCCGAGAAAAACGCGTTTGAAGTTTTTACCTGTAACGGTAAAGCGATGAGCGAGCCTAGCTGTAAACGCTCATAACTCCCCCAGTTTTCAACGGACCGACTCGACATTTTCACAGAATATTTTTGAAAGCTTATACTATAAAAATCCGGCGGAAACGAAAAATCGATTAAAAAAAAAATTCCAACTAGGTGTAACCCCTTAAGAAGAGCACCGTTTATACCCCCACAACATCCGGCCATTCGGGAAAGGAATAGGGGTTTAAGGCGTTACCCCCACTTGTAGCGCAAAAAAGGCCTTTTTCATGAATTTTTTTAAAGAAAACTACAAAACTTTTTTAATCGATCAATATACCATCTTAAAGAACACATCTTGAAGAACTTTCAGTATTTTTTTTATTGAAAAATATTACATTGTTTAGTGGCAAATGGCCGTCAATGAAATAATGTTTTTATATACACGGTTTGCGGTGCCCAACATTGCGGCGAAATGGATCATCTGAAGAAAAAAATTCGGATGGATTTAGTCAAATATAAGTATAAACTAGTCTTTAATCGAAGGATTTTAAAAAATATTCATTTTTCACAAAATGGCGGACAGTCAAAGTTAATGGTTCGATTTTAACGAAAAAAAACGGCCGTTTTTTGGCTATAAAACGGCCATTTTTTTACGGAAAAAAAAATCGAACGATTAAAGACTACATTTTTATGTATTACATAAACCTGCAAAATTTCAAGAAGATCGGTTCATTAGTGTTCGAGTAATCTTGTTCACCGACTTCAGAAATGCCATTTTGAGAAAAACGCGTTTAAAGTTTCTCTTTCAACGCTCTTTCAACGCGGATTCTTCTCTTTCAACGCTCATATCTCAGTCAATTTTGTTCGGATCGACTTGAAATTTTCAGGACATATTCTCAGATACTTATACTTCAAAAAAATGCAATAAAAAAAATCGATTTTTTCAAAATCGCAAGTGGGGGTAAGCCCTTAAAGCAAGCAGCCCTTGCCCGGACCAACACTTGGATAGGTGACTGCTCAGTCGAGCACTGGCTTGCACATCGACTACTGCGCCGAAGGCTCACCGACTTTCCGATGATAACACAACGGCAACGCGGTAAAATACAGGCGCTTGGGCTAAGGTCCGACTCCCCGCGCGGTCGAGCTAAAATTTTGCACAAACCTCCCTTTTAATATTTTAAGACAACCCCTAAAGGTATTTTTGCCGACTCGCAATAGTTTTCCAGATATTGAATTAAACATTTTTCTTAAGGGCAAGGTTCCGAACTCTTTCTCCGATCGAGCTGAAATTTTGCACAAACCTTCCTCTTAATATTTTAAGACAAAACATAAAGGGATTTTGAGCGACTCGCAATAGTGTTCGAGATATTGAATAAACTTTTTTTTAAGGGCAAGGTTCCGAACCCCCCCTCCGATGGAGCTGAAATTTTGCACAAACCTTCCTTTCAATATTTTAAGACAACCCCTAAAGAGATTTTTGGCGACTCGCAATAGTTTTCGTAATATTGAATTTTAAAGTTTTTGTATAACGCGCGCCGAGTATATTTATATCTGCTACGCCTCCGTGTATACCTTTATACAGGTTAAGGCACCTAAAATGTTACAGAGCAATAGCACTCAAACTATTGATCATATCCAAAAATGTCTCCGACAAAAGTTTCAGTGTTCGAGAAAGCCGTCATACTGAGCCACCCTATTTTTTATCGGTGGAAGCGCTGAAGCTACGTCAAGGTCAACTCTACTTTTTAAAATGGAATGGTACATTTGTTTGAACCATCTTGTGGAGCACCTCAAGCGGCATAAAAACATCAGGGCTCAAAGTACTTCAAGGTTATTCAAGGTCAGTATCCATGATACAAATCTAAATATCTCGAATCACTACCAAATATTCAGTAGTGATCCGAGATATTTAGATTTGTATTTCATTTTAATATGTGAACTTGAATGACCTTGAACGACTTTGACCGCCTAATGGTCAGCGCGTCCACTGATAAAAAAAAATAGGGTGGTCCAGTATGATGACCTTCTCGAACAATGAAACTTTTGTCTGAAACATTTTTGGATATGATCAATAGTTTGAGTGCTATTGCTCTGTAACACTTTATGTGCCTCACCCTGTATATGCTATTGCGCTTTCCGTTTTGCCCAAACAAACAAACCCAAACAAACCAAAAACAAGAAACTATTGCACATCGCCAAAAATCCCTTTAGGGGTTGTCTTAAAATATTAAAAGGAAGGCTCGTGCAAAATTTCAGCTCGATCGGCGCGAGGGGGGGGGGCATTTCGGAACCTTACCCAACGCTTGCATAGACACAGGTTTTCCACAATTTCCTTGTGCCCTCGTGGAAAGGCGATGTTATATCGGAAGCGAAAAGCTGGAGAGGAAACTCTCCCCGCCTAGAAACTGCGAATAGTCAAGTGACACGTGTGGCGAAAAAAAAATGCATCAGAAATAAATTATTAAAAAGTAATACGCCCTGTTTTTCATCATTGGAGTGAAAAAAATTCATATGCACTGAGCCCATGAAGACCGAAAAAAAAAAACTTAAGGGGGGATTGTCTTTTTTTTCGCAAAATTTGCCGCTTTTTGGGAGTTTTTTTGTGAAGAAAGTATACAACGGAAAACTTTTGAAACTTGGCATATAGTTTTATTGATCTGTTTACTACATACAAAAAATTTTTTAAACAATTTCATCAAAAAATCCGCCTCCCACCCCCCTCGACGCGCGATGGTCCTTTTTTGATGGTGTGCACGATTACAGCCTTCACGTTCATCCTGCAACAAAAACCCAAAAAGCATTTTACTTTAGACACATATAGCTAGCGTTCGATGAAGGGGAAAAAAAAATTAACGATTTGGTGACGTTTTGAACGTGAAGTATCGATTTTTCGAAAAAAATTGATCGATTTTTTGTTATAAATAAAAAACTATTAAACGTATTGCTTTTTTGCTTCATCAAACGATAAAAGGATGTCAGCTGAGCATTCTGTCCAAATTTGAAGGCAATCGGTTGAATAGTTTTTGAGAAATCGTGCACACCATCAAAAAAGGACCATCGCGCGTCGAGGGGGGGTGGGAGGCGGATTTTTGTATGAAATTGTTTAAAAAAATTTTTGTATGTAGTAAACAGATCAATAAAACTATATGCCAAGTTTCACAAGTTTTCCGTTGTATACTTTCTTCACAAAAAAATGCCCAAAAAGCGGTAAATTTTGCGAAAAAAAAGACAATCCCCCCTTAACGCAGTCAGTAACTTGAGTACAAATTTGATACCCTTCTTCGTCTCTTATCACACCGCAAACGAGCCTTTCGACCGTCAACCGAACACGAAATACCCACCCTATGACAGCTTCAATGACCACGGACGAACTAATTTCAAACTCCTGCGATTCGCCGACTCGTCCGGGACAATAGTATTTCGAAAATTTTCCATTGGCACCGCAAGCTCGATAACACAGTGGTAAAGCCAGATAGATTACACGTATAGTCCTATTAAGGGTGATCTACCGGGCTTTCTCCTCGTTGTTATTAACTGGCGTATCCAAAAACCCCTCGTACCCCGGGCAGTGTGCACGATAGGAACGACCCGCGTTGACGCGATGTCGATTGAAGTGTAACGACGAGATAACGCTAAATGGGTGGCTGACCGAGCAAATAATATACACACATACATATATGCCATATAGATATATATTTAAGGGTAGTAAGGATATTTTAAGCTTGTCATATCTATGTAATGGTGGCTATCAGCACACCCTACTGTTCAGGGGACAGCCCTCGAAGTCTTCAAAGCCCCTTTTCCTATACACACATGAATATATATATATATATATATATATATATATATATATATATATATATATATATATATATATATATATATATATATATATACGATGAGAGGAGGCGATTGAATACACGAGGAGGCGATGGTAGGGATTCATATAGTTTCTGCATTGTCGTCACGAGATATAAATGCAGCCAAAACCAATGTTCCACAATATTCTATAAGCCAAATGACATTGAAGCTTGCATCGTTAAAATGGAATGAAAGTTATCATTTTTTAACTGCTCGAATTTATTGTAGCTAACCTTCGTCAAAAAAATCCATTAATCATTTTTTAAGTTGCATTTTTTAGAGATCTAAAATTTAAGTAAATAAAAAATCGTTGTGAAATAAAAAAATAAAAAAGAACTTTCGTTGCATTTCGATGGTAAACTTCAAAACAATTAGGATAGTATTCTAGTGTAGAGGCTTAAATTTCGAGCGTTTTTCCGGGCTTGATGAAAAAAAGTATATATATTTTTTTACTATTCATCTTTATAGCCTCGTTATGGATGTTTCGAGAGCTAACAAAAAGAAAAAAATTGTGCACGAAAGAGAAAAAATTTAAAACGTTGTGGGCCTCTGAAAATGGCCGTGAAAAAAAGGGTTGAGGCGGTTGACACGATTCCAAAGCTCCCGTTCATCTGAAACAGAAATACCAATGTCAGTATTTAGTATTATTGGAATTCCGAAATTCATCGGAATACCAATTTCCTTGGTCGATAAGAATGTTATTATAGCAGGTACCAGAGAGAAACATGGCGAATGTCAAGGCGAATGTCTTTAAAAAAGTCAATTTTCGCCCTATTTTTTTTTAATGAATTTTTTTTTATGGTGATGACGATAATTTGGCAATGCCTGAGGTAGGAACGATAGAGGGATATATACTGAAGGTCCATACAAAGTTTGAAGTCAATCGGTCGAACAGAACTCGAGATTTCATGTCAACCATGTTGAAAAGAGCAGTTTCGAGAAAAACGCGTTTGAAATTTTGAGTAAAATTTCAGACAACTGCAACTATCTAAGTGGCATAATGGCATGTTATAATCACGCCATAGTCATCGGCCATTCCTGCTTCATACAATGTGCCTTCCTCGACTTCGAAATGATGATTTTCTGAAGCTCGTTCTTCCCTGCGAGCTGTTCGAGCTTCCTCAGAAGCTTCTGAAGTTTGCAGCTCCGACCGGTCGATCCTATTCTGGTCTTATTCGTTCGCCTAAGTATTGGAAATTTCGAAATTTGCTTTTCAGGACATATTCTTAAGGCAGCTATAGACCTCTGAAGTTTGCAGCTCCGACCGGTCGATCCTATTCTGGTCTTATTCGTTCGCCTGAGTATTGGAAATTTCGAAATTTGCTTTTCAGCACATATTCTTAAGGCAGTAGTCTGCTTTGAAAGCCGAAAAAAAAGCGATTTTTCAGCAATTTTTTTGAAAGGGAAGGAAATGATTCCGGTAAACGAAATTTTGAGACGATAGTGTATTATATTCAAGCTTTAAAAAGCAATTTTTATTATTAAAAAATATTGAAATTTTTCAATATTGTAACGATTTTTCTGGGGCGCCTGGAGTCTGCACTTGTAAATCGGTGCCGGTGATGGAGGTCGTGCGATGCATCTGAAACAGTCGAACCAAATTTTTTTTTAGTTTTTATAAGTTCCTTTTCTATATGAACTAAAAAAATACCGAAGAAATGATGAAATTCCAAATTTTTTCGAAGTTTGAAAAAAAAATCACTTTTTGAAAAGAAAAATTCACTTTAAGTTGCAAAACAAGTAATTTAAATAGTACTTTTGTCCAACTTTTTTAGTTCAAATAGAAGATAATTTAATACTGAAGCTAGATCACTTTGATTTTTTTCGATCGGACATATATTGTTTTTGCTATCGCCGGCACCGTTTTCTAAAACTTGTGAAAATGAAAACTCGATAAAACGGGCTTTAAAGTTTTCGGTCGAAAAAAATATAAGTTTTTGGATACTTACACTAATTAGATGTTAATCAGCTATCCCCGGGCCATACAGTAATCCTTCCTCTTCTTCAAATCGATTTTTTGAAGCCTGTAAAGCAGACTACTGCCTTAAGAGTATACACTTTAAGAAACTGCAAAAAAAATCTGCTGCCAATATACTGTCAAGAATATCTGTAAAAAATACGATAACGAAGAAGTTCGTGGCCTCTGAGAAATGTCGATCTTCGCTAAGAACAAAAAGTTTCTCAAATTGCTGGCTGCTTATTGCCCGTACAAAAATCAAGACTGGGTAAGTAGTCGCACATGTGAGGTAAATTCGCTTGCAACAAACGCTCCGTGCGTTTTTGGTAACGCTTCGAGTCAAGGATTCTTATAGTTATTCCTCTGATGTATGGCACAGGGGGTGCGCTTGATGAATTTCCGGAGTCTCAGAAAGTACTAGATGCGAAAGTGACGCGAGGGGAGACATCGCCAGGGCCATTTGCCCCCTTCATCCCGCTTATGGCAATCTGTGCTGTGTTTAGTCAGCCCCAGAACACACACACACATATATAGAAAGAGAGAGTGAGAGAGAGGGAGGGAGTAACGGATGCAATGGTACACAGCCCGACAAATTCATCGTTATGGTTTGCTACTGCTGAAGTCTGATAGTTCACTACGTAAATGCAGAGTGAGATAGAAAGATAACGAGAGAGAGAGAAAGAAAGAGAGAAAGGGAGAGGGAGAGCAAGACAAGTAGAACAAGAGTAAGGAAGCTCTTGGTAGCTGAAGAGAGAGAAAGGCAGAGTCATCAGAGGCATATTTGCCGTTTGGCATCATCATCCCGAAGACGACGAATACCAACGTATTACAAACTCTCTGAGATTCGTGCGAGTGGGCTTCCGGAGTCTTTGGGTTGCAAGGAGAATCGAGGAAAACGCTCTTGGCTCTTACCACGAGCGTGTAGTACAATTTCGTTGAAGATATTGCCAGGAAACGGCATATTCTCTCTCTCTCTCTCTCTCTCTCTCTCTCTCTCTCTCTCTCTCTCTCTCTCTCTCTCTCGCACTCTCTTCTCTCTTTTGCCCTTCGCCAGCCCAACCTACAGGTTTACTTTGCATGCCAGAGGTACGCAAAGGTCGAGCGTGGTGGAGTTTCCTCTACACACACACACGTATACATTTATATACATGGAGATACCTACATATGGGCACTGTCCCATAGTTGCTTGAATTTCGAGGGAAACAGAGATAGAACGTTATCTCGACTATCTTATCCCATATCCATATATTAATACGGGAAATTCATTGCTATGGCAACATCTGTTACGTCTCTCGCGGTGGCGAAACTCCGTGGTAGGTTTGGTTTATACGCCAGCAAAAGGCCGAGGGTCAGAGAGTGAGATCCTCGGGAAAGCCGAGGCGAATGAATATTATCAAGGTACGCACTTTGCGGTTCCTCCGCATCCCCGCGTTAACCAACGAAACTCTCGTGATGTCAAAGAGGGCGAGAGAGAACGACGGAGGGAAGGGGGTAGTTGAAGGTGAAGCTTCGTTATGGCAAAAAGCTGCGGCAGTTTGGTAGTGTTGGCCTCAAGACGGTTCTGCATTCGACGGAATGCAAAATCTAGGTGCACATCACGGCTATCCGACACAGAGAGCTGTTTTTTTACGGCCAGAACGCTAAAGGGCCCTTCGGAATTCGGCAAAAGTAGGCAGTTTTTCTTGAGATATTCCACAATTATTTTATTTTCATCGTTCCAACGCAATTAGCACATTTTCGTTCGAATTATCCCGGCCAGAAGGGATCGTAAATCGTTTTCACGCGGATAAGGGTCGTAGGGAGTGGATCAATCTTCGTAGCGATTTATTGTACCGAGAAAGAGATGGACGATGGAGTGTCACGATGTTGTGAGGCTGGGTTGAAATTCCGAACTTTGAATGATCAGAATGCTCAAAACTCCGAAAGAATAGGGTCAGGGTGGGATCAGCGGTTTATTTTTTTTTTTAGAGGTCTATAGCTGCCTAACCGTTCACATAATATCAATGCCAAACCTTGACTAACGTGAGGTGTGTTCAATGGCTTCATTTTGTTGAAAGACACTGAACGGCCTAACCCAATGAATATTGAGATGACAACCATTTTTTAAACGTGGGATTTGATCCACTGTGTACTTGGGGGTGTACACAGTGAAACATGCCTAATTTGACTGTCAAATCAAAATTTCAAAATCAAGCAAAATTTGAAAAAAATTACCTTGATCCACTGTACACTTGTAGGTAATGGAGTGCTTTTCTCTATACGATGGGGAGTATTGTACAGTACACTATTGAAAAATTGATTTAACAATTAACAGCATATTATGAGATCAATCACAAGCATTCATTGAATATTAATCAACAATGAGCACCTGCCTAATGAGGTAGTACCAGTACCCATCTAAATCACAACGCGAAAATATTCATATTATGACTTACCTGTGTGTACCTCGAAACTCGAAATCAGCTAGTTTTTCAACTTTTGCTACCAAAAACAATATAAATCACCTCACACAACGGAATTGCGCGGAAGCGACTCACAGACAGTTTGAAACCTATTGGCATCTGAGGGCGGTTCTAATGTGAAAAAGACGCACATATGTACATGTCCACTTCTGAGAAAAGGAAAAGGTTCAGTGTTCCCACTGTTGTCACTGTTCCCACTTTGACCCTACTTCCCCGAAAGATCAAAACTCCGAAAGAATTTTACACGAAAGACCAAAACTCCGAAAATCTGAACACCATCAAAATAATTCGGCTATGGAAATTTTAAAAGTTTCAAAAATTTCAATAAATCAACGAATTATTTTAAGAACTTTTTTTTTCATTAAGAAGTGATTTTGCGTCAATTTTGAAATTTGTCTAGACCATGTTATACGTTCTACGTCATCAACAGACAACTGTGTAAACTTTCGCTCGCATGATCTTGACGAAACTTGTAATTCCGAAACATTAACATTAGGAATTTTAAACCGTCGGCGCATTCAAAGTTCGGAATTTCAACCCGGCCCCCATGTCAAGATCATGCCAGCGAAAGTCTACACAGTTGACTGTAAATGATGTATAACGTATAACATTTTCTAGACAAATTTCAAAATTGACGCAAAATCACACACGCAAAAAAAATGCTTGAAATAATTCGTCGATTAATTGAAAATATTGAATCTTTGAAAACTGCCATAGCCAAATTATTTTAACGGTGATCAGATTTTCGGAGTTTGGGTCTTTCGTGTAAATTTCTTTCGGAGTTTTCATCTCTCGGGGTTTCTTCTTCGAAGTTTTGAGCTTTCTGATTATTCAAAGTTCGGAATTTCAACCCGACCCCGATGTTGTCCAATCTCGTAACGCTACTCAAAATTACCTGGAGAAAATGTTGATTGGCAATGTCCCGTGCGATATTCTGTTTCGTATACCCCCCCCCCCCCCCCCCGCCCCCCCGTCCGGCTGTGTCAATTTCACGGCAAGACTCGGGCGTATTCGCGGGATATTACTCGTGATATCTCGTTGAATTCGCAGTTGCGAAAGGAAATGTTAAACAGTTGTCAGACACAAGAATCCTCGAGATTTTCTACGTGGAACGAGAAGTCGTCTGCGCGAGTTGCCTTGTTTCGGATGAAGTGCCAGTTTGAGGGTTGAGAAAGAGAGACGAGGTAAAGACGAGAATCAAGGCTTGCCACGGAGAGATACGAGGCAGACCAAACGGATATTAACCATAGAGGGTGAGAACATCCCCTTCCGCACGCCACCCCTGTGAAATTGAATTACAATAAGCAAAGTTGGACGATCCATTCCCATTGTACTCTCTTACAGTCTCATTCCCGTATATTTTCGTCATATCCTATTTGCCTTGCTTTCTCTCTCTTCCTCGCTCTTACTTTTGCGCGATCTCGTGACACTCATACCGGAAGAAATTCCAAAGAATCCCGAGTTGGGCGCTATCGCAGCCTATGCTCCCGTTGGATAAGACCTCGATGGGTATTCTTACTCCTTTTGTTCCTTATACACATCCCCTCATCCCTTCATTTTTCCCTCGCGCTCCGACTCTCGCGAAACTTGAATTAATTGCCGAGGGTTTTTGACATCATTCATTGTCCTGGAGTCTTACAAAGAAGACTCCCACCCAAACACCAAGCCAAAGAACGACGGAGTGCCGGATAAAGGAAAAGTTAGGTTATATATATATATGTGTATATATATATATATATATATATATATATATATATATATATATATATATATATATATATCTTGAAGAATGAGATTGTCGTAACGGATCAGATAAGGATGTAGAAAAGAGAGAGTGGAAGTAAGAGGTCGGGTTTCCAAAGTTTTGCCCGGCAGAATTTAGAAGGACAATTTTCTCAAATCCTCGAGCATAGTAAATCACGAATCGAGCTTGCAACTTTGCATTTTCCCTGATACTGCAATTCCTCCGTGGGCTTCCTTCCAAGATGGTACTGCTGTCTTCGGTACGACTGAGTTTCTCACGGATTCGGCAATTTTCAAGTATTCCACCACGAGTTCCCGTAGATGCTTACGTATCAGAGTGTGATTTAGCCTCCGGGATGGAAAATAAGAAATTCGAACTCACCGGACTCGGGCTCTGAATTCGGCCTGACCGGATAAGCGTACCGGCGAACGAAGTAGTTTGAACTAACAGATTGGAGTATAATCGTCATGAAATCTTTCCAAGGGGCTGGCGACTACTGCCGCGAGTATATATACGTGAAAGAGAGACAAGGGAGCCAACGAAGCAGAAACTTCGTCACGAAAGTTTGAGACACGAAACGAAGGAAGGAAGAGCATCGAGACGTTACACGAAGGATCTTTTGTCCCTCACTCGTTCCTCGTCGTTGTCCTTGCCCAACGAGCCCTTCCCACCCGAATTCCCTACCAATCTTGAAGTTACGTTTCGCCACATCCAGAGCCGACTTTCTGCGCCAACCCCCCCCCCCCCCCCCCTCTGATACCTCGCCCGTCCCGCCTGCCTACGACTAGTAAAAGAAACGCCTGTCGATGCCGAAAGAAAGTCAGCGACAAAAGTCAACAGCAGAAGTATCGATTAATAATGGACTCTTGAGAGTTGGGCTTGCGACGAAAAGTTTTGGACTTCAACGGCAAAACAAATTGATACCAGGGTGAATAGGTTTTTTTTTCACGTGACCCAAACTGCTCGTACAATGATTCTCAATGCTATCGAGAATTGTTAAATCCCGCACAGTTCTCAGGTTCGAAAGGAGTGTCCTCCAAAAAGTTCTCTACTTCAATTATTGCGGCAATAATAATTTACCTCGCGCCTTTTTAATAATTTGCAAGCCGCGATTCAATTTCATTTGTCTCGACGAAATCGGGTATTATTATTCGGTGCTCTAATTGCACAACGAATTAATTATACAAATCCGAAGATGTTTCATTGAGAATCCGGCGGAAAAGGGTAGAAAATCGCTACCGAACGTCTTCCAATGTTCCACTAAACCGCCCAGTTGAAAATTGGTTCGGATTGAAAGTCTTGAAACGAGATGATTTTGCGGATCTGCTGAATTTGTAAATTGTTTCGCTTCTCCGATATCGGTTAATTCGACCGAAATAGAGGGGCTGAGAGAGAGGGTGAGAGAGATAGAGAGAGAAAGAGAGGGAGGGAGGGACTCTCAAGACTGGAGGTTTTCCTCGCAAGACGAAATTAAATTTCGGGAGTCGCTCGTAGAATTGAGCTTGCAGAACGACGGAGAATTCGCCGCAAGATTTCCATTTTGACCCTGGCAGTTTCCACGATACTGGATGAAGAAACGAGATGCCATTGTCGAGCTAAGAAGTGGAAGAACTCTTGGGCAAGGATCGAGAAGGAAGACGAACATCCAAAGACTGAAACTGTGGCAAAGAGACGGAAAGAGAGAGTGAGAGGGGGGGGGGGGTGAGAAGGAAAAGGGACGGAAGTAAGAGCAGTAAAAAGCGAGTTCTCCTTCAGGCTGGATAGGGGCACTAAGTGACCCCCGACGTGTTATCACCGCGAAGGGAAGAAGAAACCTTGGTGCCCATCTAACGCCTTCCGTGCTGATTACATGGCACGAGGGAACCATTTACGGTCACGAGCAGCAAGCACAGTAGTGTAGCAGACTTGGAGCCAGCGAGAGAGGGGGGGGGGGGGCGAGAGAGGAAGAACAGAATGAGAGAAAGAGAGAGAGAGAGGAATGGAGCTTTCCGGGTGCTCATTTAGCTTGGCCAACGGGGCGAAGACCACTACGGTTTCAAGATGCCGAGTGTCCGATACCCTGAAGAAAAACTACCCAGGTTATTCGCACCGTCGAGAATAACGATAGACGATAGACCCGAATTGAGAGTGTAAACGCCCGGAATTGAATGTATGAATTGTCCCGAAACCTGCATTAATCCACCCCTACTGACAAAAAAAGACAGGACGACTTTAGACGACCGTGGAAATTTTTTGAGAGGCCGTTGCCATCTGTCAAATGATTTCGAGAATGCACCGCCATCTTTAAAATTGCACAGTTCAGAGAACTCGACCAGGTACGAGAATCCTCACGTCTTTGTTAAATCTCTTGATACGAACAGCGAAAAATACAAAACATGTAATTAGCATTAGTACGAGGTATCAATGATGCTGCCTATCGGGTTTCGTGAACTCACATCTAAACATATGAATCTTCAAGGCCCTAGGCCACTCTGGAGGCAGAAAAAATGGGCTTTTTGGGGATTTTTTTCTTCAGAAAAACTACAAAGTAAATCGAGATTGCAAAAAAAGGGTGTTTATCATATATCAGTGACTGTATACAATAATTTTTTTGAAGCGATTTATTTCAAAATGGCAGCTGGCAAAATGGCAAATTTTTGGAAAGTGGAAAATTTGCCTAAAAAATCGTCAGATAATTGTTAATAACAAATGAACTATGCAATATAAAAAAAAATCCTACGTACTTCCATAGACAATGTATTTTTCAAGATATATTCAACATTTCCAGTGAATCGGTTGAAAATTGTCTGAGTTATGTTTCCGGCCAACTTAAAAAATGCAGTTTTGAGATAAACGCTGCACAGCCGCCATTTTGAAATTAATCGCTTGAAAAAAATATTGTATACAGTCACTGATATGTATGACAAACACCCTGTTTGTAATCTCGATTCATTGTGTAGTTTTTCTGAAAAAAAAATCCCCAAAAAGCTTACTTTTTCGGCCTCTGGGATGGCCTACCCCTTAATTCCCTGTATATCTCGAATGCCTTCCTGGGCTTCCATAATTTCAACCAGGTCTGAGGGAAACTGAGGAAAACCTGCGCCCATATAGGCGGGTGGATTTTGCAAAACTTCGTTCGTATCGTAGTAGAGGAGAGGCACCATGTATCCGATACTTTTATTTGAAAGCGTATAAAAACAAGTAAACAATTGATAACAATTTAAATTTTACGAATTTATTATCTAAATGTCATATACAACAAGATCCTAATAATTATTTTACACATCACGTTTTACTATTTTGAGTTGTATTACGTTTTACAAAAAATTACTGATATCGTGATTTTCGGAAAGGTTGCCTATAATCGGATATCCGATATAAGGTCCCAAACTCCATTATTCTTGTATCTGATATTAGGGTACTATTTTTACATCAAAATAGAATAAAACGTTTAGTGTTTTACCTTTGATATTATTATCAAACAATCAGTCTTTATGAGTTAATCTTCCATTGGGTAGGAACATTTTGACGCAAGTGGATATCCAATATTAGTTTCGATTGAGTATCCGATGTCAAGATTTGACATGGCCGAATATAGACAGTGATATTTATGTACGTAGGGGAACCCGTGGCAAGATGAACACGCGGGGTAAGATAAAAACAATATCGATTTTTTGACAAAACAATGTAATTTTCGGTCAAGTTCAACATCGTTTCGGTTTATTTGAGTTGCTGTTATTGATCAGAGCCAGATAGGTAAACACAATCAAAGTACTAATTATTAATATAATAAGAACGGTTCGTCAGAAATTTTCAAGGTTATTGCGTAATTTTTTGTTAATTCGTTAACCGTCTAATGGGGCAAGGTGAATACAAGCTATCGCGAACCCGGAATATTTTACAACTTACCACTGTTTACGTTGAAAAGGGTGAAATGGAACTAGTAAAGCATTTGGTTCTTCAACCGGTGTTTCTACCAGGGAAAGAAAAAGAACTTACGAATGATCAATATGATATGGAAGCAAGATTATTCGGACTAATCCTACAGAACTTAGACGATTGGCTTGTCAAATTGATGGTATTGAGAATGTAATCACTTTTATATGCGGAAGATGCCAATAATTCGTGTCCCATCATTATCCCAGCGCTGTTTCATCTTGCCTCGCATACGGGGTAAGATGGGAAAAATACAGGTTTAATTAAAAATATATATTGTACGGTACAAATCAGAAAGACTGATTTTTTGCTTCCAAAATTAAAAGATTAATAAATGTTGAGTGTTTAAAAAATAATTAAAGTTGACTGACTCATATATGTATTGTTTTATTTGAACATGACCTTAGCGTTATCAGCTCGCCCCGACTTCCCCTATTGCTATTTTTGCAAACATTATACGCTTATTAATTAAAAGAAATGCCATAGTTCATGAAGAATAACAAAAACATAAATCATTCGGACTTACCTCAATGAAAGCAACGCGTTTCAACATAGGAAATATTTTTTCACGCCGGCGAAAAGTAATATCAGTTAACTGTTGTGTCATTTTTTGTTGCTAGGCAAGCAAAAGTTTTGCAGTAGTGACATCTCACGACTAGTTATTAGTGCACAGAATCAAAAATAGATGTCGCTATAGGAAAACTCGAGATGGTCCTCTATCCGATATTAAGAAGTGAAATGCAGTCAGAGGCGTGAAAAAAGGAGCATTTTCAATAATTTTTTTTTTTTTGATAATAATTAAGTTTGTTTTACGAAAGTGGTTACATAGACTTTTTATGTTATATTTCAACTTGACTTGTACAAATGTTCAAAGAAAAATATTGATTATTTATCAGAATATCGCCATCCTTGTCGCACCCCCTTCGGCATGTGGTGCTTTGCGGTGACCATCATAAAATTTTACTGGATCATCTGAAATAAAAAAAAAAAAACAAAAAAAATCATTAGTTTAATAATAAATCCAGTCCTTAATCGAAGCTTTTTTTAATTAACAAAATGGCGGCTTCTGACAGATAACTTTCGATTTTCGACCAAAAAGTCGCACGTTTATTGTTTTTAAAAAATATAAATTTTCATCAGTAATGAAAATCCTCCGATTAAGGACTAGTTTTTAATGCTATCAATAAGCACACCAAATTTCATCAAAATCCATAGAGTGGTTTTTTAATTATAGTGGTCACCGACTTGAAAAACATAGTTTCGAAAAGAACACGTTTGAAGCTTTTCGATGTGGATACGGTATTACATGTTCGTAAAATTTTGAGCTTGATGGATGAAGCCAAACTTTTTTTATGTATTTTGATCCGCTGAATCCGAATATCACAATTTTTCGCCGTAAAGTCGAGCATTCAATTGTTAATCGCCAATTGTTAAAACGATTTTTAAAAAAATTAAAGTTTTTAGGGATGAATTATTTTTTAAAAATATTTTGAGCAATTTTAAGACGAAAGTATTCTTTATAAAATTCTGCTAAAGTTCATGGTTTTAGAGTAATACATTTTTGAAAATTTCTGAAAGAGTTGTATCCAATTTCACGCTTGATTTATGTATAGAAATACTAATAAAAAAATTACTCACATTGAATCATCAATTCCTGGCCCATACAATAGGGCTTCTGCCGATGTGGAAGCTTCCAAAATATCAATTTGTTGTTGTCGTCGAAGCATTCTGCCTTCCCGGGTATTATCGTTTGCGCGTTTGTCAGCCGCTACCTGCCATGGGGACCCGACGGCCCTTCACTAATTGTGGGATATCCCAGAAACTATTCATCGGATTGACTTGAAATTTTCAGGGAACATTTTCGAAACATCATACGTCAAGAGAATGTAAAAAAATCGATTTTTTTTAAATTCCGTCTGCATCTCACTCCTTAAGCAGCTATCCGATGTATGGTGCTTCTTCCCTAGTCAGCGCAAGCGGTCCCCTGGTCTAAGCAGTCACCCATCCCAGAAAAGGCTCCTCCACTCTTGTCGACTTTCCATAAATGATTCTGAGCTGCACTCGCACTTAGACGTTAAACCCCAACCGAACGCGCCATCGCTGTGCACGTAGCTCTGGTGGACTTCAACCTAGCAAGAAGAGCACAAGCTTACTAGGCAATGAAGTACGAACGGTAAGCAATTCGGATTTTTTACGATCTTTTCCAGGGTTGCTCGATAGGCGAAAGGGGAGCACCGATTCTATTGTAAAACGCGCGTCAAGTCGAGCGGAATTTCAACTTGGCTGGATAGTTTCAGCCCGGTATCTCTTAGTCGGTTGGAAGTAGAAGCAGCGGTGAACTGATGCCGGGGATTCCCCTTTGGGAAGAACAGATTTGGGGAAGTCACGAATCCTCTTTGCTCGCCCACTCTCAGGGCGCATTGTTCGAACGAGGGCCGAGCTGTATACTCGGAGCTTTCCTTGCTCTCCTCTCTCTTATTGTCTCCCACTCTTTGCTCATTTGTCCAACGAGTGACGTTTACATAATCTCGGCATCAATTGACATTCGAGGGCTGCACACGAGACACTTTCGTGGGCAAGGATTCCTTCATTTTCTGCTGTGTCCTGATCCTCGGGATCTTTAGAGTTTTCGAGGATTCAGAAAAGTCCTTTTACCGAAATCCCGAGATAAGCAGAACAAAACATTTTCACCCTGAGCCAGACTTTGCGGCAGAGGATAACGAACGGATGGAGATCGTATTGCAAAAATGGCACCCTGTACAGGAATATCGGATGAATTCAGTCAGATGCGGTACACCCTGGAGTGCATAACATTATTTATGGCGCGAACGTCAGCACAGGGTCATTGCTGGTCGTGGTTTATAATCCTCTCTCTCTCTCTCTCTCTCTCTCTCTCTCTCTCTCTCTCTCTCTCTCTCCCTTCTTCGGGGTCGATACGTGGACCACGCGGAGGAAGCGAGACAGAAAAAGGGTTGTACACGAATACACCCACACGTGCCTCCTCTCTCTTTCCCTCTTTCCCTTCCTCACTGGTACGATAGTGGGTAGAGATGAGGACAACTGACAGGGGTGAGCGCAGGGAGTAGTGCTTCATGCCAAACTTCAATTCAAATATAGAAATGGTACTGTATACTCATCGTACCTCTCTCTCTCTCTCTCTCTCTCTCTCTCTCTCTCTCTCTCTCTCTCTCTTTCTCTCTCTCTCTGGCCGAGTGACATTTGGTAGATCGTATCGGAGCCGTCTGGGAATTGGTGGCGTTCGCTGGCCCGGTATATGCGCTTCAAACCGATCGTCAGTTACATGTAGTATGGGAGGGCGAGGGGAGGCTTGCAATACAGCCGAAAGCCTCTATAATCCTTCCTCATTGATTTTACTGCTTTTCCGACTAAACCCGTAAAGTAGACTTGCCTGAATTGTATTTATTCTCTGAGGTATTGAATTGTTATTTGCAAGACTTAAAATCGTTGAGAAAAACAATTCGCTTTATTAATCAATGCATTGATTTTTTTTTGTATCGTGCAAACTCAAAATCAAGTGATTATTAACACACTTCCATATTGTATGCACATTTAGTGAAGCATATTCAAATTACGACTTACGAATATTGTTTGGTAACGGGGTGAGCTTGGGTCTCGATGCTCAGGTCAATTTTCAATATTTTTTATATCCGGATTTTTACACACGTTTGATACGAAGTCGCGCCAAGTTTATGTTTTGTTTTTCAATTGAAAAATATTGATATGCAATGAAGTTATTGGTATTAGAAGAGACCCTTCGATTTTGTGGAAACACATATATGTGATGAATCAGTGAAATGGATATGTATTTTTTTTTATCGACGGAAAACGGGTTTAAGGGAAGAAATCACCCCTCAAAGAAAGGCGTGTCGAAGGGTGATTTTGCAGTTTCACCCACAAGCAGTCCGCGAATCGGAATGAAACGAAAACGAAAATTCTTCTGATGCAAGGCGATGAAAAATCCACTATGGAACTATTGGGAAAACTGTGTAAATTAAGGGGTTACACTTCTTTCCTCGAGGAGTGGTTTTCTCCCTTAAAGCCGTTTTTCCGCCGATCGAAGAAAATACGTATACAAAAGTTGCCAATGCTTTATCACATGTATGAGTTTCAACTAAATCGAAAGCGGACACTTAAATGATGTTCCTTGTGAGATGAAACATAAAACATTTAGTCTTAGTACAATAATAAAACTTTCGTACGATCGGGTACTTTTTGTAACATTTTTCTCTACTGGTCTCTCTTTTTCTACGTCTCTCTTGATATCGCTCTCGCTCACTTTTGGAAAACAAAGTCAAGCTCACGCAAACCCCTTAATTGTGGCTGACTTTTTGGACATGTTTTGCATATCAATTTTCTAATATCGAGGATATTATCATCAATCATTTTTATGTGCTTTTGCGCATTTTAGTCTACCTCGAATAACCGCGCAATTATTCTTCCATCAAAACCAGGAAATTGAGGATAACGTTACCCGTGTCGATTAGGTTCGCCAGCCGAATGGAAAGTCCCACGACACCAAGTGAAACCCTGAATCGTGAATTTATGAAAATTTGTGCCATTGAAAAAAACCTGCTCTTATATACGTACCACTAAAAAAAAGCAATTCTCCAATACTGAATATGGCAGAGCGTTACTAATGTGACATAAATATGAGTAAACAAATCATCAAATGTTCACCTGTCGAATATTTCTCGGAGCAGCAGCGTTTGTTACTAATTTTTGCCACCCAAGTTGGCTGACTAGTGGTTGCATGTACGTCCGTCAATCGCAAATTTGATGCAGACCATGTAAGCAAGTCTACCCTGCATGACTTTTAATCCGGCTTATGCCCGACCCATATTCGAATTGACCTCCAGCTGCATTCACAACTTTGTCTCCATTACTTGCTAACTTTTGACGTTTGTTAAAAAAAATGTCAGCCTTGGCAGATGATCATGCATTCGTTTGTTTGGAACACACAAGTGTTGAGTCCAAACGAATTAATTTTTAAATTAATCTTTTTCCATCTGAACTTTGAAAATACTAAATACAATTGACCAATTGAAAAACACTAAATACAATTGGTCCAATTGACTATTTTAAAAATGAATTGTTCTTATGGAAGCGTTGTTTAAAAAATTGTAATTCGTATGCAGCCTACGGGGTTGCATGCAGTTCTATCAACTATGAATCCTGCTGTACACGATTGAGCATACTCGTGTGTGTACTCGTATAGTGATATGTGTTTAATATGCAGGCACTTTGCGTCGAAGAAGAGGGCGAACTTTCTCCTTCCGATTGAGATATCGGTTTTGCGAGGTGGAAATTCCCACGACTCGAACCTCGTCCGTTGTAAAGTAGTTGGCACGGGCTGAGAGGATAGGTATATGAAAGGGAGAAGAAGATACAGAGAGAGAGAGAGAGAGAGAGAGACAGACAGACAGACAGAGACAGGCAGAGAGAGACGAAGGACAATCTGGACACCGTCTCTTCAGGACATGTTGCAGCAATCTGCAACATGGCCTGATGTTTTTCATCCCCCCATCATGATTTTTCGTCACTCGCAACCGACGCCGATAACAAGGCCGAGGGTAGCAGGAGGGGGCGGAGATTCGAGGGTGAAAGAGCGAAGGGAGCGAAAAGAGGGCGAATTCGATCGGACATTTTCCCCTCGTAACCTGGTCCATTGTCTGACGTTCCTCTTGGCTCGAGGAAAACTAACGACAGTGATGAAGAGGAGCGTTTGGCGCCCTCCTGTAATTAAGAGGACGTTTGAGAGGGATGACGCCCCCTCCAACCTTGAAAATCTCTCGGCATCTTCGACGGACGAAATACAAAGGAAACGCGATACACTCTTCAATGTCTCTTTTACCCAGCAAGCCCTTCCTACTATGCTCTCCCATTTATTTGTGTTTTTTCATCGGATAGCAGAAAAAAATGGCGTTGTGACGAGCCACCCCGCATAATGAGACCGGCAGAGAAAGAGACCGAGGGAAATATATTTGCCCCTTCTTTAAACTTTTCTCATAACTTTTCGGCAACCCTTTTCCAATAGCTTATCTGATGTTCGTTGGGCTAAAATCAATCAAGTGTTAGAATCTAACAACACTGGTTGACTGTACAAGAGCGATTCCTAAAAATGACCGTGAATACGTGCAGGGGCATGTATAGGCTGTCTCATAATGACCTGACGTTTTCATTCATCAATAAAACGTATCATTCATTTGAAAAGGACGAATATTTTTGTTTTGAGGGATTTTATAGTCAGGAGGCCCAACAAGTTGGATTTTTCAAGAATTTTTCTTGAGAAGATCTTTAAATCCATTAACGTAAAAATTTGTACACATATTATGGTAACTTTTAACGGTATTTTAACACTTTTTCTTTGTAAAAATAATTATTTTGAAAGCTGCTATAGCTGATCTCCGGGAGCACCTCTAAAAAAAGGCGTCTTGCGATGAGCACGATATCTCTGGACTGGATCATCTAAAATGAAAAAACCGAAAATATTTCGTTAATATAATGGATTATCTTGTAGTTGATCGAAGGAATAAGCAAACTCATAATTTTTGACAAAATGGGAGCTTAAAAAAAATCCATTTTTGACAAAAATGTAGGCCTCATATTGTTTATAAAATGGAAAATATTTATCGGTGAGAAAACACCTTCGATTAATTACTAAAAAATATACTCGAAAGGATTGTGTTGAAATTTGAGACTGATCGGTTCAGACGTTTCCGAGAAATCTTGCTCACCGACTATAAAAACACAGTTTTGAGAGAAACGCGTTTAAAGTTTCAAAAGCACTTGCGAACGCTCTGACACGTCATTAAAAATGTGCGTATAACCTCGAGAATATTCGTCGGATTGACAAGAAATTTTCCGTGCGTGTACTTAAATATATGTACATTGCGAAAATAAAATAATGAAAAAATCGATTTTTCGAAAATTTTAACTGTATATAACCCCTTAATATAAGGTACAAAGATGTCTTCCAAGACCATGCTGGTTATGCCATTTATCGGATATTGTGTTCCACACATAACCTCCATGTTTTTACCTTATATTAAAATTAAAATATTCGTACTTTTTAAATAAATAATACTTTTTATACAAAAATTATTGTAAAAAGTCAGGTGATTTTGAGAACCCCCTTTAGTAATAGGCAGAAAAAAAAATGTACGTATCGGGTTACAAGCTTCCGTCTGTCAGTGCCGATAAAGTATACTTACGTAGGTCGATCTAGGGGAGCAGTCACTTCTTATTTGTAAAGTGGAATATAGGTCTTCTCCGATGTATAAGTCGCGTAAGTCAACGGGCCAGACGTCGTATGACATCGGTGAAGTAGCGTAAAAGTCCTCTTGAAGTAATTGAGAGGGGATGTTTCTATTCCTGCAAATCCGATCCCCTCCTTGTCAAGCTCTAATTCTCGCTAAACTCTGTCAGCTTCGCATCTCTCCATCTCTCCATTCTCTCTCTCTCTCTCTCTCTCTCTCTCTCTCTCTCTCTCTCTCTCTCTCTCTCTCTCTCTCTCTCCACCTCTCTCTCTCTTTCTCTCCCCCTCCACCTCCCTCGCTCTCAGAAATACACGTGACGAAAAGAGGCTCCAAAGAGAAGTTCCACTTCGACAAATCGCCCTGTAGCCAATCAATCCAAACCCAAACCAACTCCAATCATAATATATTTATTGAGCCACGGACACTTTTGATGCTCGGTCGAGTACGTCATCTTGTGAATTCGATTAAGTGAAGTTGAGGATATATTCGACCAATTACGAAGACAATTCAATCCTAGTTGGACATTCCCCAGATCGCTTCCACTGCTGCTAACAATAATACGAAACGCGCGAGGCGTGGAAATTAAAAGTCGAACACAAAATCGTAATCGTAAGATTTCTGATTTGAAATTGACTGCACCACAGCTTCAATTTCAAGACATTCATTTTTACTTGATGCACAGAAAAAAAAATAACGATATCATTTTTTTAATACAGCCAAACAAATCGGATTTTTTTCGGAAGTTTCAAATTCCTATTTGAATAGATTTATCAATTGTTTCAATAACTGCAATAAAAATGTATGCAAGTAAAACGATCCGTTTTTAAAACTATCCCGATTTCAAAATACGTCAAAACATTTTTACTAACGAATTTTTCTTTTGTCAACTGCCATACTAATTTGGGCTAAGAATTTGTTGACTATCCAATTGATATGCACAAAAAAAATTATTTTTTTTTCACGCTGTTTTCTTTTTCAAATTAAAGTTCATTTGATCAAGAAATACAAATTGTTTTTGGGATTAAATCCTCGATTGTAAAGGTATCTATGGTGGCCAGTCGTCAGGCCAATAAAATGGAAACTGTGCGGGCGTCGTAACAAGAGAGCGATGGTCGCGGAGGAATTTCAATCGGATGATCAATTAAACAACGTTCCAGTCAGACATCTTCCCAGGAGCGTTTCTGGCACGAGTGGACAGAATTCTAGACTGATGAAGCCACGAATGTGGATGCTGCTATAGCGATTTTGGGAATTTGGCGTGTCAGGATCTCGTTGATCCTGGTCTCGAGGTGGCCCTCGACCGCTAACCGGAGCTACGAAGATTCTACTTCAATGTATCTATGGGCGATTTCGCCAAAAAGATTAATTATCCAAGGATAATTGCGGAAAGACAATTTCAAGAATTTCCCGATCCCTCCTCTCGTTTCCAATAAAGATCTATATCAATTTTAATTCGTCTCGGTAATTCTTGCAACTGGTAAAAAAAAAATGAAATTCAACATTTTTTCACCTTTTTCCGAAGTTTTACCGAGCAGAAATCCAAAATAAGTGGCCACTTATAAATGCATGTACGAAAAACTATCCGAGATGAAGATTTGGAAAAAATACACTACTTTTACGTAATGGCGAAAAAAAAGCACCAAAACGTCAGTCTTGATGTTGCAATGGGGCCTTAGGTGTTATTCGGGTTGGCATCGAACGCCCCGTGTACGTATATCCGACGCTTTCGCTCTGTTGGCTCGTGCCCTTCATCTCGAAAAGGGTGATCCCAGCTGCATTACCTTGATGAGCCCTCGGCATATACTCTCTATTCCCGGTGGTTCATCTCGCCATCTCCGAAATCCTCATATACGGGGTACCACAGGGTGAGCCAATGCTCCAGCCAACCGACACTCATCCTCGTCGTCGTCCTCCTTATCGTGACAAGGCTAGACGAAGGCTTCAAGTACAATTCGACAATTTCGAACATTGCAGTTCGGTCAAAGAATTATGAAGAAGTCATTTCCACTTCGAGATATTTACTCCTTTTTTATCCGAGATTGGCAGAATATATAAACTTTTTTTGTCACGTAAAAATTGAGGGGTGTTCTCACTTTAGACGCTAAAAAAAGGCTATGATCGTGCATTTTTCGATAGGTTTATATTATAGATATTGATATAAAAGTTCTTACACTTAATAAATACACTTTCGAAATACATTTTAAAAAAATATATATTTATTCAAGTCACTATTTATGGACAAAAATGGTAGTTAAAAAATGTCCTAAAAAATTGTAGGACTGCGCTGTTGATGAAATCTCGTAGATGGATAATCCAAAACAAAAAAAATCAAACCATTTTAGGTTCAGTATGTTAATGGCTATAGCGCATATCATACGATTTTTTATGTATGCAAAATTATCAAAATGGCGGACATTTTTCGAAAAAGCAAAAGAAAACGTATTTTTCACCGTTTTGGACAAAAAAATGGTACATATCAGAATTTAAAAAAAATCCTTGATATGTGCTATAGCTATAGTTGTAACGAATTTGTGGTTAAAATTTCATAAGGATCGGTTCAGTAGTTTCGAAGATTTTATTAACAAACCGTCCAAAAACGTTGTTTCGAGAAAAACGCGTTTAAAGTTTGTTTATTAAGTGTAACAACTTTTATGTCAACATCTACAATATAAACCTACCAAAAAAAATCATGAAAATAGCCTTTTTCAGCCTCTAAAGTGAGAAGACCCCTTAAGGACACATGCTATTATTATATTCAAATATCAGTATTATTTTCAATGTCGAATATTGATATTGTTTGACAATAATTTCGAGGAAACAATCAAGGGTGAATAATGTTTTTCTGATCCTAATCCCTCAAAATCTAATTGACGCAGTATTCTAGTCTAGAGGAAATTCCGGGCATTTTTCGGCCTTGATAAAAAGAAACAAAAAATATTTTAGCATCCATTTTTTGCAGTCTTTTTATTGATGTTCCAAGAACTTACAAAAAAAAATGTCATGAAAAAAATAACGTGATATTAATGATAATGAAAATAATAACGATAACATGATAAAAATATGCAAAAAATGAACATTGAAAACGTTATAGGCCTCTAAATATGAACGTGGAAAAAAAGGGTTCAGGCGGTTGACATTATTCTAAAGCTCCCATTCATCTGAAACAGAAATAAAATCAATTTTCTTGATCAATAAGAATGTAATTATGGCAGGAACCAAAGAGAATATTTTTTTTATGACGAGTGGCTGAAAAAATAATTCCCCATTTTTCAGTTTACAATTAAAAAAAAAATCGTAATAATTTCGCAATATCCAAGCTGGGGACGATAGAAGGATATAAACTGAAGGTACATACAAAGTTTGTCGTCAATTTGTTGAATAGAACTCGAGATTTTATGCCAACCAGGTTGAAAAAAGTAGTTTCGAGAAAAACGCATAAACTTTTGATTTCGGGTAACCTCAATTCTCTAGGTGGTATAATGACATATTATACTTACATTATATTAATCAGCCATTCCTGCCCCATCAAGTGTGCCTTCCTCGACTTCGAAATGATGATTTTTTAAAGCTTTTCTGGTCTCGTTCGTCGGCGTAAATATTGAAAATTCCGAAATTTCCTTTTGACGACATATTCTATGCCTGTACTTTAGAGACTTTAATACTTAAAGAAAATGCAAGAAGAGATCGATTTTTTTAAATTTATAGACTAGAGTGCCTGCTTTAACAAAAGTATAGACTCTTTAGAGAAAAAAGTCTTTAGAAGAAGAGTCTATACTCTAAGAAAAAGCAAAAAAATATTTTTTTCACCATTCTAGACTATACCTACTTTAAGAAAATGCAAAAAAAATGATCATGCCCAATTGGATTAACGGAAAAATGCTTGTCCCGTTAAGGGGAGGGTAGGGGTTTCAGCGTGAAAAAAAAACACTTTTTTGCGATTTCTTTCGTCTATATGGATAGAGTAAATTTATTGAAACCGATTGTACATTGTTAAGTGCCATTTCAAGAACATTCCGTGAAATTTGTACGCGAAAATATCCACAAACAAGCCGGTGACGCGTTTTTCTCGAACCCACTTTTTCAAAGTCCGTGTTCACTGCCATTTGAAAACTACATGACCGATTTATTTCCAACTTGGTACATACTTTCTACACATAAAATACCTCCCCCCAACGGTTAGTTTCAGATTTTTTTTACATTGAGGGGATTTTCCATCCCCAAAATGGCGGAATTTTTCGTGAAAAATAGCACTTTTCACTTTACATGACCACCAAAAATTCATAAATGAAAAAAAAAATTATCAAAGTCCGTTGGGGGGGAGGATTTGATGATACTTTGACTAAATTTCAATGGTACTTGATTTCAGATAATTTCTATCTGAGATACAGTGAACACCGCAAATCGTGTTTTTCCAAAGACGTTCTTGGAAAAGCTTTCTCACCGGCTTTTTTGTGGATATTTTCGCGTACAAATTGCACGGAATGTTCTCAAAATGACACTTCACAATGTACAAAAGGTTTCAATAAATTTACTCTATCCATATAGATGAAAAAAAATCGTAAAAAAGTGTTTTTTTTCACGCTGAAACCCCTACCCTCCCCTTAATCATTACGAAATCAGGTATTAATCAATTAAAAGAAAATTCACCGAGCCTTAAAAAAACCAATATCCTTTGATTCAAATTCGTCTAATAACTTCCTGTCAACATGTTTTGCAGAAAGCGCCCTAGGAGCATAAGAGTCGAGGTGCCGACGAAAAATCGCCCCTTGAAAGTTGACCTGGTAAAGTTCGTGTAGGAGAGCAAGAGGTCGAATCGAGACATTTTCCTTTTGTATTCTGCTGCATGCCTCAAATATGATAAGGTCAGCGGATATATGTGTCGGTTGTATCCACACGTCGTTGGGCGGCCAGTGAAATGGCAAACAGGGTTGAGGGATGCGGCAGATATCTCGTATCATCCCTCGAATGCTTCCTCAACTCCCAGCGGGCGATTTGCGGCTCTATCCCAAACGCTAATTCGGGAGAATCGGATCACGCGTCACCGGTCTACAGCTGCACCCTCGTTGGCTTGCATCAAAGCCGCGAGTAGCGCATCTGCACTCTCAGTCCCACCGGAAGCTTCCCTAAATTATAAAACACGACCCACGAATGTCCCGATTGCAAGATAATATCCGGGCGATGGAAATGCAAATCCGAACGCATGTAATTTCCTTTTCGAGCTGCATTTCCTTCTTCATTAGTACTTAATTTTTTTAATTGTCCCATTCGAGATTCTAGCTTGTAATCATTTTTTAAGTTTAGATTCTCGCTTCAAAAAACATTCTAATCAATTTTTCATTCTCGATACTTATTTCTAATAAACAAATTTGTTCATTTTTTCCGAGCACTATTTAATCCCAATGATATTATTTTCTCTGAAGTTCCGAAAATTCCTTTGACTGATTTGAGCTATGAAAATCACGAGATCATTTTTCAGGCTCCTTACTTACCGATCTATAATCCAAGTCTACAAAATATAATTTTCGATAATAATTAAAAGCAAAAATTAAAAAATCGTTGCATTTCAACAATGCAAACTCCAAGCCCATCAATTGCACACTGATTACTTTCATTTTGATTTCCGGTGTTCCTTCGTTTGCATACGGAAGAGTTCGTGAGTTGAATTTTTCACGTGTGAATTTAGTTCTGCTTGATTTTTCAGGTAGTTTTATCCCGTTTGGTGGGTTTCGAAAAAATTAATCTCAATGATTGGACAGAAATTGAACGTGAAATTTCTTACTAATTTTCGAAAAAAACGGGCCGGGAATCGTGAAATGTTAAGAACAGTGTACAGAAAATGTGCTATGGAGGAGAAAAGGGTATTCGAGTCGATGTTCAATCCACACTAATTATTACACTCCATTTTTTTTTTAATCCGACACTCGCAATAAAACTACCTTTACGAACGAAAATCAAGAAAAGGCGAAAGCACCCGCGTTTGCTGCGAAATTCGCACTGCAGGTATAGGAGGCTTCCTGCTGCACTTTTCACTGACGGAGAGGCTTGTAACGTTGCTACGCCAGTGGCGAAAAATTCACTGCACGGACTTTTCATCCACAGTGGTGTCTCGCCTATTTCTTTATTATTATTATTTTATTCACGTGATTACATCAGGCTTTTAGGATCCAAAAAACTGTTACCGACGATCATCACTACCGCTTGACGTGAAACAAAATTCATTCCTGTCACCAACGCAAACCTTCAAGATCCAATGATTCAGGGAAGTTTGGAAAATATGGCATCTCCGATTTTTTCGACATTCCTCTCATTCCTCAAGGGCCCGAATGGTATTACAATCACAAATTCAAGTCCGAGCAGAATTTTCACGACATCGATATTTTTTCGCCATTTGATTTTCCACCCGGCGTTGAAAAATACCGTGTACAAAAATTAAAGGGCTCCACCTACTCAGAGGCCCAAAAAAATGGCTAAATGTCCATTCTATTTCCTGAGAAACGGTTGATGAAAAAGAAACGCTTTTTTTACACAAAGGTTCATATATTAAGAGTTTTAAAAAAATCACAAAAAATACAGAAAAGTAACAAAAAAAATGGCCGCGGGCAGATGATAAAATTTTTTCGCGTCGTTTGGCGGTGGACACTCTCCAGCTTAAACGTTTCATCCGAAATGTAAAAATCAAACGGGTTATTTAAGTTAACAATAAATATGAGTCGTTGACGATCCTCGAATTTTTAAATCTATTTTGTCAACAACGTGGCGACGAGTGAAACTCGGGCACACAAAAACTATTAAAAAAGTCGTCATTTTTACGTAAGTATTAAAAAATGAAGATCGATTTGAAAAAAGTGAGATCGTCAACGAGCTTTAAATGTTTCTTATGGTATCTCTGGTAAATTTGGAAATAATGCATCAAGTGGTTCTCGAGATATCATGTCCACCGACTTTGAAAACAGCGTTTCGAGAAAAACGCGCCACTGGTTAGACACTTTAGAAAAATCGATTTTTTTTGTTGCATTTTTCGATACTTCAAGTATACCTTACTACTACGCTATACGTTATACTTTTATCGATTTATAACAATGAAATCAATAGTTTTATCTTTCAACTACATTTTCTCAAAACGACATTTTTCAAATTTTCTGCAGTTCTAACTCGAGTACAAATCCGATTGGCTTGAATCTTGTTTTAGCATATTGAGTATTTGTTTCTTGATACGATGACTCTCCAGTTTTTCGATCGGATAAAAAATGTCAATTTTCCATTCAAAAAACCATCCGATTTTCAAGCATAATTTGGAACTTTTTTTCTAAACTCCGCCATTTTGTTGGATTTCAATTTTGTCACAATTTTGCGTCGTTGTAGAGGCAAGATCTTCTAGTGTAACGGACTTTTTGATTTTTCGATTTCGGGCACTCCGAAGGCCGCAATCACTGCAGCAGTGGAAGAACTTTTTTTTGGAGTCTCGAAAGACGGCGCATAAGGCGCTGAAAATTGTATATTTTTATACAAAAAAATTACTGTATATACATAATTTGTACACAAATATATCCTCGAAATTTAAAAAAATTCGAAGGAATAATTTTCTTTCAATAAATTCCCGAAAATGGCCGTTTTTTTTTGGGCAATCACACTAGTGGTGCCTTTTACAGTTTGAAGTTGGTGCTGCCACCGCTCTCGCGGCCGACTGTTAGTGGCTGTAGCTTATTCGATTTTAGGAATATTTCGCTGAAATTATCAGGGAATATAGCTAAAAGGTGATACCATCGAATGACATTTTTTTTTTTTTTGGAAAATGCAATTTTTTCACCCACCTTGGTAGATGTAACCCCTTAAATAATTATAGCAACAAACCTGCGAACGTCTTACTTCCGAAGCTTCGACCAGAGGAGAGAAGTGAGAGACGTGAGGATACTCAAGAGAGGAAGAAAAAAAAACTCAATTACTCACGCAGCCGAATAACGGAGTACGCTTCGGTGCCGTTTGAAAGCTATCCCGGAATATTCATTTCAGTGAGATTGGTAGAGGAGAAACCTGACGTGTGTATACGTGTAGGACAACTTCTAGAATTACTCTGCGTCTCCATTGTCGTATTGTAACGGCAACAAAAGTGACTTCCGGTGCACTCGAATCTTCGTACTTTCCTCGTTCAAAAGTTCCGAGCTCGCATTGCTCGGCGCAAGAGACTCTATTTCGTAATTAAAATCCTACAATAGTTGCCCGATCGGTACGGTAGTTTCCTGTCCCGTTATATTTTCATAATGAAAAAATGGAGAACGTTGCTTTTCACAAAGAAAAGCTGTCGGCATTGATAATACCGAAATAAAGATTGGGCCAGTATTATGTAGGCGTCGTGATGAAAAGAATGTATGACCAAGCCGGAAAGTTAGAACAAATTTGTCCCTAAGTGAAGCCGAGGGTTGTCCTTTCCTTGTAGTCCTTTGAGAAGAGACTCGAGGAAGCGATAATTTTTTTTTTTCATTGCATACTGTTACTTTTGCGAATACAGCAAGGTATAATTACTATATAGTAGCGATTCGATAATCATTTTTTCCTAACTAGTCAAGGATAACTTTCTACTTCAAAAGTTTGACGTATTTTTTAGTTTGTACTGCAAACTATTGGAGCTTCGATAATTATATGAAGTTTGCATCGTTGGAATGCAAGGAAATATTTTTTTCACTGAATTTTCAACAAATAAATTTGTCAAGTTTAAGCTACAAAAATTTCGCAATCATTTTTTGGGCTCTATATTTAGCGATCTAAAACACAAATTTAATATAATTTTCGATACCAGAAAAATGAGGAGGTAAAAAATGCAAATACAGTAAGATATGATTATAGTAACGATGCGATAATTATTTTTTCCTAACTGTTAGAAAACTCGAGGAAACCTTTGTACTTCATAAACACAACCTATTGTTTACTTTGTACTGCACACTATTAGTGC
Organism: Ophion ellenae; assembly: GCA_963210295.1. Classification (NCBI taxonomy): domain Eukaryota; kingdom Metazoa; phylum Arthropoda; class Insecta; order Hymenoptera; family Ichneumonidae; genus Ophion; species Ophion ellenae. The sequence continues at coordinate 59,533,311 of OY723385.1, forward strand.
TTCGATAATTTTATGATGTTGAAGTTTTCATCGTTGGAGTGCAAGGAAATATTTTCTTTACTGAATTTCCAAAATTTTCTTTGACACGTTTAAGTTACAAAAATCTCGCGATCACTTTTTGGGCTCTTTATTTAGCGATCTAAAATACAAATCTACAAAATATCATTTTCGATACCAATAAAATTATTTTTTCCTAACTATTAGACCACTCGAGGAAACCTTTGCACTTCAAAAATTCAAACTATTTTTTACTTTGTACTGCACACTATCAGAGCTTCGATAATTATATGACGTTGAAGTTTGCATCTTTGGAATGCAAGGAAATATTTTTTCACTGAATATCCAAAATCTTCTATGACAACTTGAAGCGACAAAAATTTGGCGATCATTTTTTGGGCTCTCGAAAAAGAAACAAAAGAAATCGCTGCCTTCCAACGATGCAAACTTCGGGCCCACATAATTGAGTGAGCGATAGGAAAGAGTTGAATTGAGGAGGGTAAAAATCCTTGCGGGTCTTCATAAATTTACTCAAGAAATTAAAAAATATATATACAATAATCATCATAACAACCGTACAATAATAATAAATTAAAATATAATTATAATATCATACGATTAAATTATAGTTATTATATGATAAATAATAATAATAATAATAATATAATAATTACAATACTAATTATAATAAACTAATAATTAATAATAATATTTTTCTTTAAATATAATAATCAATTATTATAAATAAAGTGAAAGAGTAATACCTAAGGAAGCGCGACGGTGTACGTTGGATCTAAGGAAATAAATATTTAACAAACATAAACAAAACGTTGATATGTCCTGATAACTATTCAATCAGCTGCCGTACAAAACGTTCTGACTTACATTAAGAACGGCTCAGCAGAGATTCCAAGTGAGGAGAAAAATTAAGTTAAACGAGGCAGGAGGTCTGTGGTCCCCATGGCTGAGCTTCGAAGCGTCTAGAGGCAGGGCAATTCCGAGCGGCTTCCATTATTAACGCTATTAATCAGTCCCTTGGACCAAAAACCGTTCCCTCCCTCGCTCGTTCTTAATTCTCTTTCTCCGACCGAGAAAATGGTCGAATCTGCTTTGGGGCCGAGGTCTCGCGGGCTTGTTTAAAAATTCCACGCCTTCTCGCGGTCCACGCCAGAGTGCGGAGAAAAAAGAAGCAAGTCTTTTTTATTTATTCTCGCGTGACCATGAAAGGCTCCAGCAATTGTTTACTTCCCGATTTTTTTTTCTGCTACGCAAAGCCTTTCATGAATTTCACTCACTTAGCGTCTCCTTACGTTTTAATACCACAGGCCAACTCTTTATTTCCTTTTTTTCATGTTTATTTCTTTTTTTCCAACCCTCTCTTTCTCTCTGTCCCTTTCAGCGTTTTTTCTCACTCACGCTGGCCGAGGGCGCCCGGGCAATGCGCGACGAGGAGCGGGGGTGGTTGCTCGAAATCTATAGCTATGCTTTGGGTCTTTTGCCCCGCAATTCTCAACTCTTTTCTTCGATAAAAATTCATTTCCTTCCTTTGATTTACTCGGAACTCCCAACGACTCTAGCAAACTCACTTTCTCTCTCTCTCTCTCTCTCTCTCTCTCTCTCTCTCTCTCTCTCTCTCTCTCTTTCTTTCTATTCGTCGTTTTCACGATATTCTCAAGCACTTTTCCGTCTTTTCAACTATTCCTCCTATATATGTATATTTTTTTTCGACTCGTTCCCTCTGCCTCGACCTATTCACCCCTCGCTACTGAATAATCCTGAAACTCCTACGCATCGAGAGAGAAAACCTCTCTCTCCTTCAACTCTGACTCGCCCCTTCTCAACGTCTTGTAATCTCGTGCGATAGAGGAAAACGCGTATACAGACACGCACGTGGAAACACACACACACACACACACACACACGCACACACACACACACACACACACACACACACACACACACACACACACACTCACACTCACACACACACACACACACACACACACACACACACACACACACACACACACACACACACACACACACACACACACACACACACACACACACGAATAGTTGGACTTGCAGATGTGAGGCTTGGATCAGGCGCGTGTGCGGAAACTCACGGAAGGCTCGACGATGACCTAGTTGGAACGGCCCATACTACACCCTATATATGAATTCACGAGCATGACTCAAACGTTATATACCGGGTGTCCCATTTTAATATTACACCTGATCTATCTCGAAAAATACTGCTCCGATCGAGTATTGAGTATAATATAACTTTTAGTGTTCAAAGAGAGACGTTGACGAAAAAAAAAAATTTCGTCCAAAATTCAAAATGTCGACGATGAGATGGCCAACATGTTTTTTTGAAGGGGATTATGAATTTGTATTTTCATCGTAAAAATTGTCCGAAACTAACAACTTTTGTAGGAAAAGTTTTTTGATGACGTTCATAAGTTTTAGGTTAGAATGCCATTTTTGCAATTTCAACGCTATCCAAAATGTACCACGAGGAGGTAGAGTCTTCACATCCCTGGTGTAAGTGTGCGTGTGTGTGTGTGGGTGCGAGTTTGTTTGGATTTGTTTGGAAATCCAAACAAATCCAAATGAGGACTAGGTCTATGCGGCTCGTCACCTTCGTTACCAAACAAACTCACACTTGCGTTTGTTTGGTAACGGAAGTGACGAGCCGCAGCGACCTAAACCAATGATAAGGGGTTGTTTGGGTTTGTTCGACAACCCAAAGAAACTCGAACCAACCCTTATTATCACTTACTGGACAGTACAACTTCCATCGCTCCATATTAGGATGCTTCTCATTTAGGCGATTTCTAACTGTCTTTGCTCCGACTCCCAAAATATAATTGAAGCGCGTAAAAAAATGATACGGGCCAAAAAAATTACACTTTTGATACATTTATTAATATTTCAAGGACGAAATATTTTTTACATCTTCATTGCATTTGTTAATATTTACTGATCAGCATGATTTCTATTGCTCCACATTAGGATCGTCCTTATTTAGGCGATTTCTAACTTGCTTTGCTCTAACTCCCAAATATAATTAAAGCGCGTGAAAAAACGATATAAGAGGACCAAAAAACATTTTCGACCGTTTTTTTTAAATTTTTTAAAAGAAAGGAACAAAATACATGGTCAATAGAATTTTTAGGCTTTATTAGGTATATATTGAAGTATGTGAAAAAATAATTATTTGTCAAAAGAATACAAAATGGCGGCGGACGAGTCGCTATAGCACTACTGGTTTTCAGCCAACCTTCTCTGCGGCACGCAGTAGAACTGTCGTAAATTTAATCCCAGAACTAACAAGAAACATCACTTTAGTGTTCACCGCCGATTTTGGTGAAACTTTTTTATGTGGAAGAGTATCAAAAACCAAGAGACACGTATTTTTTTTTATCGGCGGAAAAACGGTTTTAAAGGGTGAAACGCACCCTCAAAAATGGGCATGTTTTTCGTTTTTCGACGATAGCGTTTTAACGGTACGAGATATTTAAAAAATTCAAATTGCAACAACGTTTTTTTTGTGTACTATACATTGGAGATGAGAACGATAACGTTATTGACAAAAAACGAAAAACACCCCTTTTTTAGGGTGCGCTTCACCCCTTAAAACCGTTTTTTCGCTGATAAAAAAGTGTGTCTTAGTTTTTGATACTCTTCCACATCAAAAAGTTTCAACAAAAACGGAAGAGGACATCAAAGTGATGTTCCTTGTAAGAGTGAATTATTTTCGTTAATTATATTAGTTTTAGCAGTCAAGTACGGGGGGATATTAAAAAAATCATGAAAAAAAATGCAGACGAGTTTGAAAGAAAGTTCGTTTTTTCGACCATCATTTTCATATAAAGGGCGATATATTTTTTACAATTTTCAATTAATCGAAAAAAAAGCGCTCGTACTTGTCTGTCAAAGCAACCTAAGAAGCTGAAGTTAAAGTTTCAAGTTGATTGGACGAAAATTCATTCGATTTCAAAAACATGTTTTTTGAGAAAAACGTGTTTGAAGTCAACGGTTTTATAGACGCTACAGCTGATGAAGTTTTTTTTTCCGTAATCTAATGCCGCCCATTGGTAGAAAATAAAACTATTCTTAGTCGGTAACTTTTTCCCCAAAGATAATAGGCCTGTAAGATTCGAGAACTGCGACTACCGGCGTGGAATTGCCGAAGGCGCTTTTCAGCGCTCAGAGACTACCCTCAAAAATAGCTCGAAAACCACTTTTAAACTGCATTTTCAGCTATAAACGAATATGCATCATATTTTGATGGTTCAAACGATTTTTTAAAAGTCTTTCCAAAAAAACGATTTTTCGAAAATTTTACAGTGTACTCCCTTAAGGGGTAGGACCACAGTGGAATTTTCAAAAAATTGATCTTTTTTGTTCACTAAAACGGTGCTTTATTGTCATAAGAATAAGTTACTATTCGATTTATAGCAAGACATTTCTTTTTCACCGACTTTGAGCGTATGACGTAAGCCCACCGCTGGCACGGCCAGAGGCATATGTAAAACTTTAAACGCGTTTTTCTCGAAACAGCTTTTTTCAAATTGGCGTGACAAATAACTTCAACAATTTTCACTCGATTTACTTCAAATTTAAAAGTTGTGTTCCTAATTGCATTTTGCGGAGAAGTACGTGCGGAAATTCTGGTTGATCGGAAACTTTTCATTTTATAAGCAGTTTTATACGAAAATATTCACTGAAAATTCAACTTCAAATACCTACAACTTTTGAATAAAACAAAATTTTTTTAATTCCGTACTTCTCTAGGTATTCTAATGTAGATGGACGACAATTTTTGTTTTTTCTTCCAGGTAAAAAATTGTGGATGCTAAATGTCACGCAGCGGAGCGCCTGTAAAAACAGATAACAAAATAAAATATTAGTGGTCGGCCATTTTGAACAACGAAAAAAAAAATATCTTCTAACAATTCTGATATTCATACTAAATAGATGATTAATTAATTTTATGAGTGAATCACTTTTTCATACGAAAAAAATGGTTAAATTCGCACATGATTTTATACCCGTTAATGTGGCCTAACCGCTTAAGGGGGGATTGTCTTTTTTTTCGCAAAATTTACCGCTTTTTGGGAATTTTTTTGTGAAGAAAGTATACAACGGAAAACTTGTGAAACTTGGCATATAGTTTTATTGATCTGTTTACTACATACAAAAATTTTTTTAAACAATTTCATCAAAAAATCCGCCTCCCACCCCCCTCGACGCGCGATGGTCCTTTTTTGATGGTGTGCACGATTACAGCCTTCACGTTCATCCTGCAACAAAAACCCAAAAAGCATTTTACTTTAGACACATATAGCTATCGTTCGATGAAGGGAAAAAAAAATTGACGATTTGGTGACGTTTTGAACTTGAAGTATCGATTTTTCGAAAAAAATTGATCGATTTTTTGTTATAAATAAAAAACTATTAAACGTATTGCTTTTTTGCTTCATCAAACGATAAAAGGATGTCAGCTGAGCATTCTGTCCAAATTTGAAGGCAATCGGTTGAATAGTTTTTGAGAAATCGTGCACACCAGTTGTGAAAAAGCTATTTCGAGAAAAACGCGTTTAAGGGGGGATTTTTTGATGAAATTGTTTAAAAATTTTTTTGTATGTAGTAAACAGATCAATAAAACTATATGCCAAGTTTCACAAGTTTTCCGTTGTATACTTTCTTCACAAAAAAATTCCCAAAAAGCGGTAAATTTTGCGAAAAAAAAGACAATCCCCCCTTAAGTGTTTGCTTATTTTTTTTAGTATAGTTATATTAGTATATTATATAGTTTTAGTATAGTTATATTAAAGCATACATTTTTATGCATATCTTCTTCCAATATAGCTTTTTTAATATTATATTCGCTTGAAAACGGTTACACGCGTTTTGACCCGACGACAAAATATCCTCGTGACAAAATATCCGCAAGACAAAATATCTGCCGATATTATATACAGTTTAAAGCGTACAGTCATGCCGTTGAAATTTATTCCATCACAAAAAGGAGGAAAATTATTGATATGTGGAGGATACGTTTGGGTTTGTTTGGGTTTGTTTGTTTTGGTTTGTTTGTTTGTTTGGGTGCAATGAAGAAATTCTTATTATGCCCCCGCCCCACTATCTCACACACCCCACAAGAGTGTTTTGCGTGCGACCCCGTTGATGTGGTGGACGAGATTTAGAATTTTGTCTCGCGGATGTTTTGTCATGATAATATTTTGTCCTTGGATATTTTGTCGTCGGGTCAGATGTGACGCAGCCTTGAAAACGTATTAAGGACCATCATTTAAATAGGAGTATGTGCTTAAAGCCAACATTACATAAAAACAAAGGGTTAAAAATGTCATCCCCCTCGTTCTGTGTGCGTATGCATAAAAGTGTATTCAGAGATCGATCGAGAGTCACCTCATAAGGAGTGGACTTTTTAGTTGTCTTCAAGAACCTTAGAGGCCGTTCATAAATCATGTCATTTCAAAATAGGGGGGAGTCTGATCGTTGGATGACGGTAACGATAATTGGCTTACGACGATAGGAAGGACAGGAGGGTTCCAGAGGGGGGGGTCAAAAATCCGCAAAAATCAATGACGTAATATATGTATGGTCCCTTAGGGAATTTCATCTTTCCATCTCCGTGTTACTGGCCTCCATTTTGGTGCCCTATACCAATTACGGGCCAAAGACTCGGTTGATTCGTGCTCCGAACAAACTCCATTGTCTTCTCAAAACTCGACTTCAACTGTATATCGAAATATACAATTTATTAGTTGTTATGCAAAAGCTGTATCTTCCCCCCCCCTCTCTCTCTCTCTCTATTTCTCTCTGTTTACTTTTCTCTATTCGCAATATCTCACTCGTTCGTTACACACGATGTACAAGTTTCGAAACCCCTTTACTTCCAGCCTTCAAACAATCGACAGGAGTCTGTTATGTTTTTGCCTCTTCACATCGTTTTTGTGACGCAGCTCCACATCTTCCTCGTCAACCTTTCCATCCGCTTCTTTCCCTTTTCTTTCCCTTCCTGCCCTTTCTTATTCCTCGTTGACTCGGAACGTCTGTGCTAATATTTCACAAAACTTTCGTATCCGTTACTCTCTATCGTCAGCGCAGTCGTTTTCTTTCTCAAGCTTCATGAACTTTATGCCGCACGAAAGTTGGCGTCGCAAGATCGCGCAGAGAGCTCCTGTGTGTGTACATCTATGAGGAAAAAGCTCATTAGTTCGAGTATAATTAGCAGGTGCGCTGAATTATACGAACGAGACTTGGAGAAAAGAAAAGAATCTGTTGAGTAATCGACGCATAAATTAGGATTCCGTAATCATTTGTTTGTGTAATCACTTAAGGTATCAATGTCTTGTAAGTATTGTGTTGAATGATTGCTATGTATGTTGTACTACGATCCTTCGTTGCATAATGATTCCGATTTCGTTTCATATTCCGTAATCGTATTATTGCAACGGTACAGGCAGGATGCAGAGAAGCAAGGCTGTTTGATGTTTGATGTTTTCTCAACCACGCTGCGAACTACATGCGACGAAGTTATTTGTGCAGTCCTCTTATGGAGTTTCCATTAAGTCAACGTAGCCGTAACTTGGTTGTACACAACTCTTGAATTTGTTGATATGAGTAAGCCGAAATAGTTTTGATCTAAAGTTATAATCAAATGCTAGTGAAAGATCAAAACGCCCAAAGAATTTTACACGAAAGACCAAAACTCGGAAAATCTGAACACCGTCAAAATAATTCGGCTATGGAAGTTTTAAAAGTTTCAAAGTTTTCAATAAATCGACGAATTATTTAAAGATTTTTTTTTCATTGAGAAGTGATTTTCCATCAATTTTGAAATTTGTCTAGATAATGTTACACGTTCCACATCATTTACAGTCAATTGTGTAGACTTTCGCTGGCATGATCTTGACATGGGGGCCGGGTTGAAGTTCCGCATTTTGAATGTGCCGATGGCTTCTAATTCCTAATTTTAACGTTCCAAAATTATAAGGGTTCGTCAAGATCATGCCAGCGAAAGTCTACCCAGTTGACTGTAAATGATGCAGAACGTATAACATTGTCTAGACAAATTTCAAAATTGCCGTAAAATCACTTCTTAAAAAAAAATGTTTGAAATAATTCGTCGATTTATTGAGAATTTTGAAACTTTTAAAACTTCCCTAGCCGAGTTGTTTCGACGGTGTGCAGATTTTCGGAGTTTTGGTCTTTCGTGTAAAATTCTTTCGGAGTTTTGATCTTTTGGGGTAGTAGTCTTTAGGAGTTTTGAACGTTCTGATCATTGAAAGTTCGAAATTTCAACCCAGCCCTGGTTAGATTTTCGGACTTTTGGTCTTTCGGGTAAAATTCTTTCGGAGTTTTGATCTTTCGGAGTTTTGAGCATTCTCTTCATTCAAATTTCGGAATTTCAACCCGGCCCCGATTTATCAAATGCATGCTTCAACATTGGAGGGAGGATACACATTGCACTTTAAAGCTTGACATTTCGCAAACACGGTTGAAAAATGAAAACTGGAACTAAACCCTTCATTTCGTTTCGAAAGACCTTTCAAATGACACCCCACTGTAGATGGGGTGGGCGAAATTAACATTCGTCCCCATTGTACATACAAGGAAGTAGCCGAATTTTTTTTTGCGATATTGATGCTTATCAATCGAGATCCTCATCTGGAGCATCGCTCTACCAAATCGCATGGATGTGAGCATAAAACTGTAGAAACTGTGCGGTTGTCATAGACGGAAGGAGGGACAGACGAACGGACATGACATTACGAGGGTTTCTTGTTTTACTACGAGCCCTTAAAAATGACCCAGAATTAAATGCCTGAGGAACGACGGACGTGTAATTCTCCGGCTTCATATACTTGTGATCAAATTTCTTGCTTAGCCATGTCACAATCAGCTGAAACTATATATAGGATATTCCACGTTATTTCAGCTAGCCGGTGACCCCGATCATTTTTGGTTTTCCTGATTTTTTTTTTGTAAAATTGTACCCCATGAGAGGAATATCCACACCAATTTTTAGATTTTTATCTCTCCTCTATTAGGAGATATAATTTTCCAAAAAATGTCGATTACAGAAATTTTGGAAACTTTTAAACGCTGATAACTCCTGAACTAATTGAGATATCGACAAATGGCGCTATATAATTTTTTTTCATTTTGAAACAAACTTTCGTTAAAAAATATGAAAAAAAATTATCAATTATCAATGTGAACGTTTTTTTGCTTCCAAAGTGAAAGTTATTTTTAAAAAGATGTTCGCCTTCTTCTATTTTGTCAAAAATTTCTCTAATATCGAGTGGCTCATTCTATGATTTTTAAGACTAGTTTCATTGTGGGCCTATTTTTCCGTCTATTTTTTCGACTTAATCATATTTTTTAAAACGATTTTTATCATTTTAATGTTCAATAATGCTATTGATGATTTTGTGATTTCCAATTCGGTTTCGACAGGCCAGAAAAGGTTTACTTTGCATTTGTACTGAATTTCACAAAAAAAGCGATTCCGAATTGAACAAAAAATGTTCGTTAAATTCAGTACAAATTAAAAATAAACCGTTTTAGGCCTGTCGAAGCCGAATTGGAAATTACAAAATCATTAATATCATTATTGGACATTAAAATGATGAAAATCGTCTGAAAAAAATGTGATTAATTCGGAAAAAATAGAAGGAAAAGCCACGATGAGATTAGCCTTAAAAATCATAGAATGAGTCACTCTATTTTATAGAATTTTATCAAAAAAAAGGCAATCATATTTTTGAAAAGTAGTTTTCACTTTAGAAGCAAAAAAAAACATTGACATTGATAATCGATAATTTTTTCATATTTTTCCCGAAAGTATGCTTCAGAATGAAAAAAATGATATAGTGCCATTTGTCGATATCTCAATTAGTTCAGAAGTTATCAGCGTTCAAACGTTTACAAAACTTCTGAAATCGACATTTTATTTGGAAAATTATAACTCCTAAAAGAGGAAAGATAAAAATCTAAAAATTGGTGTGGATATTCCTTTCATGGGGTACAATTTTACAAAAAAAATCAGGAAATCCCAAAATGATCGGCGTGGAATATCCCATGGCGAAATCGCGTGGAATATCCCATGGCGAAATCGCGTGGAATATCCCATATGTAGAACGAGTTTTCTGGCGCGAAGCAACATGGATAAGCAAGCAATTCCATCACAACTACATCAAGCCAGAAAATTGTCCCTTCTTCCTCTCCCAGGCATTAAATGCTGGCTAATTTTTTCCTTCAAAGTCTCATTCTTCCCGTCCGGAGTACTCGCCAATGATATTCGAATTACTTAAGTTTTTCCCCCACCCCACGAGGAACCATAAAAGCTTCAGTGTAATTCCCCTCCACGAAACTTCCTCCTGCTTCTCGTTGAAGAAAAACAACGCACGGCGAAGTTCCTTCTGGCTGAAGTACGAGTCCGAAAAATGGAATTTATGCACGAGCGATGGCGACACCTTGAGCAAGGATAAAGAAAAAGAAAAAACGAAGGAAGAAATTCGAGCTGACTCGGCTAGCTGTCCATGCACGGATGAGAGACGCCGCGAGACGTCAGTGGAAAAAGAGCATCGATATGTTCGCCGGGGATTCCTCCCTCGACGACCGATCCGAGGGATGGGGCGAGGGCTTGTGAGAAAGCGTAAAAAGAGCACCCTTCGCCCCCCCCCCCCCCCCTAACGGACAAACTGGGTCGGAACTCGGTCAGAAGGAACGAAAAAACTGAGCGAACAGGAGGGTGGAAGCGAGTCAAGGAAGGGTGAAAACTCACGATAGGCGGAAGAGGGCAGAAGACAGGCGCTGGGAGAAGAAAAAAAATCGCGACTACATTTCCGAAGACTTTTCTAGCTGCGGTCGCGAGAAATCGAGTATCCAAGACCGCGAGTTTCGCGACACACCCTTCGCCCTCTCCACATCTCCCCTTTGCAGAAGCAACCCTCTGGAAGACCAGCCAGCCAAGCGAGTCAGCCATCATCCCTCTATCGAGGAAAAACTCGGCGCGAATGTTTTGCTCGTTCGACGAAAACAAGTTGCCCTTGTACACGTAGACAACAATAGGTACACACGTACACACACGTGACGCGGACTATCGAGCATACACGTGTGTCCTGACGCTCAAGAAAGGGGATGACGTCGTGGCCAGAGAGTTTGCAAACACACGGGCCAACGAAGAACGAACGTCGGAAGCTACATTACTTGATATCCCCCCCCACGACGGGACAGTCCGCGGCTGATAAATATATGGCGCTTGTAAAATGTTATTCCGGAAAAGGGCTGGAGTATATAGTAACGCGAACAGGACACATGCCACTTTCCTTTGCTTCTCGTCTCCACGTGCTTGCATGCTGTCAATGACTCCAAACATTCGAGTAGGGGAACTCGGGGCAAAGCGAATACGCGGGTTAAGATGAATCATAAGACTAGCTACTAAACAGTGTGCGCGGGTACAGTGTTGCCGTTGGAGTTTGGAGGGGCGGGAGTTTGGAGAGGTGAATTAGGATGAAAGTATCAACTGTGGCGGAAGCACGCCTCCAACAAAGATGGCGATATTCTGATAAATAATCAATTTTTTTTAAACATTTGTGCAAGTCAAGTTGAAATATAACATAAAAAGTCTATGTAACCACTTTTGTAAAACAAACTTAATTACTATCGAAAAAAATTATTCAAAATGCTCCTTTCACGCCTCTGACTGCATCTCACTTCTTAATATCGGATAGAAGACCATCTCGAACTTTCCTATAGCGACATCTATTTTTGATTCTGTGCACTAATAACTAGTCGTGAGATGTCACTACTGCAAAACTTTTGCTTGCCTAGCAACAAAAAATGACACAACAGTTAACTGATATTACTTTCCGCCGGCGTGAAAAAATATTTCCTATGTTGAAACGCGTTGCTTTCGTTGAGGGGGGATTGTCTTTTTTTTTGAAAATTTACCGCTTTTTGGGAATTTTTTTGTGAAGAAAGTATACAACGGAAAACTTGTGAAACTTGGCATATAGTTTTATTGATCTGTTTACTACATACAAAAAAAATTTTAACAATTTCATCAAAAAATCCGCCTCCCACCCCCCTCAACGCGCGATGGTCCTTTTTTGATGGTGTGCACGATTACAGCCTTCACGTTCATCCTGCAACAAAAACCCAAAAAGCATTTTACTTTAGACACATATAGCTATCGTTCGATGAAGGGAAAAAAAAAATTGACGATTTGGTGACGTTTTGAACTTGAAGTATCGATTTTTCGAAAAAATGGATCGATTTTTTGTTATATAAGCAAAAAACTATTAAACGTATTGCTTTTTTGCTTCATCAAACGATAAAAAGATGTCAGCTGAGCATTGTGTCCAAATTTGAAGGCAATCGGTTGAATTGTTTTTGAGAAATCGTGCACACCATCAAAAAAGGACCATCGCGCGTCGAGGGGGGTGGGAGGCGGATTTTTTGATGAAATTGTTTAAAAAATTTTTTGTATGTAGTAAACAGATCAATAAAACTATATGCCAAGTTTCACAAGTTTTCCGTTGTATACTTTCTTCACAAAAAAAATCCCAAAAAGCGGTAAATTTTGCGAAAAAAAAGACAATCCCCCCTTGAGGTAAGTCCGAATGATTTATGTTTTTGTTATTCTTCATGAACTATGGCATTTATTTCAATGAATAAGCGTATAATGTTTGCAAAAATGGCAATAGGGGAAGTCGGGGCAAGGTGATAACGCTAAAGTCATGTTCAAATAAAACAATACATATATGAGTCAGTCAACTTTAATTATTTTTTAAACAATCAACATTTATTAATCTTTTAATTTTGGAAGCAAAAAATCAGTCTTTCTGATTTGCACCATACAATATATATTTTTCCAATTAAACCTGTATTTTTCCCATCCTACCCCATATGCGAGGCAAGATGAAACAGCGCTGGGATAATGATGGGACACGAATTATTGGCATCTTCCGCATATAAAAGTGATTTCATTCTCAATGCCATCAATTTTATAAGGGAATCGTCTAAGTTCTGTAGAATTAGGCCGAATAATCTTGCTTCCATATCATATTGATCATTCGTACGTTCTTTTTCTTTCCCTGGTAGAAACACCGGTTGGAGATGAACCAAATGCTTTACTAGTTCCATTTCACCCTGTCTAACGTAAACAGTGGTACTTTGTAAAATATTCCGGGTTCGCGATAGCTTGTATTCATCTTGCCCCATTCGACGGTTAACGAATTAACAAAAAATCACGCAATAACCTTGAAAATTTCTGACAAGCCGTTCTTATTATATTAATAATTAGTACTTTCATTGTGTTTACCTACCTGTCTCTAATCAATATCAGCAACTCAAATAAACTGAAACGATACCTCGCGTACTCGTCTTGCCCCACATACGGGGTAAGATGGAAAAAATAAAAGTTTAATTAAAAAAATATATATATATTGTAGGGTAACGATCAGAAAGACTGATTTTTTGCTTCCAAAATGAAAAGGTCAATAAATGTTGATTAGTTTAAATAATGATTAAAGTTGACTGACGCATATGTGCAATGTTTTATTTGAACATGCCCTTAGCGTTATAATTTTGCCCCTACCTCCCCTATTCATCTGCAAAAAGGTCCTCCAAAAATAGTCCTGCGGTAAAAGTACCGTGTGAGACAGCGGCTGATCCAATCGTGGAATTTTCCACCCCCTATCTAACATCAAATCTCAAACTTGCCGAGCAGTCAAAATCCCTCCGCGAGAGTCTTCAAGAACGCTGTCAGAAACGAGTTGAGCTTCAACCCCTTGTCTTGGATATCGCCTCATTCGCCGGGAAATCCACGAATCTTCCACCTGTTGGCTCCTGCCCTTCCTGGATGCAATTACGCAGGGTTGAAAAGTTCGCCCCGCGAAGTGAGTAACGAGTATTGTACGAGATGCGTGCATATGTGTTGGAAAGTAGGTTGAAGAGGGCGCCTCATACGAATCGTTCATAATTCAAGAACTGTTTGAACTATCGAGCTCGAGTTGGCGTACGAGTAGAAACCAGTATCTCCGTTTGAAGTATTACAACTCTCTCGGGACTTCGCGGGAAAACGGTAGACGGGATCTCACGGAATATCGACTCTTTCCAAATTTATGTGCATTGGGTAGCGGGAAATACGGTAAATATTCAGAAAGTGGTCAATTTGGTAAACATTGAGGAAAAGTATCATGGAAACATCACGTCAATAGTAATATTGGCAAAGTCCGTGTACGGTTTCGACGATCTTCCACGCATTGGCCTGGGCCAATACTTGGATGGGTGACCGATTAGCCGCGCACTGGCTTGCACACTGACTACTGAGTGAGTGGCGATTTTATTGACTTCCCATGGTAACGCTACGCTTCAGCCAAATATAGCCACTTTTTTCGACACGAGTTTTCCAGTTTCCCTGTGCCCTCGTGCGAATTATGACAGTAGTGGAAATTCGAGAAAAAAAAACACGCGAAAGTAACAATGATAAAATTTGATGACACTTGAGGGCTTTCACACTTTCCAGTGTGACTAGGTTGAAAATTGCTGTTTTTCGTGATTTTTTTTAACCCTTCCTTGACACACTGGGTCATTTTGACCCGGACGAATTTGAAATGAAATGCTCACTTTCCTAAAACTGAAAGTTTACAATCATATTTTACAACAATTCAATTTTATGTTTTCCGAATTTTATTTATGCAGACTCATCAAGAAAGCTTTAAAGTGTATTCCAGATTTTTTGGAATAAAAACCGATCAAAGGGTTGTTAAGGGCAGGTGGATGAAGTTCTATCCCGATCAAATTGACCGAGTGTGTCAAAGCCGTGGCCAAATGTAAGTGTGCCAAGGAAGGGTTGAATAAAACTCGATAATCAGGCCGATTTTTTTTCCGTTTATTCTGAGTTTATTTGTAGATTTATTTTTTCTATCATTTTTTTGGCCACTGCAAAATAATGCCAAAAAAATAGCGTCGGACGGTGGAAAGTCCTACTCCTCCAAAAGTTTCCTGAAAGTTAAAAACCAAAATGCTTATTAATCAGTATGAAAAACTCCAGAAGCGTACGGAAGATTTTTTTTCGATGAAAATTAACAGAATGGCGCCCATTTCAAAATTTAGTGTCAAATTTGGCCTTTTTTCGACAGTTTTTCGGTAAAGAAATGTAAAATCTTCGAACAAAAAAAAACGCTTCATTACGACGGTAAGGAATGGCGTGGAGAATGATGTGGCAACATTGAAGATGGATAGCTTCATCACTCTTCGTTGAAAATCTTCCATCGTTTTGAAAAACAAGCATCGTCCGTGCCAGGTCTCACGCAGCTGGTCCGAATCCCTTTTTCTAACAAAGAAAGGTTGCGAAGTCGATCTCTCCGATTTTGATTTTTTTATATCTGCGGTAGCCGATTTTTGAGGGTTGAAACGCACCCTCGAAAATTGGGGTGTTTTTCGTTTTTCGTCGATAACATTTTAACGGTACGCGATAGGAAAAAAATTCAAATTGCCCGAATGTTTATTTTTTCGTGTACTATACATTGGAGATGAGAATGATAACGTTTTCGACGGAAAACGAAAAGCAACCTTATTTTTTAGGGTGCATTTCACCCCTTAAAAATCGGGTTCTGGAGATATTAAAAAAATAGGTAGCGCCTATTTTTACTCATTCCACAAACATGCCAAATTGCATCGCAATCGAAGAGGTCGACCTCGCAAACTTTCCGTGTAAGGAAGGCTTTAGCGACCGGAATAATTCGAATTTCGCGATCAAAATTTAACAGCATGTTTATGAAAGTCCATATTTTTGGATAATGCAAAGAAAAATGATTTTCAAAAAACGTTCCACTGGAATGGTCCCTTAAGGCGGGATATACATTTAGACAGGAAAAAAATAAGCAATATTGAGGGATTTGTTAAACTAAGAAATAATTATTCTAAAATTATCAAACTTTAGGTATATTTCAATAGTATTTTTAAATATACAAAACAATTTTTTGTTAATTAGTTCATCATCAAAATGACGGAGCTGTGGCAGAGTGCTACAGCAACCCAGGTAGGAATTGACGATAAAAAAAGGGCTCGCCAAGCTCCGAAACAAGGCTCACATTTTTTAATTCAGGCTGAGCACCAGCCTGATTTCAGGCCTAGCTGAATCCCTGAATGATAACGCGGTTTCAGGCTGTTGCACACAGGCTTGACCAAAGGCTGGTAGAAAAGCCTGTACTAAGCCTGAAACGACGAAACAACAAGGTTCAAAACGAGCCTTAATGAAGCCTTCACGAGCATTTATGACCAAGCTTATCCCAAACTCTTCTCGAGGCTATATGAGGCCTGTTTTTAGTTTTCTATATTCTACATTGGGGTAAATTCAATAAATTTGTAAAGAATTAATTTTATTTATTATATATATTTATTATTCATTATATTATTTGTTATAAAATATATATAAAATATTTTAAACACAATACTTTATTTCATTTATTGTTTATGGGACACGTAATACACAGAGTGTGCGCAAACCCCAGAGAGTGAGTATACACGAAATGTGTATGTGACGAGAAAAAAACTTTTTTGTGTACCTCATAAATATCGATAAGAGAATATGTTTAAATGTTCTGAGTTGCCTCCTTCGCTTTCGTTTTTCGCACCCGACATATTTATTGCTAATTTTTTTTTCATAAAAGTACAGAAAAAATATTATTCAAAATTTATTTTATTTTATCACAACCTGAAACAAGCCTGCATCCAGCCTTGATTATTTAGCCTTAAAATTCACTGGCTGAATAAAGCTTGAAATAACCCTGCGTTTAGGCTAAGCAGCCAGTCTTGGTTCCAGGCTGCTCCAAACGATGCAATGAAGCCTGGCCCAGGTCTGTCTCACTCAGGCTCGGTGAAACAAGGCTCGCACAAGTTTGTTTCCATAGTCAGCCTTTTGATTCCCTACCGGGGAAGGTCGCCGCGGGAGTTGCGAATCGGCGTGCAGTCTAGCTTCCCGTAGACTTTGATTTGCAAAAAAGTTCAAACATTTTTTCAGTATAGAACATGTATAGTTTCCATGTGACGGTAATTAAAATGAAGAAAATGCAAATTCAAGAAAATGGCACGCATTTACAAAAAAAAAATCAACATTTCACGCAACATTTCTGTAAAATGTGGATTAAAAAACGTAGTTTTTTTACAATTTTTCAAAAACATTTCTCCTCAAGTAGAAGGTACCAATATTACCAATATTTCTACCAAGTTTCAACTCGATCGGCTTGATAGTTTGTGCGTAATCCTGCACGCCAATTTCGATAATGCAGTTTTGAGAAAAACGCGTTTGAAGTTCACCCCCGCTTCGAATCCGAGCGTATAAATGTATATCCCGCCTCAAAGTCTGTGCCAATTACGAGGATCTGCTGGTGACAAATGAAAGGATCGATCCACGTAGCAGCGAGTGCAGCAGACGAGGCTCGTGGGTTACCTTCTCGCTGGTATCCCACGTATATATGTATACCCAAATGTGCACACACGTGTACATATACGTACTTGATTTCTGACATGGGTAGGACACAAATTGCCAGTGGAAATTGCTCAACGAGTTCTGGGCTACGTAAGAGAAAATGAGGTTTAGTGGTTAATAGTGCAAGATGCCCTTCCCGCAACATGAAAATTTCCCGCCAGCTCGACTTAACACACGGTTAAAACTCGTGGAATTTCTTCGTGTTACCTCGTACTTTGCATCGCGTTATCTCACTGGCTTTCGTCTGTATCTCGCTTTTGAAGGCTTTCTTTCTCCGTCGCGCTCTCTTCTTTCTCTCTTCGTCTTCCCCATTGGTAGCGCAAAGGTCGCGAGGCAAATTCGCAGGGTCTTCTGTACTCCAGGTGTTTCCTAATTATTCGCACAACGCACGAGCTGCTCGGGAAGTTTCTTGCTCCTCCTGTTTTCTCCACACGCCAAACTTTCGACTTCCACTGGGTGAACCACCAATTTAACGCGAAACGAGAGCAAGCAAGCGGGAGGGGGAAGCGGCAAGCCGAGAAACATCAATTTTCTGGTTAATTACGCGACCGGAAAATCGATCGCGTCGCCGAACAGTCTGACGGAAATATTCGGCTGGATTGCAGAGCAACTGTAATATTAAAAGTTGTGGAAACTGGGAGAATAACGAAGCAGGATTTGATTCTACAAATACGAGAATTCATTCGTCAAATTTGCAGAGAATTTAATTCAGCATTTAATTCAGCTTCGATATCATTTCTTCTGGATATATGATTGCAAGCTCATTCACTTTGAAAAGAAAAACCATAGTGGAAATGAGGTCGAGACTTTTTTTTTCCAATTCTGGCCGAAAGTATGTTTCCGAGTAAATGGGAGTAAGAAATTTATATGCACATTTTTTTTAACAAGCTTTTATTCAATGTACTAAAAAGAAGAAAATAATATTTTTTACCAAGTCACCTATATGTGATTATAAATAAAAACTTGTGGCTCTCACCTTTTTCAAATGTTTAATAAATTTGATCAATTCAGTTTCATTAACCGTGTTTAATTTGGCCCGATAGCAATTAGAGAAATTATTATCACACGTTTATACACAGTTTCAGGATTCTTGTTTAAGAAATCTAAGCTTGTTTTACAGTAAATTAAATACAGTTGATATGTTCACGGATTTATGTGAATTAAAGATTATACGTCCAAATTTTGAGTGCCCAGAGTTTTTATTTATAGTCACATATAGGAGACTTTGTAAAAAAAATGATTTTCTACTTTTTAGTACATTAAGGCGGTCCTCTAGTTTCTCGGCTGTTTTTTTACGGCTTTTTCAATAATTTTTTACGGGCAAAGAATCGAAATAATCAATCTCATTGTTTTTGCATAATCTTTATTAACATTTAAATAAGCTTTACAAATGTTTTGAAGTCAAAATATATTATAGAATAAAAGTTATAGTGGCCGACAGGAAGACATCAAGTAAAAGAGGTGCTTGACGGTGACCAAGATTGCGGCTGTTCTGCTTATCTGAAATCAAAAAACCAAACGGCATTTTAATCTTCATATTTAAGACTAGCGATTGAACTAGAGTGAATTCTAAATTACAAAAATTGACTTTTTTATACACTTTTGAAAATGACATGCTATTTTTTACTCATTCTTTCATAAGTTTTTCGCTCGTACAATGAAAAACTATCGAAGCAATCATGATAATCCCAGTTCATTCGCTGGCTTATAACATATTAAAGATGCTGTATACATTTGAACAAGATCGGTGCAGTAGTTTCTGAAATATCGTGGTCACCGTTTCGAAAAATGGTGTTTCGAGAAAAACGCGTTTGAAAGTATACCTGCTCCGTATACCTGCTCCGTTCCAGGGCCGTAACTTGTTAACCACTTCGAATATCGAAAAATCCTTTGGCACACATTTTCTACACATGTTGTAGATGTGATTTATGAAGAAAAAAAATCGATTTTTTTGACCCGAGAAACTAGAGGACTCCCTTAAATAAAAGCTTGTTTAAAAAAAATTAATATACATTGTTTTCTACTTTTTAGTCTTTAATCAATTTTACTACAGCTCTGAAATGTTTGCAAAGAGGGATTAATCCTTTCAAACGAACCGGTGTTATTATTGGTTGATTGTCAGATGAAATCCTGGAGAACCGTAATAAGTGGCATATATCATAGATGTTGGCTCATCACCTATTGGACCTTACCTTTTAACATACTTTACCTATTGAACCCTGTTAACGATTGTGCGATCCGAGAGTACTTAGAGCCATTTAAAATGTTCTCATGCACTTTCCATGTATTGTCACCTCTTAGATGCATGTTTGCAAAATTTCAGAGCTCGAAGTAGTGGGGAAGTGGGTGAAAGGTCGATTTTCCGCTTTGCATCTCACAGAAAGTCAAGTTGTTAATTAATTTTTTTTATTCTTAAAAAAAAATGAGTAGAATTGTGCATTGTCACCTCTTAGATGCATGTTTGCAAAATTTCATAGCTCTAAGTAGTGGGGAAGTTGGTGAAATATCGATTTTCCGTCTTGCATCTCACAGAAAGTCGTTATTTTTTTATTTTTCAAAGTTCCGTCGATTTTCCGCTTTGCATCTCACAGAAAGTCAAGTTGTAAATTAATTTTTTTTATTCTTAAAAAAAAAATTAGTTGAATTATGCATTGTCACCTCTTAGATGCATGTTTGCAAAATTTCATAGCTGTAAGTTGTCGGAAAGTGGGTGAAATATCGGTTTCTATTTTGCATTCCACACCAAGTCAAGTGAAATCAAAGCTTGTATCTTGTCAAATGTACGCAACACGAAAATTTCGTCTCGTTTTTGGCCGCACTGTCTATCTTGGCAAAGACAACCCTTTGGAAGCGAAGAAAAAAATTCGTAACCAAATTCAGTAGTGGCAATAAAATATTATTAAATTTTTTTATATCTCCAAAAGCTCTCCTCGGTGGGAGGACAGGATACGAAATGGGGGATGAAAATACTATAGCCTGGAGTAGCCAGATGTTCAGGATGACACTGCGAGTATGTACAGTCAGGGCGAGAGAGAGAGAGAGAGAGAGAGAGAGAGAGAGAGAGAGAGAGAGAGAGAGGCAGAGAGAGACGGACAGGAGGGTAGACAAAGAAAATCACTAGGTCCCGATCTTAACCTGCACTCTTTTTACCCCCGGAAGCTTTTTTTGTCTTCCTCTTCCTCCTCCCTTCGACAGCGTCAGCATTACATATACTCTCTCGGGTCCATATTCTCTTGGCCTCTTTCGGCCTCTGTGTGGCTATGCATACATGTTCATCGATCGTTTATCGATTCGCTGACAAAGCTCCATCGAGATTTGCATCTTGCCAGCAGCAGCAGGTCGCGCTAGAAAAAGAGAGCGAGAGAGATCAACAGAGTGAAAGAAATGCAGAGAGGAGAAAAGCCATCCACTAGCAACTCAGCCAACCTTTCCCCTCCAGCAAAGCAGACTCTCTGCTTTGTTTCCTACGATCCTGAGCTCTCGCCTCGTGCCGGCATTTTATCCGGCAATAATTCGCCCATGGGGTTAAGGGATGAAGGACGATATATCGACGTTACCAACGTTATTTATCGCGATTCGAAGCTTCTCCCGTGTGCAAGCCCTCGTCACGCTCCCTACCATTCCTTCCTGCTTCTGCCACCCCTCCATCTCAACCCCTAGTCTGCGAAGCGGTAAGAGGCAGAACGGACTGGAGGCTTCATAAAAAATCCCGCGTAGAAGCGAGGTGAAACCCAATATTGATGTATCAGAAACTTGGTCACGATTTCTTTTTCTATTCGTGATGTGTACTCAAGGGAAGGTTCTGCCTTGTTAGGCCAAAAAATATTCGATTTTTCACCAATTTTTTATGCGAAAAGTATTAAATATAGAATGTTGATCTTTGGTATGTTGACTAAGCGGTCTTTATTGAACGACAAAATATTTTTTTAAGTTTGACAAAACATGGTGGTAGGCGTGGAAGCAGTTGCGGAAGTCCTATGTCCCGGACAGGGGATCTGAAGCAAAAAAATCAAACATATTTTCACTTTGTACAATACTGTGTATAAGTTGACCTAGAATCAAGAAAAAAAATTGAAAAATAAAAAAATAGTGAGCAAAAAACAGCGAAAATTTTTGGGGAAAAAAACAAACTTCCTTCCGATAGCTCACTATTCTTTTCCATTTTTCTTCTTGATTCTAGGTCAACTTATACACAATATTGTACAAAGTAAAAATATGTTTGATTTTTCTGCTTTTTTGCAGATCACCTGTCTGGGACTTAGGGCTTCCGCAAGCGAAGAATGTCATCGCCCTCGCACCGACATAGGTGGCTCCTCCCACTCCCATCACCATGTTTTGTCAAACTTTAAAAAATATTTTGATGTTCAATAAAGACCGCTTAGTCAACATACAAAATACCAACATTCTATATTTAATACTTTTCGCATTAAAAAAATGTCGAAAAATTGAAAAAAAATTAGGTCCAACAAGGCAGAGCCTTCCCTTAATACTGTCGGATGAAGTACCCAAGAGTATCGAACGAAAATGGACCAAAAGAGAGCTATCGTCGCCTTATCATAGCTCACACTTCAGAGCGAAGTATAAGGGTTGTTTCTTCGCTGGCGGACAAGCTGGCGACATTGGTATTTGTCTTTTCACTGCAAGGGAGAAAAAAGTTTGGTTGAATTTTTTTTTTCAGTGCTTCAGTTAATTGTGAGGCGTGGTTTTAGAGCGTGGAAATCAAAATTGACAACTCGTTATTTGGAAACGCCATTGAGAGACCGGCCAACCCTTTTTGAGATTGTTTTTCTTCATCCCTTCGATTAGGTACATGTTTAAAAATGTTAACTTAAACCATCAAAGGCATGTCGAAGCTACGTGTTTGGCGAGAAAAAAAAACTGCGGTGTGTCCATGTTGTATCTGGATTTGAAGTCATCCGGAGAAAATACAGATGACAAAGAACTGGGTGGAAAACGAGGAGGAATACTTTCTCGCGTCAACAGAATACGAACTGCATTGTGAGAGATGAGGCTGTTTTGAACGAGCTGACCGGCTGTTTATCCTTTCGCACATCCACTATTTTCAACTCCTTGAGCAAGGAATGCCTGCGCTCGTGTCAAGTCTCAATAAAACTTCCGTGACGTCTCGCGAAACTCTATCGGGTGTGCGGGTGTGTGTTCTTTGTTCTCAATGAAAAGTGACACTTGACAGTTCTTGACAAACGCTCCTATGCATTGCGTCCAGGGATTTTGCCACTTTCCGGTCTCCAAAATTGCGGATAATGCCTGTATGTACGGAAGGGAGTATACAGGGTGCCCCAGAACTGAATGCGTTCCCTGAAATGGGGGGTTGGGGGTGAAATTCTGAGTCGACTGATATAAGCATGTGTGGGTCTCAGATCAATCCCTGAATTATTATTAATTTTTAAAGGCGGGCCAATCAGATGCGCCCGATAAGTAAGCGTATCGCTCATCGACGTACGCCAGCTCTTCGGGCGCACCTGATTGGCCCGCCTTTAAAAATCAATAATAATTCAGGGTTTGATCCGAGACCCAAACATGCTTATATCAATCGACTCAGAATTTTACCCCCAACCACCCATTTCAGGGAACGCATTCACTTCTGGAACACCCGTACATATTTTTTCCAATTTCCATATGCATGATTAAAGATAAATACTAGAAGCGAGAGAATGTGTCGAAATATTCTTTCGACGATAAGACCCGGATAAATTTTGAATTGGAGAAGGAATACTTTGGCGTCGTGCAGAAGGTAAATAAATAGAGAGAGAGAGAGAGAGAGAGAGAGAGAGAGAGAGACGCGCTATGCCGTGTTCCCGCCAAGTTCATTCAGCGTCTTAGGGATCGTGTCTGGATGTAAGCCAAGTGCTGAACACGCGCGAGATTTCAAGACCTAGGCTGGCTGATTCTTCGGCGTGAAGCAGTACAGAAGCAAGAGCAGCGGAGTTGAACTGAAACCCGTCAGTTCTTAGTTTGGATGCCTTTGTACAGGCATACATGTGTGTACATATATATAACGTTCATGTGTATATACACATATATGCGCTTCGGAAGCCCTGACGATGCCTCACCTGTCTTTTTCTTCCTGCTAGATGTTCTGACGCGTGCATCGCAACACACCTTCCCTTCGGCCCCGGGGTGCATCGGAGCGTTGCAACAGGCGCTCTACCTAACTATCAAAGTCTAACGAGGTCAGAACGGGTTCACACCCCGACGTTGCATAAAGCTACGCGACGAATTGGCAGAGACAGCAGGAATGAGATGAATTTTCCTCAAAAACTCGATTCCCATGTTTATGGAGTCACAAAAAAGTCATCAAGTCACGATTCCAAAGGCTCTTGACGTTTCTACGCACCCCTTCCAATACTCGGGAACAAATGAACGGTCGATAAAGATTAATTAAACTTATCAATCGATGCCATCAAATTGATCAATTGATTAATCAATGAAAAATTGCCGTGTATCTTTTTCCTCACTTTCAGGAAACTCGAGTCACTGGTTCATCCTGTCATTAAATTATTTATTTTCTCATATGTATATCATTTTTATCATTTTATGTTTATGGCTCCGAGTTCAACAATTATGACGCATATATATCAGGCAACACGGCACACTTTTCCGATGCATAATCGAATATCCAAAGAGTTTGTCGGCCTCACGTTTGACGATCTTATCCTCGAGCGCTTGGTCACGGACTTTCGAGCACGGGGGCGGGTTTTGCATATCGGTATTCTCTTTATATATATATATATATATATATATATATATATATATATATATATATATATATATATATATATATAGCGTTGAACGACGGGACGACGAGAATGGCTTCGTAGTATTGGCTCCCGGCCAGTTTCATGCCATGTTGCTCAATGAAAATCTTTCCCGGTCTAGCCTCCCCCTTCGAACCACCCCATCCCTCTGGCACTCGCGCGGACACAGGTATACAGAGAGGCAAATTTCGTACACCAACTCGTGAATCCCTGAGAAACGTATACACGCAACAGGGACAGGGTTGAAGAGCGTATATGCGTTCTCTTGCGTTAAACGTAGGAATACGTTCACACCGAACTGAAGATTGGCCACAAGCCAGAGAACGCAACTGCGATGCAAAGGATGAATCTGTGTGTTTATCTATTGTATACGAATGCGCATATTGAAATCTGTAAACGAGGAGAAAATCGAGAGAAGCATTTCGAAGTAGCGAAAGTCATTGTTTGGTCAGACCAAAGGGTAACAGGTCTCGTTTTCTGGGTTACACGTCTGTAGATTCGTGGTCGTCATGGATCGCGATTCCGTTGAGAAAGCTAGAAAGCGGGAAAGGAGAACGTAGATTTTTGACAGCTGTCAAAGCCCAAAGCCGATAAGATACGAGGAAAAATGTGTGGAGTTACGCGGAAGGGAGAGCGGAGGACAGGGAAGCAAGAGAAATTGTAGGTTAGCAATAGGTCACGTGAGATAGGGCTAGCAGAGGTTGCAAGCTCTTCTCTCTTCGAGTCATGTCCCCAGCAGAGATCTGGCAGGGCAGCAGGATAGTGGAGAACGGGGCAGAAGTACTTTTTCAACTAGATTTGTACTGTACATGTATATATAGCGATTGAATAAAAAAAAAAGAGAGAGAGAGTAAGAAGGAGAAGAGAAATTGAGTGCGGCATGATACGACACATGCACTGCTACGGTAACCCAGATAGGAATTCAACCCTCATAAATACTCTCCGGCCCATCTGTGCTTGCGCTCTTCCTCTTCTCCAGCCTCTCTCACTTCCGGTTGCAATCTCGATCTTACAATCCCTCCCTCCCCAGCTGCGAAACTTTCGTTCGCCTTTTTTCATCTTCGAAATCGCTTTCGACCCCTGCTATATAATTCGGCCTCGAGCTTCGCTCGTGTCAGTTCCAGAGGGCTGTCAACTGGCAATCGTCTTTCTTTCGTACCTCGGAATAAGACCATATCCGTGGATTATCGAGGTTTCGAATGGACATTGGGAACTAGATCCACAGGTACTAAAGAAAATAACAACTGATGTTAGCAACCCGAGGAATTGAAGCCAACAGTAACAACTATTCTGTATTTGGATAAATCAATTCAGCCCAGCCGTTTCCGATTTCTTTTCAACTACACTTTGCATTGAAGTTGCTCCATTGATAAAGCTGAAGGTCATCCTCACGTTCGGGATGGAAAAATGATTGGTTTCTCTTGGCCACCAGCGAATTCAAGTGCCCTGACGGATGTCCCGTGTAACAAGTAGCCAAAATTTACCCTTGCCGCCATACACCCACACATATGTATACAGGCGCATTTGAGTAGTCAGCGCTCTTTCTCGCTTTCTCAAACCTCGAGCCGGGTATTTCTTTTATCCCAGCGTCAAGCGAGCGTGGCAAGCGAGAGGGAAAGAGCGTAGAGAAGTATTTCGCCGCTCCAGAGAGAGAAAAAAGCGAGGGAGAGAATGGGGGAGTGGAAGAGAGCGAGAGAGAGAGATGGATGAAGATAAAACGAGAGTAGGAGAAGAGGAAGCGCAGCAGGGAATGCCAGGGCATTAAGTATTCCCGTTGGGTCGGGTACGAACTGGCGTGTCCCGTGCACGGTCGATGCTGAGCTGGGAGTTGGAGCTCTCTCTCGTGAGAGCTGCTCGGCTAGCTCGTTGGTGGTGGCGGTGGTGGTTCCCGTCGTAGCGCTCACGAATCTCATCCCCTTCTCCTTCCTTCCGCCTTCTGTCCCACTCCTGCTCCCTACCGGGATGTCGCGACGCTAGGGGTGAGATGGAGAGAGAGAGAGAGAGAGTGGGATGGAGGGAGTGAGAATGAGAGGGAGAGAGAGAGAGAGAGAGGGAGCGATAATACATAGACCCGTCCGTATATGTATACCCGTACAGACCGAGGGTGGAGGAGGTATGCTTGGTGGTCGTCGAAGTCGAGTGGAGGAGGCAAAGAAGGAAGAGAAACTCACGAGCGGAAGAAGGGAGCCGGAGCGGTGGAAGTCTGGAGTGGAGGGGATGAGCGCCTGCGCAGAAGTGCTCGGAGTCGCGCAGCGGGAGATGAGTGGGGAGTCGAACAGTCGCAGTCGCACGCTCAGCACGCTCATATGGCTTTCTCTCCCTCCTACGCTCGTTATCGCAACCCCCTCTCAACACGCCTGCTCCCCACTACTCTCACGATCCCCACCACCGTCCCGCGGGCGCACCCCTCGCGGATACGCGTACAGGCTCACTGGAGTCTCTCTCCCTGTCGCTTCGTCTCCCTCTCGCTTGCTCTCACAGGACAAACCTACCCCTACGCTTACTCCTACCCCTCCACCCACGCTTCTCTCTTTCTCTCCCACTCTCAATATCTTTCTCTCTTTTCTCTCTCTCTCCCTCCCTCTCTCTCACACTGTCTCTCTCCCTCTCTCTCTCTCTCTCTCTCTGTCTATCTCCTTTCTCGGCTACGGGCGAACTGCCCGGGCATCCCACGGTCGTCCCATTCCGTTCTCGGCGCCACAACGTGTAACATTATTGTAAACCTCGATAAAACCGGACAGAAACGCACGACCACCTGCCCGATCGGTTTTTTTTTCGTGCTGCCTCTCTCTCTCTCCTCCGTTCTCTCTCCCTCTCTCTCACTCGGTCACTCTCACTCACTCTCTCTCTCCCTCTCTCTCTCTTTCTCTCTGTGTGTCTCGCTCTCGCTCACGCTCTGCCTCGCGCGCGCGCGAGCTTTTTCCCAGTCTCGTTTGACACTGCGAATCGCAACGGTCTCCGTCAAAAGTCCGTCGTGCTCGCGTCATCTTGCCTCGTCGACAACAGTTTTTTTCCTCTTTTTCTTTCACCACAGAAGGAAGGGAAAAAGGGGGCAACGCGAGAAAAAAATAATAATCGAAGAGACGCCAAGTAGATGAAACCCTCGTGTGGACAGACCGGGTGAAAAGTCACGAGAGAGGCAGTTTGTCGTACCTCGCTGATATCTCGATACTATTCGCGAGAGAGAGAGAGAGAGGGTGCCCGTGTGTGTGTGCGTGCAAAAAATTGCTCGATCTTTCACGTAATAAAGTTGCCGAGGCGAGAAAGAGGGAAAAACGAAGAAAACAAAGGCGACAACAACAACAACAATAATACGAAAATAAAATCGCAGCCCAGCTTGGCACACGGAACACAGCGATAACGTGAAATATAAAAACGATATATACGAGCAAGGAGCAAGTATAACAAAGTGTCAAGGGGGTGAGAGAGAAGGAGACACACACGTGCGCCCATCAGGAGCACAGAAATACGTACGAGAGTGCGAGAGATTTCGATAAATACATCGTACGCACTCGGTACACATAAACACACGCCTACGCACTAATACACAAGCACACGGAAAATTTAAGGGTGGAATATCGTGCCGAGAGAATCAGATACGCAATCACGAGCTTTCTCCCTCTCTCTCTCTCTGTGTTGTTTATTTTTTTCGTGTGCTTTCGATTGTGATTGAAAATATAATAATAACAGTTATAATAACAGGAAGTGGGATCGAAAGGCTCCGCCGGATTTTCTCTTCTCGTATCGATATAACGATAATTGTAATAACGGATAAAAAAAAAAGGAACAACAATAATTGGGAACAAAGAAAAATCGGGACATTGTCGAAAGTGAAGTGTTTGCAGTGAAGCGACAGGTGAAAGCTGTCATCTCCAAAGTATATACACATACATACATATATATATATCCAGCTCTACTTATATATATATATATATAGAGCTGTGCGCGTATGAATTGATATTGTTCGATAAATACGATATTAATAATTACGTGATATAAAGAAGTAAATTCGCAAAATTTGACGATTCTCTCGCTACCGTGAGAGAATTGTTGAGTCGGCCTCGAAACGACGCCGACAAATTGGTACTTGAACGGTACTCCGTACCAAGAAAACAACTGTCAGCCAAAGGTTTACACCACGGCGGTCACCACGTACATCACACCGCTAATCACCTCTGAAAAGGTATGATCTTCGATAACGAATTTATTTGAGCGCATCTGATGCTTTCGTTGAGGCGTAATGAAATTATTTATCAATATTTCGGCTATGCAAGTTTAGAGGAGAATATTAATGACGCGACCACTAATGAGGTAATTCGTGTACTTGTTTTACTTTCGTCTTTTTCCTTCATCGAGAAGGCAAGGTTTTCATCGGTCTGTGCATTACAGGACACTTCCCCTCGGATTCTGAAGACCCGAAGAACGAGGCGCTACTTCATATTTCGAATTAAAAAGTCACTGAAAAAAATCTCAAAGCTGTTTTACAGTTGAAGTTTCAGATATTTTTTTTTATTATTTCAATTAAGGGGACTTCTCACTTTAGACGCTAAAAAAGGCGTTTTTCCTTAATTTTTTGGATATGTTTATATTATATATATTTATATAAATGTTATTACACTTAATAAATACACTTTCGAAATAAATTTAAAAAAAAATTTAATGTATCAAAGTCACTATTTATAAACGAAAATGGTAGTTAAAAAATGTCCTAAAAAATGATAGGCCTGCGCTGTTGATGAAATCTCGGATGGATCATCCGCAACACAAAAATCAAACGGTTTTAGATGCAGTATGTTAATGGCTATAGTACATATCATACGATTTTTGGTACATGCAAAAATAAGAAAACGGCGGACATTTTTCGAAAAACACATAAAAACGTGTTTTTCACCATTTTTGGCAAAAAAAAGTAAATATCAAAATTTTAAAAAATCCTTGATATGCGCTTTAGCTATAGTTGTAAAGAATATGTGGTTAAAATTTCATAAGGATCGGTTCAGTAGTTTTGAAGAATTTATCAACAAGCCGTCGAAAAACGTTGTTTCGAGAAAAACGCATTTAAAAATTGTTTGGGTTAAATCAATCCGTAAAAAAAAAAATGTTAATGTATTTCGAAAAGGTGGTTATTGAGTGTGATAACTTTTATTTCAAAAATATCATGAAAATATATTTAAAAATATCCTATAAAAATATCCTATAAAAGAAATCATGAAAACAGCCATTTTTAGCGTCTAAAGTAGGAAGACCCCTTAACATTATCATTATTTTTAATACTTATTTTATTCAATTGATTTGTGCGACCGATAATTTTGGTCCATTCGCTTCGAGGTGATTCTCAGAAAATTAATAAAACGTTTCAGCAGTAAAAAAAACAAACAAAAGTGAAAAAAGATTCCAACGAGGTTAGAGAAAATGTGTACAATTTTTTTTAACATTTAAATTTACGTCCAATTTCTCTCAGCCGCTGAAAAAACGAACTCGCATCTCTAAGTTTTCAATAATTTTGTAGTGCCGCAGAATTGGATTTCGGGTATTATGCGAATGGAAAAAAAATGGTAAAACGATTGAAGAATTTTTTTTATTCTATGTCCGTCTAGTACGAGACACTTCTACTCGGATAGTCGGTCCGGTCGCGGTGGAAAATTGCGGTTTGTCGGTTGTGTTATGAGAGCCCTCGGTTTTGACAAAAGACTCCATCATCCCTTTTGTTGCTACCCTGTAGTGATCTGCTTTTTATCTTCTCCTCATCCCCCGTATTCATCTCCCTTTCGCATCGCGTCTCGTTAAGCCCGAAATCTCATTTTCATCTCGCGATTTTTTTGCTCGTTTTCGCACGAGGTTTCTCGCGCTCGCGAAGAGCTCGTTAAGGATGAACGAGCCAGAAGAGAAAGAAGTGGAAGTCGAGAAGGCGCGGGCACAGAATTAATGGAAATAAGATATTCCTTCCCAGTCCCTTCTTCGATGGTTACACGCACATACACACACACACACACACACACACACACACACACACACACACACATATATATACATAATTTCCTGTGTATATATATATATATATATATATATATATATATATATATATATATATATATATATGTGTGTGTGTGTGTGTGTATATATATATATATGTATGTATATATATATATATATATAGCTAGAGGACATTTCAAATCCATTATATCCATCCTATGTTGACTGTTTTGCGTAACACAGCTACGAGTTTTGAGGACGGCCCTGAACGTTTATTGAACGAAGCGTTAATTTTGGAGTCTAGACGCCCCTGGAAATTTCCTATATACAAATAGGCTTAAGTTTATGTAAAGGTGGTTTTAAAGGCATTGGCATATGATAAAAGGGTAATATGCCCTATACCCCCCGCAAAGTCGAAAATAAGAATCCCCCATATATATATGAGACATTCTACGCCATTTCACCTAGCCCGTGAACCCGACCATTTTTGGTTTTCCTGATTTCCTTTTTGCAAAGTTGTACGGCATGAAAGGAATATCCACACCATTTTTTTAGATTTTTACCTCTTTTCTTTCAGGAGTATGAATTCTCCAAAAAAATATTGCTTTCGGAAGTGTTTGGAAATGTTTAAACGCTGATAACTCCTGAACTAAATGTGATATCGACAAATGTCACTATATAATTTTTTTTCATTTTGAAGCATACTTTCGTTAAAAAATATGGAAAAATGTTCAATTATCAATGTCGACGTTTTTTTTGCTTCTGAAGTGAAAACTATTTTTTTAAAGGTGTGACTTTTTTTATTTTTTTCAAAAAAAATTCTAAAATAGAGTTTCTCATTCTATGGTTTTTAAGACTAGTCTCATTGTGGGCCCATTTTTCCTTCTATTTTTTTTAGAATTAATCATATTTTTTCAGAAGATTTTTATCATTTAATCTCCAACAATGCAATTAATGATTTTGTGATGTCCAATTCGGCTGAGTCAGGCCTGAAACCCTTTATTTTTTATTTGTTCTGAATTTAACCGAAAACAATTATTTTTATTTGAAATAATTTTTTTTCACGCCCCCGTACGTGGAATCAGGAAGACAAAAAATGGTCGGGGTCACGGCTTAGGAGAAACGGCGTGAATATATATATATATATATATATATATATATATATATATATATATATATATATTTATTTATTTATTTCACCCCGTCTTTCATCGAGTGTCAAAGTTTATGAATGCAACCTCGTAAAGTATGATCCTGTGATAAGCTCGCGTGCTGCATATCAAGCTCCAATATTTTGTTCACATAAAATATCATTTTTAATTCGAAAGGAAGGCCTGCAAGTAATGGAGCAAAAATACGGAAACAATTATAAGAATCGAGGAAGTAAAAAAACAAGTGTCCCTCGGTGAAAACGAAAAATGAGACAAAAGTGTGAGTCACAATAAGAAGAGAAAAACAGCTATTCCGTCTCTCGGAGGGAAAGCATCGGAGTGTTCCATCACCGCGTAATCCGGGAGACGGATAGGGATCGATTTTTCGCGCTTGTGGAGGAGAAAAATTCTTGCACACTCGACCAGACGGGACAGAAGGGTGGTTCACCGCAGGGATTAAAGGAGAAAATCGGTTTTCTCGTGGTTGCCTAGCTGTGCGAATCCGAGTAATCAGTCGTTGCATCGAAGCGACAACGAGACGGACGATGAGAGAGAAAAGAGAGAGAGAGAGAGAGAGAGAGAGGGAGTTACAGCTTCCTCCTACAGATTGTGGCGGAATTATTCACTCTCGTACGTCGAATTTTCAACTTATCGATAAAAACTCATTCGTAACTCATATTATCGATTACATTTTCAATTCCCAAGCTTCCCGCAAACGCTTCGCAGGGCGACAAACGAAGTGTCATTGTTCATTCTTGTTTGGTGAAAGTCTGAAGGTGCCGAAACAATGAGGAGGAATATACCTTTGTGAGGGCAAAATCAAGGGTCATTTTTGACAATTTATTTAAGAAAAACAAAACAACATTTTTTAATTCGGTTTTTTTATACATGTTGGTACAAGTCTTAAAGGAAAAGAAATTTTTTCAAAAATTATTTCGAAACAAAATGGCGGTGCAGTAGTCGATGAAAGAAAACTCCTTTTTTCATAGTCCTCGCCTACGGGCGTATTCGCCCAGCTCATAATTTTCAAGCTAGAACAAAAAACGAAAAATATTTTGAAAGTAGATATAAAAAACTAGTCCAGTACGTAGGGGTTTTTCAAGATATCGAATTTTAAAAAAATGGCGTCAATATGAAAAAAAATGTTTTTTTCGTAAAAAAAAATCGGTCGAATATAGATCACAAAATTTTCAAATTTAAACTTATCGAAAAAATCCTACGTACTGGACTAGAAAATGTTGTCAAGAAGCTTCAGTTAAAATTTCTATTCAATCGATTGCAAACTCGAGGCGCTACGCATACGCCCGTGTCTAAAAATATCGTTTCGAGAAAAACGCGTTTAAAGTTTTAAGTACTGCAAAATCATGGAAATTTCGTGTTTACCTTTAAGGCGTTACCCCCACTTGTAGCGCAAAAAAAAGTCCTTTTTCGTGAATTTTTTTAAAGAAAACTACAAAACTTTTTTAATCGATCAATATACCATCTTAAAGAACACATCTTGAAGAACTTTCAGTAATTTTTTTATTGAAAAATATTACATTGTTTGGTGGGAAATGGCCGTCAATGAAATAATGTTTTTATATACACGGTTTGCGGTGACCAACATTGCGGCGAAGTGGATCATCTGAAAAAAAAAATGCGGATGGATTTAGTCAAATATAAGTATAAACTAGTCTTTAAACGAAGGATTTTAAAAAATATTCATTTTTCACAAAATGGCGGACAGTCAAAGTTAATGGTTCGATTTTGACGAAAAAAACGGCCGTTTTTTGGCTATGAAACGGCCATTTTTTTCGAAAAAAAAAATCGAACGATTAAAGACTACATTTTTATGTATTAAATAAGCCTGCAAAATTTCAAGAAGATCGGTTCATTAGTGTTCGAGTAATCTTGGTCACCGACTTCAGAAATGCCATTTTGAGAAAAACGCGTTTAAAGCTTCTCTTTCAACGCTCTTTCAACGCGGATTCTTCTCTTTCAACGCTCATATCTCAGTGAATTTTGTTCGGATCGACTTGAAATTTTCAGAACATATTCTCAGATACTTATACTTCAAAAAAATGCAATAAAAAAAATCGATTTTTTCAAAATCGCAAGTGGGGGGAACCCCTTAATCGGCGATGCCTGGACCATACAATTGTCCTTCTAATTCAACATTTTTGGATAGTTAAGGGACGTTTAAAGCCAATAAAAAAATGCAAAAAAATGTGCAAAGGTATATTCCTTCTTAAGAGGGAATAACACCTCATCGCGGTCGGTATGGTAGAACAATTATAGATTCCCAAAAATCTCTGAAACGGCTCTTCAGATCCCGTCGAAATTTTGCCAAACGACGTCAAATAGATAGACGAACAGCTGTCTTCTCCTCAAATTTTCTGAATTTGAGGAAAAAAAACTAGATTGGCTTATCATAAACCAATCTACATTTTTTTTCTCAAATTCAGAAAATTTGAGGAGAAGACAGCTGTTCGTCTATCTATTTGACGTCGTTTGGCAAAGTTTCGACGGGATCTGAAGAGCCGTTTCAGAGATTTTTGGGAATCTATAATTGTTCTACCATACCGACCGCGATGAGGTGTCATTCCCTCTTAAGGGGCTATTCTATTGTGACGGGATGAAAAAAGCGTATATTCATTATTAGCATTTTTCAACTCTATTCCATCATAGAATTGATATCCAATTGGTGGTAAAGTCGATTTTCACTTTGTCGACTCAGTGCAGCGCTTCAAAGTAAAAGCACTCGCTCTAGTACGGCTACCCGCTGCGCGTCCCTGGCAGCTGTTGGAATCAGCTGTTTTGAATTTATATCTGAGTATACACATATACACGTTCATCTATACATTTACTGTATAGAAGTAGTCTCTCTTTTCACTGTGTGAGTGAAAGGCTACCGGTTAGTATTGTATAGTATAGCATAGTAACCTTTAAACGCCTTTTTCTCGAAACGACTTTTTTAATCTGGCGTTGGTGTTTTCGGAAGAACGGCTTAATCAATCGGACTAAAGAAATTACTGCATATTCAACATATGTATGGCTATCGCTCGAACTAGAATTATTGAAAAATATTAATTTTAAATTAGACTTTCGCCCGAATTATGACGAAAATTAACGTGTTTTTCGAACACTTTTGCAAAAAACGACGCCATTTTGTTATTTTGCAATATAAACTAATAATCCTAGTTCGGGCGATAGCGACACACATACGGATTAAGATTCTTTTTGAATTTTTTGTTTCCGATTACGTGGAGAGGGGAAATTATCAACGTCAGCAACATACTTTTTTCATGCCTTTACACGATTAGAAATTGTTGAATAAATATACATTTATATGCAACAACAAAAAATTGCTTTCCATTCTGTAAGAGTGTATTTTTAAACGAAAAACAAAAGTTTGTACCGATACAGGCAACAGTTAAAAAAAATTATATTGAAAACAGCTTTATTTGACGTCTCGGTAGAATAACCCCTTAAGTGGTCGTACGTGCGTAAAGATGCCGTTGCATCGATTGAAATAAATTTGTATTGTTTTAAGATATTTGCGAGTTGGGTTGGAAAATTCCGTTGGGCCGATCTCGATATCTCCATTATGACGTTGACGACAGCACTATGACAATCAACCAAAAGTGAAAGGAGAAAGGGTCGAACAATTTTCCATAAGTCCATATCGCTCATCGACTAGAAAACCGTCATAACACAAAAATACTGTTTTGAGAAAAACGCATTTTTTGTTCGCATTCGTGAGGCCACTGTGACGTCAATATTTATCTAAATTAGCCTGCAATGATTTTATTTATTGTGAAATTTATTAATCTTTCTGAGGGTTATAAATAATACGTGGCCAATCTCAAAGCACGATTCTTCTATGTAATGACAGATTTTTAGATAAGCGATATACATTCGAGGACCTGTTGAAATTTTTTTTTCAAACATCACATTCCTATGAAACGGCTTTATTCATCGCAAAGGATTGCGTATAAAATAAACAAAAACTTCAGTCAAAAATATTTTTCCGCCTTTTCAGTATACCTTTTTTTACTGCGCAAATTCGATATTGAAAGAGTTTACAGGTAAAAGTGAAGAAAAAAAAAAGTTTTTTGTGCGTGACCATGACGGGGAACCGAGTAAATTTTCGTCCTTTTCTGATGAAGAGTTTTGAGATGAGAAGTGGATGTGAATCGTGTGGGTGTATTTGCAGTCGCGAAATGATTAAATCTTCATCGCGTGCAATACCGAAAGACAGGAAAAGCTCGAAACAGGAATTAGGACCCTGTCGATTTCAATTGAAAGGGAAGAAGAGAAAGAGAAGAGAGAGAGAGAGTCTCTCTCTCTCTCTCTCTCTCTTGCTTTTCGTATCTCTCTATCTCCCTCTCTCGTCCTGTTAACATCGAAACCCTTTTAAATCGGAACGATCGTGCGATTCGAGTGTACAACTGTGTAACTGAGCATACACCCATGGAATTCTGGATCTAAATATATCGTCCCAGTGCGTTACAGTCCGGTCGTCTCGGACCGTCGAATACGCGGTGAGAATTCTCGTTTTAGCCAATACGTATATACGATTCAACGTGTGTGTATACTACACGGTATACGGGACCTTTCTACTTGGGTCATCAATTTTTTCCAATCCTACATTCGTTCTTTCGAATATCCACTGCCACTCAAGGCCTTAGGCCACAGTAACGGGAATAAAATCATGTGCGAATTCAACCATTTTTTCGTATGAAAAAGTGATTCACTCATAAAACTAATTACACATCTATTTAGTATGAATATCAAGCTGTTAGAAAAAATATATATATTTTTTATGTACAAAATGGCCGACTACTAATATTTTCTTTCGTTATGTTTTTTTAGGCGCTCCGCGGCGTGACATTTAGCATCCACAATTTTTTGCCTAGAACAAAAAACTAAAATTCTCGTCAATATATATCAGAATACCTAGAGAAGTACGTAAGGAATTTAAAAAATATTGTTTTATTCAAAAGTTGTGTATTTGAACTTAAGAAATGCATTGTCAGTGACAAATTTCGTTATAACTGCTCATAAACTGCTCATAAAATGAAAAGTTTTCGATTAATCAAAAATTCCGTACGTACTTCTCTGCAAAATGCAATTAGGAACATAACGTTTAAATTTGAAGTAAATCGAGTGAAAATTGTTGAAGTTATTTGTCACGCCAATTGGAAAAAAGCTGTTCCGAGAAGTTTCGAGTAGTCGGCCATTTTGTATATCGAAACAAAAATTCTAGCAGCTTGATATTCATACTAAATAGATGTGTAATTAATTTTATGAGTGAATCACTTTTTCATACGAAAAAAATGGTTAAATTCGGACATGATGTTATGCCCGTTACTGTGGCCTAGGGCCTTCATCAATTGCAATGATTTTCTCCAATCATGAGAATTAAACCCATTCTCCGAAAAAATTTGACGGAAATATTTTCGCCCAGTCTTATAAGATGACCTAATTTTTATCTGGTAAGATTTTTTGTCAGAAAAATAGTCGAATATTCTTCGAGAGGTTTTGCTTGTGGCTGAAAAGTCTGCAAAATGAAGATGAGAAAAAATATTATATTTGCAAATCTTTTGAAATAAAATTCCGATAACGTTGAATGAAATTCGTACGTAAGGGCTGCGAAAAACAATAATTGGGGGTCTGAAAAGATGGTGTATTCTTTAGCGATGGGATAGAATGCCCCATGTATAGAGACACGTGTGTACAAGAGGGTGAAATAGAGGCATTTCAGCAAGTTCTCTTTTCTCATTCCACTCTCCTTTCATCCCTCTTTGCACCCTAACCCTACCGACAAACGACCGAAATGCAGAAGTAGGTTGACTCTGGACTTTCTACATCCTGCTCTACTCGTACAGTTTTGCCATTCTCCCCTATCTCTGTTTCTTTCCCTCCCGTGCTTTCGGCCCTGTCACATCTTCCTTTTCCTCTCCGTACTCGATCCATCCCACCCTTTACTCGTCCTTAGCATCGACAGGAAAATCCTCATCCCTTACAAACAATCCCGCAACTCTCGCGACTCCTTTTCCTCCCATATGCCGTCATTCAGCTTCATCGTTGTCGTTTTTCTCTCTGCCCTTTTGCACGGCACTCGATAGTCCACTCGATCTTCTTTCATCTCAATCTTTTCCATCCACTCGCCTGGAAGAAAAGATTCCATTTTTATCAGGATTTATACCGATTGGTAACGATGACATCGGTCTGGGCAGACATTGCGCCGATATCTTTCTTTGATGTAACTTTCGGCAAAATTGGACGAAATGATTTTTGCTATGTTGGCAATGTTTGCCATCCGAGCGTGGGAAGGAATATGCTCGTTTAGAATAATATCGATACTGTTTAGCTAAAATAAATAAACGATCATCAACGGGAAGCTTCA
Organism: Ophion ellenae; assembly: GCA_963210295.1. NCBI lineage: Eukaryota > Metazoa > Arthropoda > Insecta > Hymenoptera > Ichneumonidae > Ophion > Ophion ellenae. The sequence continues at coordinate 59,571,141 of OY723385.1, forward strand.
CATTTTTCTTGTGATTTAGGGCTTTGTGGAAATACGGAAATTTCGATGATAAGGCCGGGTTGACATTCCGAACTTTGAATGCTCCGACGGTTTAAAATTCCGAATTTTAATATTCTGCAATTCAAGATGGGGCCGGGTTCAAATTCTGAACTTTAAATGGCCAGAATGTTCAAAACTCCGAAAGAATATTGCCCTGAAAGATCAAAACTCCGAAAGAATTTTACACGAATGACCAAAACTCCGAAAATCTGAACACCGTCAAAACAATTCGGCTATGGAAGTTTTAAAAGTTTCAACATTTTCAATAAATCGACGAATTATTTAAAGGTTTTTTTTTACTAGGAAGTGGTTTTACGTCAATTTTGAAATTTGTCTAGACAATGTTATACGTTCTACATCATTTACAGTCAACTTTGAATGCACCGACGATTTAAAATTCGTCATTTTAATATTCCGAAATTACAAGGTTCGTCCAGATCATGCCAGCGAAAGTCTACAGAGTTGACTGTAAATGATGTAGAACTTATAACATTATCTAGACAAATTTCAAAATTGACGTAAAATCACTTCTTAATAAATAAAAAAATCTTGAAATAATTCGTCGATTTATTGAAAATTTTGAAACTTCAAAAACTTCCATAGCCGAATTATTTTGACGGTGTGAATATTTTCGGAGTTTTGGTCTTTCGTGTAAAATTCTTTCGGAGTTTTGATCTTTCGGGGTAGTATTATTTCGAAGTTTTGTGCGTTCTGATCATTCAAAGTTCGGAATTTGAACCTAGCCCCTCGATGATCAAGGACATCAACGAAATTCTGATACCCTAAAAAGTCAATGAGAAAAGATTTCCTGCTTTTCTCATTGAAGCTCATCAGAGCTTCCCTGCATTACTCATTGAATCTGAATGAGCCAAATGAATTAGATACCGCTTTAAATATATATATATTTTAATTCTCATATAAACGGCATGGCTGAATTGAACGTTATTATTACAGTTGAAAAGTGTGTAAGAGGCTCGATTCTGACAAGTAGAAGTAGCCTCTAAGTGCTCAGACCAAACGCAGAAATGTTATAATCATGACATTTCAACAAATCGGAAAAGTATCAAAAATTCATTCTGCTCTACTAACTTCATAATTATTTCGTGCCACATTGAGACATTATCTCGGGAACTCTGTGTCGTTTGTTTATCATTAGAACTCCCTCCAATTATCGTGCTCGAGGTGCGACACAAATTTACTCGCCGATGTTACGAAACGAGTGCCAAGACAGTTAGTACCATTGCGAGAGAACATAATGTAATTAACCATTCGTATAAGAGTCTCGATAACGAAGCGTCAACGAGCGTCGAGTGGGAATAAAGTCAGTGCAGACCTCATTCGAAGATATGCAAAAACCAAAACTCGAACTTGTTTCATTGTAACCAAATAAGTTTCTCTTAATTAAAACGAAAAAATTAACTACTTAATTTTATTGGTGAACTTTTAGCTGAACGGAAATTGCACGATTTGATAATCACTGAAAAATAGGCCGACTCGAATAATGAATCCAATTGAAACAGACGAGAAACAAACGAAGGTTCGTTTGGCTTAAAATACTTCGTACACATGAAATTAACGAGGTATTAAACTAGCATTATTTTGGTGCACTATATTTTTGTAAGTCCCGTTTTCGTCACTTTTTCATCTCTCGATGCCAGCAACATTTCCGTGTCGATCACCCAAATACAAGCTTCCTTTCCGGGCTGCATGACTATATTTCGATTGCTCGTGAACAAAAGGATCCAAATGGCTTGAATTTCATTATCAGGCTGTAGAAATAGCGCTCTTTCGATCGTTGGTACATAATTAAAATATAATGACCATACATTCAATACAAATTCGTTGTGTACGGGCAATTTGGAATCATCAATTCAATATTTGGCGCACCGTATTGGCTCCATATCCAACTATTTCCACCCGCCACATCATTGATTGGGGCCTCGGGTGGTTCCTCTCAGACTTCGAACTCTATGGATTTCACAGTCTATTCATTGACTCGGACAAAAATGATAGGAAATAATTCTAAATAATTAAACGCATTGTATTTTCGACGGAACCCAAAAATCATCGTTTTTTTTTTACGAAGTTCAAAATCATATAACGGTAATGTGAACGTGTGCAGACAAAGAGTAAAGAGATCAGGTTTTTTTTCAAGACAAGTCTCTTTCTTCGGGCTTTCAATAGAAGCCGACAAAAATAAACCCGAGTCCGAGAATTGGCCATGTTTGTTGGAAAACTGGCAACATTTTTCGCCGCCCTCCATAAATTTCATCTGAAGTTTTTTTTTTTCATCTCTTGGCGATAGTTACATTTTTTCAAGATTCATGAACACAATTTTCATTTATCGTTCCACATATAACAACGTAGAACATTCTTTCTCGTATTTTTCTCATATCGTCGTTCATTTTTGACTGAACGGGGTCATTCCACGTGACAGCTATTTTTTTCTCGCTTTTTTGAGACTTTCTTTTGATGAACCATTGAAACACGCTATCTCTGAATTTTGACCACTCATTTATTAACATTTTTACAGTCCCTCAGAATTTTATCAAACAAAAATAACGAGTTGAATCGACTCTACACCGTTCGGAAGACACTCATGTGTAAAAGAAAGTTGGTTGACGGCTGTCATGATTCCGGAGGTTCTGCTCATCTAAAAAAAAAAATCAAACGGCATTTTAACTTGTTGACCTGAGGCTATCGCCGAAACTAGAGTAAAGTAAAAATGACGAAAACTGCATTTTTGGCACGGTTTTCAAAAGTTAAGTTCCAAGTGTCGTTATTTTTTTGTCGCCATTTTCAGCTTAAAAAAAACTATCGCAGATATCAGAAATATTCTAGTTTGGGTGAGAACTATAGATCTGCTGACTATACCATTAAATTTTTTGCGAAATTCGTTCAATCGTTTTTTAACTATCATGGAAGCCAATAAAAAAACAGTTTTGAGAAAAACGCATTTCAAAGCTCAAGTACGATTTTCACAAAGAAAATGTTGACTCACCACTAATCCGCCATGCCAAGTCCATATAAAACGCACATATGTTTTGCAATTCGTGCAAAAAAAAATCCCGATTTTTTAACCTGCCCCTGGACCTCGAAAAAATGTGATACCACTTGAGAATTATCGCTCGAAAGAAAACCCGTGTTGGTTGAGAGATCGCAGCAAAGGATTGATCTCGACGAATGAACGACAACGGCATTGAATTCACGCGCGGGCTTTTGAATTTTTGAAAGAGGCTCTGATGCCAAACGGAAATGGAACCCAATGGAGTGCTTTTGAGTTTCGTCCATTTTTCTTTTCTTTTTTAATCGCCAAGCAGGAAGTATCATCGGTGAGCAAAATTGAAGCGAAGTGTGCTTCTTTTCGCTCTCTCGTGATTTCGTGTCAGTCGTCTGGTCGTTCGCAATGAACGAAGCTCAGCGCTGAGTGAACGAGTCGAAATCAAAAAGAATAAAGAGACAGGACAACAAAAAAAACAAGGAGCCGAAAAGGTAAAATAAAAATAGAGCAAAAAGAATGAGAAGGAGAAAACGCTCAACTATCATCCCCGACATTAATGCGGATCAAAGGAAAAGCTCGGGGAAAATGGACGACGAGACACAAGGGGGGTTGGGAAACTTCGCGTATCCAGGCTCGCAGCTGATGCTCGATTCGTGAGCGCCAGGCCCGTGCCATTCCCGAGAGAATATGCTATACGTGTACACCTACCCACGCACACACACATACACATGTGTATATATATATATATATATATATATATATATATATATATATACACGTGTGTGTGTATGTATGTATGTATATATCTGACCCGTTTTCTCGTTTTTATCCATACTTCACTTACTCGGGAGCTTTTATCTTCGAGCTTAAAGAGTGACGCGTGATTTTCCAATATGTACCGGCAGAGAGAAAGCGAGAGATAAATGTATGGTGAGAAAAAAGACTGAGTGGAGATATTTCGAAGGGTTGATACGGGAGCATCGAGAGGGATGATATATAGAATTCTCAAGAGAGATCACGAACGTCAGTGGATCTAACCGTTCCAAGCGAGCAAAAGCGTTTGAATCTGTCGTTGACATGCGCGAGTTGTTTCTCCCTCAAGACGCCAAATCCAGTCTGATACTATGAGAGAAGAATCATTTTTTATAGATTTCTCCTACGTTCGAGTAAACTGCACCCTCGATTCTTTCCGAATATTCCGATTCTACCCTCTAACTAATGATGGCGCGATTTTCTTCGGTGAAAGGCAAAAGTGTATATAGTGGGTTAAAAAAAATATTTCTCCGTCGACTCAATTTGTCCTCTACCATTTATCTCGAAGATGTCCCCCGCAAGAGAGAAGGTAAGGTGGAATGAATTCGCCAAATTCTTGATCGAAGTAAGCGAAACGTTGAACAATGATGGATGACGTATGGGTCGAACTTTTTTCGCGAGCTCTCAGCCCGCCTCGAGGCTTGGGCATTTTGGACCCGATACAGCGGTTCCACCCCTCCAACCCCTCTTTCGTTAACCCTCAGCAACGTGGGGTGCCGAGATTCCCTCGTAATCCGATAAAGTCGCAACTCAAACAGTTTAAGTCAGGATAGCGATGACGCGAATCCCACAAACTAACCCTCCCTTTTATATGTTTATGTGTACGCACACACGCCCGGAGTTTCGTGTGTGGGTGAAGGGGAACTGCACCGAAAAGGTTCAGTATAGAATATTGAGAAGGATGCACCGTTTGGGACACTTTCGTACAGTGCGGATTAGAATTGGAACGGGAGGGTTACTTTATTAAAATAATAAATATATTGCGAAAGAGACCGGCATTATATGCAGGGTGTCCTGTTATGAATGGATAATCCTGCAACTGTCGATATGTCAGATCATGTCCTACTATATGCTGGAATTTCAGTTTAGTAAAAGCCCCAAGGTTTTCGAGATAAAAATCATCTGCTTTTGGTTTTTCGCATGCCATTTTTACAAATGACAACTTTTTTTACCCGGTTTGAAAAATACTCTTGGTTATTTGTTTTATCTAAAAAAGTCTTATTTTTAACCTTGAATATTGAGGAAACTTTATGAAAAAATATCGTATGCAGAATTTGCATATAAACCAATTTGAACATCTGAATTTGGGTGGGGATCGGAAATTCGAACGATCAATATTCAGGAGAACCGACATTTTTAATTCAGTAATGACGAACGTTCCAATATAGATAGATCAATTTTATGATAGTCTGTGAAATAGTTCATCGAAATTGTGAACGAAATCTCGAAGTTGATTTATAGCGAAAACAAATATTAGATTTAACAAAATAATGAGAGATAGAATATCGATTTGCCTGTATATATACTCCAAACAATTCCAGACGTCAAATCGTCGAATTGTAAATTATACGACAGTTTACAATTTCGAATTCATTAAAGCGAAGGACCAAAAAGTCGATCAGTTAAAATAGCGATGGGCCAAAATGGCGAACGGTCCGGATATCGAAAACTTGGGATCGAGCAATACTACTTGCGCTTCAGAATGAAGATGGCAGATGGCGTTAGTGGTCAGTCGGGTCAGGCGGCCATGCCATGTTCACCATTTAGATATTCGCCATTTCGGACCATCAATCATTTGCGTTTCTAAGATCTACACATTCGAAGTTTGTAGTCTCGATAAATGGCTTTTTACTATAGGCGGTATTACGAATATTAGATACTCACTCTTTTCTATTTCGGAGATATGAATGTTGTAGATTGTTCGAATCTGTATTTGTATGACTCAAACTGCAGACTATCTGAATATATGTTCTCGAATAAATAATCCTTTGGTGTAATAGATATTCGATTTCGTCATCGGTCAAAGGATAACATTTTGAATAATTTAACCTTCGTTATTTTGACAGTTCATAATTCTATCGTTTCGAAATCTTCGTCGTTCTATATTTGGTCATTCGACATTTTGTCCCCCACCCGTTATTGTTGATTCATATCATCTGTAGAAATGGCATGCGAAAAACCAAAAGAATATGATTTTTTTTCAAAAAATGACATAAAGCCCATAATCTCGAAAACCGTGGAACTCTTACTAAACTGAAATTCCAGCATATGGTAGGACATTATCTGACCTATCGACAGTTGCAGTATTATCCATTCCATACTATTACATGAACTATACATGATATATATATATTAAATCTATTTATAAATATATAAAAATCTATTTATAAATAGATAATATAGTAATAGAAATATAGTAAAATAAATAGATTTTTTTAAACAAAAAAAAATCTATTTATTCTACTTCATCCACCTATAGCTGAGAAAGAGTTGAATTTACGGGCTCGGCTTATAAGACTTTTTTGTAGCAAATTACTTTCTCTACATAGTTCTCATTAGAATTTTTTTCGATATATCTAATAGCTTAGGCGTTACAGTTGTTTTAATAGATATTTTCATACAATATTCACTTCAAATAATGATACCGCTGAAACGGTTGAATTTACGGACATGGCTGAATGAACTTTATTGCAAAGTATCATATTTCCTATGAGAACCTACTTAGAAAATATAGCGATATCAAAATTCGCGGAATGGTAACACTAATAATGAGAAAAACATTTTTTTCAATATTAATCAAATGGGAAACCTTCAATTTTGATTCGCGACCTCTAAATATTTTTGACAACACCCCCCTTTCACGAAACTTCGTTTTTGGGTACCAACTGAAGGTTTTCAGGCACGATGGGTCAAAAAAAAGTTACCCTGAAACGAATCACCCTAATATATATATATATATATATATATATATATATATATATATATATATATATATATATATATATATATATATATATATATATATATATATATATATATATATATTTATTTATCGTGTATAGTTCTTATAGTAACAACCCTTCCACGTTCATAACGTCAGCAACTTGCGAAAATGAAATTCCAACATTCACCGAGTAATGTACTTTAGTGAGTCTCTAAGGAAAGGAAATAAATAAATTTCCATAAATTCAATTGACACCGCTCTCAGATCTCAAATGGATTTTCCCTTTTCTCCCTTTCACGATCATCCCAATAAGATTCCACGATAGATAAAATACTCCGAGGATACTTTGGCCTCGCGTCCATATCGAAGAGGCAAAGAAAATTTCATTTTCTCCTCGAATGGGGTGGTTATTTTTTGTTTTGTTTTTCCGCAAAGTTGTATCACTTTGTGTTGCGCTTGCTTATTTTTTATCTCCAGTTTTCTCTTGTGAAATACGGTGATAGGAAAATTTTACATCGAATTTATAATTGAGGAGCATACTATTAGGCGAGGGAAAAATTGCTGATTTACGTGATTTTTTTTAAGGAAAGATGTCTACATCATTTTTGAGACTTACGGTATGTTTTGTTACTATTTTTGGCTGTTACATGGTATTTTTATTATTAATCTTTTAAGATGTCGGCGGGATTGATCTGAAATAAACCAGCGAAGATTTATCTTTCATTAACACTCTTACGCAGGATATGAACCAAGAATCAGGGAGAAGTGTTGAAAATCGTCTAAATAATACGCTTTGAAACAAAAAGATGGCATTTTCCGAGAGAAGAAAAATCGCTACATTTTGCAGTAAAAAAAATGCTTTTTGCTTTTAATGTTCAAGAACATTTAGTCTCATATTTTAGACAATGAGATTAGAAAGATTTATACTAAATTTCATCAGAATCGGTTGTTTAGTTTTTTAGCTGTACGTCATGCCAGTTTTAAAAATGCAGTTTAGAAGACCGTGTCAGACCTCCGCCATTTCTAAAGATTAATAAATTTTTAAAACACCATGTAACGGCCAAAAGTAGTAATAAAACATACCCTAACTTTAAAAAATGAAAAAAAGCATGCTTAAAAAAAACATTAAAGCCGGCTATTTTTTTTTCTCGCCCTTCAGGCGGTCTCCCCCCTTAATGATAAGAGTACAAAATATGTTTTATAAAGGTATAGCGTGTGTCCCCCGAACTCAAAACAAATTATCTTGTCCACACACATCATGTAATGAAAACAACCATGCGTTTGACAAGTTCTTCAAACTTGACATTAAATTCCTTCAAAACCTTTCTCCCCATTCAACCTCATTTTTTTTAAATAAAAAATGAGGAAAAAACGGAGAATTCGAAAAAAGTTTTTCGAAATCGAATTTTTTTTAAATAAAAATGAGAACAAATACTGGAATGATTGAAAGGACTTGCGGGAAAAGCCTTTTTCGAATCTTCCGTTAAGGGGTTAACCCCATTTGCGATTTTGAAAAAATCGATTTTTTTTATTGCATTTTTTTGAAGTATAAGTATCTGAGAATATGTCCTGAAAATTTCAAGTCGATCCGAACAAAATTGACTGAGATATGAGCGTTGAAAGAGAAGAATCCGCGTTGAAAGAGCGTTGAAAGAGAAACTTTAAACGCGTTTTTCTCAAAATGGCATTTCTGAAGTCGGTGACCAAGATTACTCGAACACTAATGAACCGATCTTCTTGAAATTTTGCAGGCTTATTTAATACATAAAAATGTAGTCTTTAATCGTTCGATTTTTTTTTTCGAACAAAAATGGCCGTTTTATAGCCAAAAAACGGCCGTTTTTTTCGTTAAAATCGAACCATTAACTTTGACTGTCCGCCATTTTGTGAAAAATGAATATTTTTTAAAATCCTTCGATTAAAGACTCGTTTATACTTATATTTGACTAAATCCATCCGCATTTTTTTCTTCAGGCGATCCACTTCGCGGCAATGTTGGTCACCGCAAACCGTGTATATAAAACCATTATTTCATTGACGGCCATTTGCCACTAAACAATGTAATATTTTTCAATAAAAAAATTACTGAAAGTTCTTCAAGATGTGTTCTTTAAGATGGTATATTGACCGATTAAAAAAGCTTTGTAGTTTTCTTTTAAAAAATTCATGAAAAAGGCCTTTTTTGCGCTACAAGTGGGGGTAACGCCTTAATTTATTTTTCGCAATTGAATGTGATTGTTGTAAGATTCGGGACTTTGTTTCGAGTGTTTCCGGTGATATGAGCGTTTGCCTCAGCGAGGTAACAGGTTATACTCGCTCGTTAGCCTTGAGTCACGGTGCCAATTCCCAGTTCCCTTTGAGACGCGAAAAGTAAGCGGGATAGGAAAGAGTAACGCTGACGAGGGAGAAACGCGAGAAGCACGAGCGTAAACCCATTCGCGCTACGATGGTCATAAGACCACTCGCGTTACGCATTTGCACACTACAAAATTGCGTCGCGGAACGTAATACGCGTTCCCCGGAGCAGATGTAAAACAAAACTATACGCTCTGCTCTTGTGCTCGCGTGATTTTTTTCTCCCCCGTCCTTTTCACCGTGCCCTCGCGCGTAACGACGCTTAGATGCAGGACCGGTTTTTCGAGACCATTCAAAAATCTTGAATGTCCTGTTCTCGTGCTCGGTACAGAGGGAAGGCTTCTTTTCTTCGCCCCGTCTTAAGATTTTTTTACTTTTTAAATTTTGCATTAAAAAAATGAATAAAAAATTCTCCTTACACGACGATTGTTATAGAATTAGAAAATTCTATAACAAAAATTGGAATATTTCAATTAGAAGAAGAAATGAATTTAAGATTAAGATAAATGAAAATTAAATTTTATTAATTAAAAAAAATTAGTCGAGCTTTGAATTAGAAGAAGGGGGAGAAAAAAATGGCCAGATTTTATTCTCTTACGGAAGGAGCACATTTGGAGAATTTTCGTGTTACGTCGAATGACTTCGGGGTTGAAAGAGGTTGAAGTAAAATCCCAAAGAAAATGTCACGTTTCATGCAATTCTTTCCGAGGACTTTCCAAAAACTCACCTACGAATTCGTGTCGAAGGTCCTTATAATCTTGCCCGAAGAAAAAAAAGGAGCACACACACACTTTCTTCCTCTTTTTCTCTTCTGGTTTTTCGATAAATAAGCGCGATGCGAAAAGCTTTGTTGCGCGCCGTCTCGAGGGTGTGATTCCAGGGGTATTTTTCCCGAGGGAACGAAGAGACGAGGTGTTGTCCCTCCTTAAGGAGAATCGGGAGATCCCATAAATAATGGTAGGGTCCGAAAGCTCGGAAAGCTCGACAAAGCGTTTTCCTGTTTTTGAGTATGTGTGTTCGTCGTAGAATATCTTTGGACCGCGTTGCCTCGTTGCCTCCAATTCTGAGAAACGTTTCCAGACGACCTTGTCATATGATCAAGAAGCACCGGGAGCTTTGCAGACTTCGCTTACGTATAGTATAGTATAGTAATACATCCATGTATTACTATACAAGTATAGTAATACATGGATGGAACCATGAGGGAGACCTCCCGGCGAATCTGTGTGTGATAGAACAGAAGAGAGAGACAGAGAAAACGGGAGGGAGAGAGAGAGAGAGAGAGAGAGAGAGAGAGAGAGAGAAAGGGATAGGGCTGCTGGACAGTGCGATAGCGGAGCCCAAAGGCACTTCAGGTCTGATCGACTGAGGAGCTTGGCCAAAGCGGTTCCTGATAACCCAAACACTTAACTCGTATGTTCCGGCTAACCATGCGGACAAAATTATTATTTTCAAAATCTTCCCCTCTTAACAAAAACAGTACATTTGCAAAGTCAAGTAGTTCATACAATTTGGTGTCATGTGGAATTCACCCACACCACGGGGCAGAAAAGCTAGTCAAAATGAATAACCAATAAGAAGACATAAAGCAGGTTATCATCAACCGCAAAGTGATAATGCTGGTATTAAAAATTAAGACTACCATCTGCTCCCATAACTATTCCCATCAAAATCGAAGAGTGACAAAACTCGACCTGGCACAACCTGCTTACCTCAATGCCCCCAGATGTGCCCTGGAGAGAGATAAATCCCTGGGCAGTGAAGGAAGAAGAGAAGAGAAACGTTTGGCTTGCATCCAACGTCCCTTCTTCGTATGTGAATGAAAAATGAACGAAGAGGGAGAGAAACGAGTATTTGGGGATGAAACCGTTCGTAACCCAGCAGGATGATAAGCGTTTTACTCAAGACCACTCGTCATGGTTCTCTCCCATCTGCCGTTCAACTTACTTTTACTCAATTTTCCCTCATCGGGTTGAGGCTCTCCTTAATCTTGCTTCCACCAACTACATCTCTTCCACCAACTACATCTCTTTTCTCTCCATCCCTACCACTCGCTCTTTGGCTCTCTCTTGTTGTGACCTCTTTCACAATGGAATGGAGAATTAATTGCGCAAGGCCTATCAGCTTTACGAGTCTCGCCAGGCTTTATTCTCCTGCGGCAATCGTGGCCAATCCCTTCTGCCATATCACTCTAATGCCAGCCCAATCCCGTTATTCTCAAATTACAGAATCGTGTTTGACCCAGATTGACCTTATTAGCAGGAAGAGAATTAGATTCTGACACACGAGCGTGTACAGTGTGCACGCGTGTAGACGAGGTGAGGCAGGGGGAGGGTACTGGGGGAGTTGCTTAAGGGACAAGGGTGTAGTCGAAGCTGTCGTTGTGATTGATTCGAACAATGCCGTCGGAATCTCCAAGGGCCCCCCGGCTATTCAACATCTTTGCAGGACGAACGTGCCAGCACGTTTCTGTCTTCGTTACGTTGGAAGGACACTGTGTGTACTCCCATCTGGCGAACCAATCGAGGGAAAGAGACACGCGCGGCACATTGGACGGAACTCGAGTGCAACCGGATCCCATGTCCAGCCAACCCGTAACAATTCAACCCAGACGGAATCGACTGCATGAATCTTGAAATTCTCAATTTCTCCGATCACAATGGGCGACCATACTCGTTACGTGCAACCTGCCAGGAGCGCCCCGTCGGGATGGAACGAGCGTCCGCTACCCTCTACCCATTCAGCCAATATCTTTGGAGACCTTTGTGATGGTTGGGACGTTTTTCGATCGAATCTACGGAGAATGCGGCATTGAGTCGAGACCATCAAAGATTGGACATCCAAATCTGAATCAGGAGGGCAGCAAAAAGACACCAAACGGACTGTCTTACTTGGGATGGCTCACATACACAATCTTTTTTCTTATATTTTTATCTCCTTTTTTTGAATTGTCTTTACATAATAATTTTTGCAGATTTCAATTCTCGATCTTCAAGGTAGTTCTGTAGGTACACGTATGAGCCAAAAGTTTCGGAATTGGAGGAACCAGCAGTGCGCAAACGCGAAATGGCTTCGCAAGACAAAATGGCGAGCAGAGACAGACAAAAATGGCTGCGCAGAAACACAAGATGGCGCCAGCAGGCGTGACGAATGGCCGTGGCGCTACAAATCCTCACAGGGAGTCACCCAGTGCCTAAAATGACGTGAAATTGATTACGGAGACATAAAATGGCCGCACATCACCAAATGGCCGACAGCGAAGCCACAAAATGGCCGCCCGAATCACCATAATCCCGCGCAATTCATTTTCTTTTCTCCACAAAGCATCTCAATTCGTCTCTCGCTGCTTCGTGAACCCTTGTATTCCATTATTGACCAATTCCATCAGATGATTTCGCACTTGTCTCGCAATGAAAAAATTCCAACTCGGCACACGTCTTCGTAAGTAAGAGTCTCCCAAACCACAAGAGGTTCCGGATAAGGAGAAGATAAAATGTCGGAGCTTGAAAAATACGAGAACGAAATCAGCGACGTCGTGCTCGCTAGACAGGCTCGGCAAATTCAAATACTTTTCTATGTTGCCGAGCTGTGTAGAAAGAGAATAAATAATAAGGTAAAAATAAGCTGTTCCTATTGAATAGATTTGCAAGTGGAAAAGAGAAAGATACGAAGGTGGCGAAGGGACAAGAACGAAAAAAAAAGTTGAGCTTTGGTCCGACTTGGATAAGCGTAGCAAGAGCTATAGCTTGAGGTTCGTAGATTGCAAGTTCGCAAAATCTCTTTTACTTCACCGCGAGCCCGTGCGGTACGACGTTGTCTAGCCAGCCCCCTGCGAGCGATGAAACTATAAAGCTACTCTCGGTAAGTTGTAAAATTGTAATAGCCTTCCGGTATTTACATAATACCGTGGCATAATAAGTGGAACTCTCTCGTTTCATATACTATTTACATATATTGCCTATATATATATATATATATATATATATGTGGAGAAAAGTAATTTTAAGCCTGGTATATCTACGCAACGTTGTCTAGCGTCACATCCGACTGTTTTGAGGACCATCTGCAAAATTTGTCTAACGAATCTTCAATTTTGGGGACTGGACTATCCTGGAAAGACTATGATGGAGTATATGTTCACATCCAGAGGCTGCTTTGAAGACATTGGGGCTGACATATGGTTACGTTTCAGGGCAATCATGTCCTCGAACACGTCTTCAAAATCACCTTTTGTATATATCAATATATATATATATATATATATATATATATGTATGTGTCGAGGATTTCTCATTTGCCTGCTCCTACAACACCACCACCCCTATTACTCTTCTGTGTGTGCGTTGTGCGAAGTCGAGGTCTCGAGCTTGGTCGAGAAACTGTTCTCCCGCTTATCTACTCTAACGACCGACGAACCACCTCCTGGATTATACTTATACGGTGTTCTCTTCTTCTTTGCTCCGTCCTATATGTCTGGTCACTCCGGAGAGAAAGCCAAATCCGCAGACATGGATATTTATTTATATTTTTTCATAATAGCTCGAAAAGATTTGTCGAAAATTGTTGCTGCGAATAAAAGGGCGACTGAGAGAAAAAATCAGGAATAAAAAACGAGGGCCTTGTTGGGAGAATAAATTTGCGAGGAAGTCGAAAACACAGCAGGCAAAAATGCAATTGAAAAAACCGAATGGGGAGTGTCAAATTTATTTTTACCAGTACTCTCTTTTTTTCTCGTGTTTTCCTTCCCTCCTGAGACAATTTGGAAAAAGAGCGAATGGGTTGGAGCAAATTTATTCGTGTAATTAAGGATTTAAGTTTTCTTGTGCCAATTGGACGTATTCTCTGTTGGTTTGCTCACCGCGCAAATAATTGACTTTTTGAGTCTGGCAAAAAAAAAAAAATTAGTACGTAATTTGTGTTCTCTCGTGGTCTTTTCTTCGTGTCCCGAAGGCGAGCAAGCGAGGCAACTGGTGGAAGAATGAGTCGTCCGAATCCACGTCGGGCAACAAGTATCCCGTTTTCTTGAATCGAGCCCTTCGAGTATCGAGGCTCGTGGCCCTCTCAACCCCTTTGTCACAATTCTCAATGGAATTTCGCGCCGTTTTTTCGCCCCTTCATCGCCCCAATCCAGCATATCATTCTTTTCTTTTATCTTTGTCTTCTGTATCGTATACTTTTTTCTCGTCCCTCTGTCATTTTATCGGAAAACACAAGAATAAGAATGCGAGGCAAGGCATTCTTGTGGTTGCTCGCGGTCTTTTGCAATAACATCCGTAATATGAAGTGTATTGTCGCGAAATTAAGGCGGGATATACATTGAGACAAGAAAAAAATAAGCAATATTGAGAAATTGTTTAGGGCGTTACCCCCACTTGTAGCGCAAAAAAGGCTTTTTTCATGAATTTTTTTAAAGAAGACTACGAAACTTTTTTAATCGATCAATATACCATCTTAAAGAACGCATCTTGAAGAACTTTCAGTAATTTTTTTATTGAAAAATATTACATTGTTTAGTGGAAAATGGCCGTCAATGAAATAATGTTTTTATATACACGGTTTGCGGTGACCAACATTGCGGCGAAGTGGATCATCTGAAGAAAAAAATGCGGATGGATTTAGTCAAATATAAGTATAAACTAGTCTTTAATCGGAGGATTTTAAAAAATATTCATTTTTCACAAAATGGCGGACAGTCAAAGTTAATGGTTCGATTTTGACGAAAAAAAACGGCCGTTTTTTGGCTATAAAAAGGCCATTTTTTTCGAAAAAAAAAATCGAACGATTAAAGACTACATTTTTATGTATTAAATAAGCCTGCAAAATTTCAAGAAGATCGGTTCATTACTGTTCGAGTAATCTTGGTCACCGACTTCAGAAATGCCATTTTGAGAAAAACGCGTTTAAAGTTTCTCTTTCAAGGCTCTTTCAACGCGGATTCTTCTCTTTCAACGCTCATATCTCAGTCAATTTTGTTCGGATCGAAATTTGAAATTTTCAGGACATATTCTCAGATACTTATACTTCAAAAAAATGCAATAAAAAAAATCGATTTTTTCAAAATCGCAAGTGGGGGTAACCCCTTAAACTAAGAAATAATTATTCTACGATTATCAAACTTTGGGTATACTTTAATAGTATATTTAAGTATACAAAACAATCTTTTTGTAATTAATCCATCATCAAAATGGCGGAACTGTGGCAGAGTGTTACAGCAAGGTCGCCGCGCGACTTGCAAATTAGCGTGCAGTCTAGCTTCCCGTAGACTTCGATTTGCAATAAAGTTCAAACATTTTTTCAGTTAGAACATGTATAGTTTCTATGTGACGGTATTAAAATGGAGAAAATGCAAACTTACGAAAATGTCACGCATTTACAAAAAAAATCAACATTTCACGCAACATTTCTGTAAAATGTGTATGAAAAAAGTCGATATTTTCAAATTTTTCAAAAAAAATTCTCGTCAAGTAGAAGGTACCAATATTATCAATATTTCTACCAAGTTTCAACTCAATCGGCTTAATAGTTTTTGAGCAATCCTGCACGCCAATTTCGATAATGCAGTCTTGAGAAATACGCGTTTGAAGTTCACGCCCGCTCCGAATCCGAGCGGTGAGGCACAGCGGTGACGGGCTGTAACGTTTGAAGTTTTTCGAATGTCGCTTTGAAACTTTGGAAAAATATTCTACATATATAGTTCTATTGTTTAAAGAAGAAAAAAAAAGAAATCGATTTTTTGATCGTTGCAAATGTATATCCCGCCTTAATTACACTGATATTTCTCAATACAAAATATATGTATTTCTTAATAGACACATTCGGAATAAAATATTTCACGATCACCACTATTTCTGTTATTATTATGTGTATTAAAATTACAATTATCGTTTTTATCGTTATCAATAATGGGACAGTTTTTATTTGTCGTTGTTGATTAAAATCTTCGCCAGGATTTCAATCGCTCTCTTCGGGGCCCCTCTGTATTGTTCGATTTTGATGATATTTCACACACCATCCGTTATTTACTTTTTTTCTTTCTCCCTTTCTTTTTATCCGCTGTGTAGGCACCGCGAGACGCGGGCGCAATATTTTTCAGCTTTTCAAAGTGAAATATCCTCGCTCCTTAGATGCGGATGAAAATCTGCGAAAGAAAGAGGGAGAAAGAGAGAGAGAGAGGAGAGAGAGAGAGAGAGAGAGAGAGAGAGAGAGAGAGAGAGAGAGAGAGCAAGATAGAAAAGGTGGCTAATCAGCGAAGTGTATGAAGTCTACAGGTTTGAAAAAGTATGGAAAGGAGGGTAGAGATCTCTGCACCCCTCCACACTTTCATGAGAAGGATGAAAATGCAATCGCGACTACCGAGATTTTCACGAAAATTAAATAAATGTCTCGGTCTCGCTCTTCACTTTCCCCTTCTCTTCATCCAGTCGCGAGTTTTTATTTCAAACTCTCCTCTGTCTCGTTCCTCTTTTCCTTTCCTCTCTCTCTCTCTCCCTCCCACCTCTCTCTCTCTCTCTCTCTCTCTCTCTCTCTCTCTCTCTCTCTCTCTCTCTCTCTCTCTCCAACATCTTCACTGTCTCCTACTTCGAGTTCTTTTCGTGTGCAAGTATCGCGGAGAGTGGCTCGTTGGCTTGACTGGCTCGAGTTACCGATTCCTCCCATTTTTTTTCAACCGTAAATTCGCGGCGAAGAGCCGAGGAGAAAAACGACACGAGACGAAGGAGGGACAGGGAGGGTGGAGGCAAGATTTCCCGCAGACTTTCCACGAGTATACGAAGAATCGCAAACTCGGGAATGGTTTTGTCTCCGATCTTGGTAAGAAATGGATGAAAAGAGAAGAAGAGAGGGGGAGGGAGGGAAGGAAATGAAAAAGGACAGCTGTGAAAGAGGAATGACTACTTATTCGAATGAAGACGGCTGCAATCGCTTATATATTTATCTGTGTGTGTGTGTATATATATATATATATATATATAGGCATGTGCGAGAGAGAGAGAAAGAGAGAAAAAAAGATACCGAGGCAGATAGATGGTAAAAGTCTCCAGCCAAGAAATTGAAGACGCTCTATTCAAGATTGGCTGAGGATTTGAAAGGAAAGGATCACATGTTGACAAAAATGCGAAAGATGTGGAAAACTTACAATGGAAGTTATATTGAACACTCTATGCAGGTCTTGTATGTGTATACAGTGGGTAAAAAAAGTATTTGTACATCTCACACGAAACTGTTGTTAATTTAGCTTTATTTTTTTTGTTCGTGTTTTCTCAAGATTTTGGTAAACAGACACCATGTATATTCAGGATAAGCTATCGAACACAGAAACTTACTAAAGCATTTTATTTTTTTTCGAAGGATAATTTGAAAAATTCGACGTGTACAGACATTTTTCTTACCCACTGTATATTTATATATATAGCCGCATGTATATATTCATTCAGATCAATGTAAAGTATTTTATTGCAGCATAAATGAGCATCACTGTGCGTTTTCAAAATGTCTCTTTTTTCAATAAATATTCCTGACGATTCGAGAGCACGCCAATGCAAATCCGAATAACCCTGGCATAAACTGTTCAGACAAAAAATATTCAATCGAACTTAATGATTTGAACACCGTTCATTTTTTCGTGAAGCATGGGGGATATTACGGTATCTGTGGCCCCTAATTCTGACCACGCAGCCATCATATGTGACCCAAAATAAGACTTTTTTGAGGAGTGGTAAAAATCGAAATTTGATCCTTAAGAGGTTGATACAGGGGTTTTAAAGTTTGTATGGGACATCATATTTTTTTTGACAGATTTGCTTGAAACTTGGTGTACATACTCTACAATACAAATAATTGAACACGTATTTCTGCATTTCCTAAAAGTGGACCCTTAAGAGAGTTAAACGGGAGGGTAAAAGTTTGTATGAGACAACATATTTTTTTGTCAGATTTACTTGAAACTTGGCATAAATACACTCAAATACAAATAATTAAACACATATTTCAACAATTTATGAAGTTTAACCTTTAAGGGGGTTAAACGGGAGTGTTAACGTTGATAAGAGAAAACATATTTTTTTCACCAGATTTACTTGAAACTTACTAAATTGATTTGATATAGAACACTAGATGTTTTCCTCTGTGTTTGGTGCGTGTAGACACTCAAGTAGTACTTTTTTAGCCCCTTAACTGTGTTTGTTTCAGTTGGCATAAATATACCAAACAAATACATGTGTAATTATTTGTATTGGAGTGTATTTATACCGAGTTTCGAGCAAATCTGACCAAAAAATATGTTGTCTCATATAAACTTTGAAACCTCCGTTTCACCCCCTTAAGGGTCGAACTTCGATTTTTACCACTCTTGGAAAAAGTCTTATTTTGGGTCAAATATGAAGACTGCGTGGTCAGAATTAGGGGCCACAGATATCGTAATACTGCCGAAGCATGAATTTACAGTCGTGAACTAGTGGAAT
Organism: Ophion ellenae; assembly: GCA_963210295.1. Classification (NCBI taxonomy): domain Eukaryota; kingdom Metazoa; phylum Arthropoda; class Insecta; order Hymenoptera; family Ichneumonidae; genus Ophion; species Ophion ellenae. The sequence goes on from OY723385.1 coordinate 59,589,751, forward strand.
TAGTTGTGGAAATTTTTTATGGAAATTACCTTTGTGATGTTTACGGAGAACTCGTATATTCTGATACGTTGAAATGATGCTGTAATGTTTTTATTTTAATCTATAATGTTTCTGCTCAACATTTGCCTTGATGAGCCTACTTTGATAAGAATATAAAATATAAGTGATGGTATGGTAAAGATTGTCGATAAATGCGAAATTAAAAAAAAATTGAAAACCGTCAAGAATTAATTTCGCTCGGGTATTTCCGTCCACAAAAGCGTATAATTCTTCCCCCCCCCCTCTCTTTCTTTTTATTCTCCTCTATGCACAATAGAGTATTAGTTTAAATTATTTCATTAAAAATAGTACTAGCAATACTTAAGACAATGATTGAGAAAAAACTATGTGAGCATAAGATCGTTTGGGTTTTGGTTTTGGCCTTTGACGATTGGGTTTGGTTTTGACGTTTGTAATGTATTTATCGGAACGGTGCCCTTAGGAATCTGAAGCTCCAGAGCAGGAATTAACCAATGCTCTCTGTCTCTTTCTCTCTCTTGCCCTTTCCTCCTTATATCGAAAATAAAATTTCCATTCCACTTGCAAGCGGTTAATATTCGCTCTTCGATGAAATAAGCACACTACGTCGAACCGTCACAAGTAAGAATGGTTTTTGGTAAAAAAAGAATCGGCGGCTGTTCTTCCATGGTATTTTAATCTGAAAGGTTTTATCTGAGTCTGTCCCTGATTACGTGACTACATTGTTCGGACCCATCGATCCGGGGTCACGGAGATGGTCGCGGCTGCCTAGTGCCATTTTTACCATTCCTGTTCATCAAACAGTCGGGTACAGACAGTCGTTTAGTATTTCTGATTGCTATTTCTGGCATTCCCTGCCGATCGAGGTTTCCACGGTTCCCTCTTAAGGCACTTAAAAAAGTGCTATTCGCGTATCGACTTAATTCGGAAGCTTAAATGCTCTCCTGTCATCGGCACAGTGGTTAGAACGTACTCTATAAATATCGTCTTTAGTTTGGCCATTTTTATTCTACTTTCTTTTTTATATTTTTTGCTTTAAATACCTAACATGTATTATTTTTTCTTCTCCATTGCATCTTCGATTTTCTGTACCCGAAATTCCTACGTAGTAATGTCATTATCTACTGTCAACTTTTCACAAGGGACCTCCTTTCTGGTTCAATATTCAATGGGATTGCTTTGTACACTTTATATCTCTAATCTCTTCGTTCACGTGCTTTTTAAGACCTTGCGTTCATGGGCCATCTATTGAGGGCTGCACGAATCTTTGAGCCATACTATAGTGTTCCTTCTAGCTTCCCACGTCAATCGCAAGGAACGTCACTCAAGCCTTTGATTTTGTTGAAATTCAGATATGTGATAAAGCATTGAAAACTATTAGACACGGATTTTTTTTTTGTCGGCGGAGAAATGGCTTTAAGGGCGGAAACCACCCCTCGAAAAAAGACGTGAGGGGTGATTTTGCAGTATCACCCACAAGCAATCCACTGATCTGAATGAAACAAAAGCCAAAATTCTTCTAATGTTAAGCGATGAAAAACCCACTAAGGAAGTATTTTAAAATGTCAAATTAAGGGGTTACACGCCTTTCTTTGAGGGGTGGTTTCTCCCCCTAAATGCCGTTGTTCCGCCAATGAAAAAATACGTGTTTAATAGTTTCCAATGCTTCGTTACGTATATGAGTTTCAAAAAAATCGAAGGTGGACACTTAAGCGATGTTCCTTGTTACTCATGTCCAAGATGCCTTACTATCTCGATAGGCATCGAATATGAGTTAAGGTAAAAAAAACGGTTTTTCGAGAATTTTTTTAGAATGGAAAAAAACGAGTGAGCCCAGTGAACATGGAGGTATCTACCGAATCAAATTTTCAATTGTCATATATTTTTCTTCTCGGTGAATTAAGATAAAGCTGAAAAAATCGTGAAATGATAACTTTTTCCAAGTTTGATGAAAAAATGGGGCAAAAAATAATTTAACATGCTATACAAATTATTTGAAAAGACTTTTTCAACAACATTTTTAATTCATTTAGGAAAGACTTTCATACTGATGAAAATAAACTTTGGGTTGATTTTTAGTTTGGTCGTTTAGTTTTTTTGCTATCACGTCTGCCAATTTGGAAAAATCGTGAAAATGAAAACTGGAGAAAACGCGCTCCAAAGATTTCAATAGGAAGAAATATCAATATCAAATATCAATTGCTTTTCTGCTTTTGGCCTTGTAGCTTCGAAAATATTTACAATTGGCCTTTGTAACTTTGTAAATATATTCTTGAACAGTTTATCAATTGAAGCAATAGAAAAAAAAAACGATTTTTCGGACATTCTAATTCGGCTCCCGCCTTAAGCAATACTCCGCGAAAGTCGTAAAAATTAATTCATTCGAAGAATGGCACATTGCCTGAAGTTTGCGTTGTCGCAATGCACCGAAAACTGTCTTTTATATTTTCATTTCCTCATTTTCATCTTTTCGCAAAGACTTTTTGTCAGATTCAAAATCTAGATCTCTGAATAAGCGACTTAAAAAATAATCCACGGATTTTCCCAACGAAGATTAGCTACAACAAATTCCAGCAATTGAAAAATCATCATGTTCATTGCATTCCAACCATGCAAACTTCAATGTCACGAACGATACATATTTGTGTGTAAACTTCTGTACGGATTTGTTATTTTTATTTTCTTGTTATTTTTATTGCTTCGTAGCATTTTCACTCAATATTGTAATTCTTCGAATAATCTAAATGTGTCCCCCAGTTGCAATTACGGAATAATAAACTAATCGAATCCAATACTCGCACTCTCTCTGTCTCTCTCTCCCTCTCTCTTTCCCGCCGTACATATCCAAAATAGAAAATGTTGGTTGATAAGAGCCGAGAGCCGGCTTATAAAACGATCCTATTTTCGGAATTTCGCTCGAACTGGCACACCGGCGGCTATGCTCTCCCTCTTTCCTCATTCGATTTCTCATCCACCTGCCGTCACCATATTTTTTTGGCAAATTATATTATCTCCTCCTTAACATCCCTCTCTCTCCCCTTGCTTCCAAATATTGTCCCTTGGATGAACACGACGATCTTTTTTGCTCACGAACCCACCACTTATCAAACGACACAAGACATCGCGAAAACAATTCATAATAGTACACTCTGAACTAACAATGACAAAAACTTGGATTTGATGGAAAACGTACGTGGGACCAAATGGTCCCAAAGATTCCACCCGTCCATCGGCTTGTACTGTTTGACCTCCACCGTTTCAGGCTCTTATTCGCATCATCCTCTCAAAATGTAATTTTCAAGTCGAACAACCATAAAATCGAACTGTATGGTCGTTATTATGGTTTCTACGGTTCCCAATTCTCATGCATTTGGAGAGTTTGTTTCTTTGCTTTTGTAAGTGAAGTTGAAACCGGGACGCTTACAAGATATTTTCTCGATCCCCATCGACGTGAAAGGTCTTAGAAAAAGACGCCGTCGCAAAAATTCAACTCTCTCGCCCAACCACAGACTCACACGTCTATATATGTGTATATATATATATATATATAGTACGTACGCACCCTTTTGCCAAGGGAACTCGATACCTCGGAGCTTTCGCAACTATCGAGAAGTACACGTAGAGCTCGTAAAGGCAAGTGGGTTTTTCTCGAGAGCCTGGCCTGCGTTTTCTTCATCCCTGTTCCTACTTTCCTTCCCTTCCCGTCCCTTCCTCTTCCGTCCTTTTCCTTCGGGTGCTCTTTGCTCACATGTACGCTCGCTTATCGAGCATTTTCCCTTCTATTTTTTCTTGTTTTTCATCCCCCTTGCACTTCTCTTGAGCTTTCCAGCTCCCCGCCCCTCTTGCCTCCTACTTTTGGAGAGAAGCAGCCCTTAAAGGTTTTCACCCGTTTCCCGCCTTAGTCTTGAGTATCGTTCGCGCAAACTCACGTTTATATATTTATTTGCAAGCGTGTGTGTGCGTTCGTGTGTGTGTGTGTGTGCGGAGCGTGCTTCAAACAACCCTTAATTCCCGTCTTTACGACCACGAACTCCGTACACCATTCGCGTTACGGTCTCTCCTCGCTAACCTTCGGATACGTACCCTCAGCTTCGTTTCACTTTTTTCAAAAGTTCGTAGTTGCTTAATAAAAATCAACAAAAGGGACCCTGAGCGCGGACTCCGGCAGGGAAAAATAATTACTTGCGTTTTGGGAGGGGGGGGGGGGGGTTGTTATTTCATTTTCGGAAAAAAGGACGATAGCGAAGAAATTTAGATTGAAGAAAAAGAAACGTTTATCGCAGATATTTCTTCAAGCGTATGGAGAATTAATTTTAACCCGTAGTAACCGCACCTTGATTAAGGGGTTACCCCACTTGCGATTTTGAAAAAATCGATTTTTTTATTGCATTTTTTTGAAGTATAAGTATCTGAGAATATGTCCTGAAAATTTCAAGTCAATCCGAACAAAATTGACTGAGATATGAGCGTTGAAAAAGAAGAATCCGCGTTGAAAGAGCGTTGAAAGAGAAACTTCGAACGCGTTTTTCTCAAAATGGCATTTCTGAAGTCGGTGACCAAGATTACTCGAACACTAATGAACCGATCTTCTTGAAATTTTGCAGGCTTATTTAATACATAAAAATGTAGTCTTTAATCGTTCGATTTTTTTTTCGAAAAAAAAATGGCCGTTTTATAGCCAAATAACGGCCGTTTTTTTTCGTCAAAATCGAACCATTAACTTTGACCGTCCGCCATTTTGTGAAAAATGAATATTTTTCAAAATCCTTCGATTAAAGACTAGTTTATACTTATATTTGACTAAATCCAACCGCATTTTTTTTCAGATGATCCACTTCGCCGCAATGTTGGTCACCGCAAACCGTGTATATAAAAACATTATTTCATTGACGGCCATTTGCCACTAAACAATGTAATATCTTTCAATAAAAAAATTACTGACAGTTCTTCAAGATGTGTTCTTTAAGATGGTATATTGATCGATTAAAAAAGTTTTGCAGTTTTCTTTAAAAAAATTCATGAAAAAGGCCTTTTTGCGCTACAAGTGGGGGTAACGCCTTAAGGATGCATACAAACCACAATAGTGCGATTTGGGATCGTGCATTTTCAAATTGCTATTACTTTCGTATAAATAATCCAAAAGTATTCGATGACGAGTGTTTCTTCAGGTGAACGTTTCCCAGCAATCCAACGATAATGGTTTCGAATGCGAAAAATAATACTTATTTGGTGAAATCACGTGAGAATGAATACAAAAATTTACAGACAGCCACGAACAAGACCTTTTAGGTGGTGAAAATTTGCACCTGTGGCTACGGCTACATTGTTTTCAACGAAAAAATTGCGGGATACGCCGTTGGAGAGTATTTCGGATAATGAGAAAAAGGTGGAGAAACACGCGTTTCGATTCGCTTTCGATAACTCGGAAAATTGTAATGTTTTTTTTTTTTCTCTCTTTTTCGATATGACGGCGAAGGAGCAGCCGTAAAGCGTTGGAAAGCTGCAAATGTAGAGAATATTGCGAACTACAGATGCAAGTATGCCGCAAGCAACCATCCATATCTGAACTTCGTTTTCTTTGCTCGCTTCTCGCGGTATTTCAACCCTTTCGCCTCAGTCTCCTCCCACTGCGCCGAGCTTCGTACATTTTATCGAGCGCTTTCTTATCAATTTCTTTCGCTTTTGACGGCGCCATTTTTCAAGAGACATCTCTCTCTCTCTCTCTCTCTCTCTCTCTCTCTCTCTCTCTCTCCCCCCGCCCTGCCCCTGTCCATATTCCAAACGATTTCATCAGGCAGGAAAAAAAAGTCGCGCGCGGTAGGGGAGAAGTGTAGTGTAGAATGAGCAAAAGAGTACGTAAAATCCTAGGGAGTATCAACAAGCGCTCAGCCCCCGAAAGTTTTTTCCTCCTCGAGCTCGTACGGTACCCTGTTCCAGGCCATTCTCTCTTCATTTTCTCGTTGGGGAACTCCGAGGAAGAGAGAGAGAGAGAGATAAAGAGAGAGAGAGAGAGAGAGAGAGAGAGGGAGAGAGAGAGAGAGAGAGAGAGAGAGAGAGAGAGAGAGGAGCCCCCGCGTTATACGGAGAGAAACGAGGGCGAGAGCTCGCTCGTCTGAATTTCCACTCTATTGCACACCCTCTCGAGAGAATCATGATTCCCCTCCGCTCCTCCGTAGCCCGTCGCCCTGTTATCATCTCTCGTCGTAACGCTCTCTCTCTCTCTCTCTCTCTCTCTCTCTCTCTCTCTCTCTCTCTCTCTCTCTCTCTCTCTCTCGTCAGCTTTACGAGGGATGATTACGCTGTCGCATTATTAATTGCACGGATCGGAAAGCCACAGAGTGTCTCGCTCGCAGATTTAAAAAAAGAAAAGCAGGAAAGAAAAAAAAAACCTTCGTCGGTGTCTGCCATCAAGAATCACGAGTTAATTATAAATAGACGCTCGGCGATCGAATGTTTCCGCATGTATGTAGCTCGGGTGGTTTTTATAACTGGCCTGGACATGATACTGCCCGTGACACGACGTAATTTATCACGTAAGCGGCTCCTGTTGTTGTTAAATGTTCATCAGAATCCCCGGTGAGGAAGCAAGGCAACGACTGCACGATGATATGACGTTAGCCTCCGTACCGATCGGTAACGACCGACCTCGTCGTCCCAAAAGTGAACGAACATTTGTGTATGTATATACCTGCGGTACGAGCTTCCAGCGGAAAAGCTGACGAACTGACCACCCCATAACTCACTCGGATCCGTACAACGATAATTTACGATTTTCCAGCGGCCCAGCAATTCTCGAGATATTTCGCTGTTCCACTTTAGATACTTTTAGGCGAAGAAAAAAACGCTGGTTTTTATGATTTTTTTTTTAGAAACGATTTCTTCACCATTTTTTAAAGTTAGGGTATTTTTTATTACGATTTTTGGCTGTTACATGGTATTTTTATTTGTTTATTTGTCTTTAAAAATGGCAGAGGTATAGCACGGTCTTCTAAACAGGTTGTGGCGGATGTTATCAGACAGCGTGACACGTAGCGTTGGTTGGCTTAATCTGAAAAAAAAACCAACGAAGATTTTTCTTTCATTAACACTCATACGCAGAATATGAACCAAAAAAAGTGAGAAATGTTAAAAATCCATGAAATGGTACCCTTTGAAACAAAAAGATTGAATTTTCCGAAAAAAATAGCTACATTTTGCAATAAAATAATACTTATTTTTTATTTTTGAAAACGTTTACGGTCATGTTTTGCACAATAAGGTTTGAAATATTTATTCCAAATTTCATCAGAATAGACGGATTAGTTCTTTAGCTATACGTCACGCCAGTTTTAAAAATGCAGTTTAGAAGACCGTGCTATATATCCGCCATTTTTTTAAATTAGTTTTAAAATACCATGTAACAGCCAAAAGTAGTAATAAAACATACGCTAACTCTCAGAAATGGTGATGAAATCTTTTCTTTTAGAAAAACATCATGAAAATCAGGAAAAAAAATCCTCGCCTAAAGGCATTCCTCCCCTTAAAACAGGACACCCGGTACACATACGAAAAGTAAGACTTTTCCGCAACTTTTTTGACAAATGGAAATGATTGTTTTATGTGCGTAATCATGGAGCGGGTTTTTTTCTTAATCGATTAAAAAAATGCTGTAAGTAGTGAGGGCCCCGTTCCCACCCAGAAAGGGTGAAAAGGGCACAGGAGCGCATTGACCTCGAGAATGTCTTTATTTTTGCGTTTATCGGGTCAAACTTTGACTTTGGTCGAAACAATGGCGCATTCGTGATTAACAAAAAAAAATGCCCGTCGGATAGGACCGTAAAATGAAGTCGAAAAAAACAAATGCTCCTTTGGCCACTCTTGAAAATATAATAAAATCCTAAATTGGAAAAGAAACTTAAAATCTCCTTCTAATGAAATCTAAAATGATAAAGAAAAACTTTTAAAAAATGTTTAACATTTGTTAAATTTACGATTTTATTTAGTGACACAATTGATTATATCATTTATTTAAAAATTTTATTTTAAGATTTCAAGGACAAAGAATTTTAAATCTCATTTTAAGATTAAGACAAGCTTATTGTGAGGATTTCGAGAAGAATTTTCTTACACTTAGGGAAGGCCTCCTGATTCATCCTGATATCTGCATCCGTATTTTCCGAAAAACGTATCCCTCTCAAATGGCCTTCAAAGAGGAAAGACATCGAAACATTCGTGCAAAGCAATTGTCCACCTTCGAAAATCGGCCAAAAATCGGAGAAAAATCCTAATTCAAAATCGAACGGCATTTCGTAAAACTTTCACTTGAAGTGAGAAAATAAATTACAGGTAATCCAGTGAAGCCACGAGATTTTTCGCTGCATGTAATGCAATTTAAAAAAAATAAAATAACTGAATTGAATGGAGTTAAATATAAATGGAAATTAAACAACGTTTTTTTATTAGAAAAAAAAACTATCAATACAAATGATGTTTTTTTCTAATTAATTAAAGTTGAATTTCTAATTTATTGAAGTAAAAAATTTATTAAAATTAAAATCATTTTATTGAAAAAAATATATATATATTTCTCAATTTTCCTTTTCAGTATCCGTGGATCAATGCCCTCGGTAATGCATTCGTCGCTCGTTCCGCCGAGAACTTAAGAGTTCACACAAAATCATAAAAAATTAATGAAAATCCATGCCCCAGTTTTTCGCTGTTTTCCCACGGACTTGTTAACAATGAGACTTAAAAATGCCAGACAATTCTAATTTGATTATCCGTGAAAACATGGTTTCTCGCTTAATATTGGGAAAGACTGACGAATTGTTTTCATTACCTGTTGCAGATGGTGACAAGGACAAAGAAGATATTCGTCGGCGGTCTTTCGGCCCCGACGACGCTCGAGGACGTCAAAAATTACTTCGAACAGTTCGGCCCGGTGAGTCTTTGCTCCGAATTACGATGAACATTTCGTCCCATAATACCGCAAAAAAGCGTACACCAAGGTTTTTTGTTCCATTTTCATACATCAAAATCGTACGAAGCGCGAGATACAAAATTCCGAATAAGCGACGTGTCTATCGGGACGTGAGGGAAAAAAAAATGATTTACATAAATCACACTTTAATAGTGGCGTCTCTGAGGGATGATAAAATTCAACGCACGTAATAGTTTGTGCCGAAATGACGAGAATTCCGCTGAAAAAGCTCTTCACGTAGAGTTTAATCGTCGAAATTCATTCGTACACGTACTCCCTCCCCTGCTCCCTCTCCCGCTCTCCCAACAGCTTTGAATGGAATGAAAATTTTCCCCTCGTTCCTCCATCATCCATCGGAATAATACAGTATGGTCGGTGACGATCACGCTTCAACGTATCGCCATAGCGCACTCATTAAATTCGCATGGTGATGAATCCGGGGGGAGGGCGAACGAATCATGTATAGGACGAAAGCTTTCGGTTGTCAATTCCGATTCGATCGTTATGGCTCGTATTTGTCCCTCGGCGTATCGCGAATGCGAGCAGCAACGATGATTTTGACAGCGCAAGCTCGCGACAAAAGCACACTTCCGTATCTGTGCTTTTGGTCAACGACTTGGCACGGCTTGATTCTGCATCCATGAGCATCGATGACGTCCACCTTTATCCACCATACGATCTCGACACCTTTGCGAAAAAATCGACAGACTTATCTTCCAACATCGGAAGTTGGATCGAATTGAGCTTTTCCTCAAATTCATCCGATCGTAATTTCCAATGAATAAGCCTTCCGATTACTCTTAAGGGGTCTTCTCACTTTAGACGCTAAAAAAAGGCTATTTTCATGCATTTCTTTGATCGGTTTATATTATAGATATTGATATAAAAGTTGTTACACTTAATAAATACACTTTCGAAATAAAGTAAATTAAAAAAATGTATTTATGGAACCCAAACAAACTTTAAACGCGTTTTACTCGAAACAACGTTTTTCGACGGCTTGTTGATTAAATGTTTGAAACTCCTGAACCGATGTTCAGGAAATTTTAACACCACATATTCTTTACAACTATAGCTATAGCGCATATCAAGGATTTTTTCAAATTGTCATATTTAATATTCTTTTTGCCAAAAACGGTGAAAAAAACACGTTTTTTCGGAAAATGGCCGCCATTTTGTTATTTTTACATATATCAAAAATCGTATGATATGCGCTATAGCAATTAACATCCTGAATCTAAAACCGTTTGATTTTTTTGTCTCGGATGATCCATCTCCGAGATTTCATCAACAGCGCAGCTCTACAATTTTTAGGACATTTCAACTACCATTTTCGTCTATAAATAGTGACTTGAATAAATAAACATTTTTTTTTAAATGTATTTCGAAAGTGTATTCATTAAGTGTAACAACTTTCATATCAATATCTATAATATAAACCTATCAAAAAAATTCACGAACTTGAAATTGATACGGCACTGATTCATACGAAATTACCAAACCTCCGTATTGTCAAAATATGATCCATATTCTCGATTTAAAAAGCCCAAAGAGTGGAGAGCATCAATCTCTGATGCGGAGTACTCACCCTGCCATCTCTCGCCTGATGAACAGCTTGTAAGCGTCATGCCAAAGAGCAAGCCTACGCTCAATTCCATGAGCATCGACGACATCCACCATCCAGCTGACACCTTTACGCATTCGTATGTCGCGAACGCGGACGGCATCATTGGAGACACGTACCGCGGTGTCCTGATCCCCCGGGTAATCGACAGATTTGTCTACCAACATCGGCAGTTGGATCGAATTGAGCTTTTCCTCAAATTCATCCGATCATAATTTTCAATGACCGCGCCTTCCGATTACTCTCAATTGATCGGCACGGATTCAGCCAGAGATGTAGAGTGAGACAGAGATAGCCATATTACATAATAACTTTCATTTATTTTTTTGCGTTTGCCTCTTTTACACTGCCGCTCCTGTGCTTACTCTTGAATTTCTAATCACTCGGAAGTCTCGTCGATGGTAAACTTTGGATGAGGAAGGAGCTGGCGGATTGCAAGCTTCGGAATTTATGTATGTATGTTCAAATCTTTCTCTCTCTCTCTCTCTCTCTCGTTCTCTCTCTATTCGTCCGTTCCTCTAGAGTTTTCGGTCCACGAAAGTTCGTCGTAACTCGAGATGGACCAACGCAGCACCCAAAACGGGGGAAAAGAGAAATGCTCCGGATATAATTATATATATATATATATATATATATATATATATATATATATATATATATATATATATATACACCCAAGCACCTATATAAATTTACACGAATGCTACATTGCTGATGCACAGAGACCGAAATATCCCTAGCACTGAGATAGGAATATAGGATAAAGGTCGTGGAATAGTCGCCTGGAAAGCTCCGAGGTACTATCCGGCAAACTATTCGGGTGATTAGGGGATCCGGCGAATCGATAGCAGCTGCGAGGTTTGTACCTATACGTACATTACACCAGACGAGGCAACTTCCGTCCCGTGAAAACGATCCACCGAATAGTTTCGGTAAAATAAATTTTCTCAAAACGTCCCATTTATTTGGGTCGAGGGCTGATGGAGGGGATGGGGTGTTGGAAAGCGCCCCAAGATTGGGAACGTTCACGTATTGCCTTCCTTCCTTTCTGCATTTCATAGCAACAAGACCAAGTGATATTCGTACGCTACTTTATGCCCGTGGTAATCGTAAATTTATTCGTCGGATTCGTCGTTTTTTCTCGTCTCCTATTTTCACTCGCCTGGTCGTGCAGCGTTCAATTTTCCATTCCCTTCGAGCAGTTCTGGATTTTGCGAGAAAATCAGGATAATCGGTAGGGTAAACTTTCCTGATCGCGTTTAGGACGAAAGCCGTTCAATTGACGTTTTTGTGTTGCTGCTTGATTTGTTTATTTTTTCGATTGGATTCTCTCAGGCTTCGGCAGGGCCGAAAGTTACATTTGCGTGGGTGGCGAGTTAACCCAGATTGGCCAATATTATCAACAGCCCCAGTGAGCTCCAACTTGTTCAACGTTATCCGCACTTCCCCCTGTTCGTCGCCCTCGCTCCTCGAGCTCGCCCTCTCCGCTATTTTTCACGCGTTCTCACACTCCCTCCCTTATTGTTCTTTCGCGTGGCTTCGCCCCTCGCACGCACGTGAAAGCTCAGAATTCCGGTGCACGCGGTGAGACGAAGCTGTAGAAAAACGGGGCGTGTAAAAGAAATATAGATGGGGATGAGGGTACGGTGATAACAATCCGTGCATAAACACAAAGTCTGCAAACACAATCGCTTCTTGGGGCTCTGTGCTTGCGAGGCCTCGTTGTCCTCATCCCCTTTGTCTACGTAGATATAGATATACCGTCACATATTTGTTCGCGTGTGTGTATATACATATACATATATGCTTATGTATTTATACTTACATCCTCGATTTCCATCTCGATACTTTGCTATTCCATTTGCTAATACATCGCATTGCCATCCACAGATTTTACTCTACGAAATGGCCGTTGTGTCTTGTTCCCTTGCCTCCGACAGAGCTGACAGCATTATCATACGCTAATGCGTCATATTTACTCTCCGCTATTATGCAGAATTCAGAATACATCCACGAGAAGCGGTCGACAAAGAGATCGATAGATATAGATTTTTAAATAACATTGTACCCTATGAAAAGAATATTCACAATTCCTAGATTTTTGTCTCTTCTCTTCTAGGAGTTATAATTTTCCGAAAAATGTCGATTTCGGAAGTTTTGGAAACGTTCAAACGCTGATCATTCCGGAACTAATAGGGATATCGACAAATGTCGACATATAACTTGCGTCCACTTTGAAGCATACTTTCGTTAAAAAATATGAAAAAATTATGAATTATCAATGTCAACGTTTTTTTGCTTCTAAAGTAAAAAATATATTTTTTTTAATGATTGACTTGTTTTATTTTTTTCAAAAAATTCTCTAAAATAGAGCGTCTCATTCTATGATTTTTAAGACTAGCCTCATCGTGGGCCCATTTTTCCTTCTATTTTTTTCTTCAAATTAATCATATTTTTTTGAGAATATTTTTATCATTTTAATCTCCAACAATGCTATTAATGATTTTGTGATTTCCAATTCGGCTTCGACAGGCCTGAAACGGTTTATTTACAATTTATGCGGAATTCAACGAAAACGAAAATATTTTTAAACCAAAACATTTTTTTTCGTTCAATTCAGCACAAATTAAAAACGTACAGTCGATCTTGGGGTAATACGAAGTCCCCTCGCATAGGTAATGGCCGTTGTCGATGCAAATTTCTTCGATAAATTACTTGGGACCGTAGCCAGAACGTCCACCATCAAGCCAATTCACGATCGCGGCAGATTCGCAGCGCAAGGAAGAGACTAAGAGATAAAGAGGGAGGGAGAGAGAGAAAGAGAGAGAGAGACCCAGCAGACTCTTGAGGCTCTCTCGCTGTAATATGGCAAAGCTTCGGAAAGAAAAGAACCCGCAAGGAGGGGGGACCCTTTTTCTCACCACACACACACACACACACACACACCCTCTCACATACGAACTCATTTCAATCGTACAAGGCACACGTATATCAACGTCCTAAAAGCGTAAGGTCGTGAATAAACTTACTTTGCCTCCTCGTAGCCACGTGACTTGCGCCCTTTTGTTCGCCAATTATCGATAAACGCGAATATAGCGTAGCGTGTCTACGGTGGATATAACAGGCGGCTTAAAACTGGGATAGGTGGATATCCAGCAGTGACGTTACGTGAAAAATGAGCGGAGCTTGAAACCGAGTTGGAGAGAGGAGAGAAAGAAAGAGAGAGAGAGGAGGAGGACAGGGGCGAAGGGGGTGGGTGAGAGGGAGGAATAAAGTGGAAACAGCCGACGTCGTAATACGAGGACGATGGAGAGAAGACTTGCGAGACGATGGAAAAAAGAGAGAGCGAGAGAGAGGGAGAGGATGAGAGCAAGAGCGAGAGCTTAATTGCACTCGCTTTCAACTTCCAAGTTCTCTCTAGCCCCCGTTCATCTCGGTACAGGATGATGAGGAATGGTGGAAGAGAGAAGGGTGAAGAGAGAGAGAGCGAGAGGAAAAGGGTATGTTGGGGAGAGGATGACCGGGGTAGGGAGAGAAAAAAAGCGAATGAGAAAAAGGAGAAAATAAAAGACTCGCGGTGGAATACCTCTCTTCCTCTCCACTTCTTCTCTTTCGCCCTTTCTCCATGTAGAAGGTTCCTTTTGGGCTTGCGACGGACCCGCACTTAAAGGTGCAGACTCGAAATTAAGGAATTAAGAATTAACGCAACCCGGAAACGACATTTCCGCCTCCCTCTTTTTCCCTCGCACTCTCCACCTCTCGGCACTTTTTCCACTTACATTCTTTGTTTGATCTTTCAAGTATACCACAAGACTCCATTCCACCCGAAAATCATTGAAACGGGGGCCGAACTTTCCACGGAATTTTGTCGTCCTCTCATCGGCTGGCAAGAATTTTTAATCGTTGCTTCTATCACTATAAAAATCGTGCAGCTTTGGGTGTAAAGTTTGAAGCGAAAAAGCATACTGCTAGAATAGTCCAGCCCCTCCCACAAGTTATCGTACCTCCCCAATAAAAACGACAAAAGTAATGATGACAAGAATAATCACAATAATCACGATAATAATAACAATACCAATCCATCCACACGCTCAAGCGTCAATTCAATAGTTGATAGAATGTTCTCTACAATATTGTTCGTCGTCCACAATCATTTTCACATCTCGAGCTTGCCCACACCATAAAGGGAAAAAAACGTTTCGAGTAAAACGCAAGCGTAACTGCCGTCAAAGGACCTACTTTTTCCAATAACTTCAACCACATGATGCGTACGGAGGTCGGGGGATCTTTACCATGGTGAACGAAGCAAGCTCGAGATGCATTATTCCTTAAGGGGTTACCCCCACTTGCGATTTTGAAAAAATCGATTTTTTTAATTGCATTTTTTTGAAGTATAAGTATCTGAGAATATGCCCTGAAAATTTCAAGTCGATCCGAACAAAATTGACTGAGATATGAGCGTTGAAAGAGAAGAATCCGCGTTGAAAGAGCGTTGAAAGAGAAACTTTAAACGCGTTTTTCTCAAAATGGCATTTCTGAAGTCGGTGACCAAGATTACTCGAACACTAATGAAGCGATCTTCTTGAAATTTTGCAGGCTTATTTAATATATGAAAATGTAGTCTTTAAACGTTCGATTTTTTTTTTTCGAAAAAAAATGGCCATTTTATAGCCAAAAGACGGCCGTTTTTTTTCGTTAAAATCGAACCATTAACTTTGACTGTCCGCCATTTCGTGAAAAATGAATATTTTTTAAAATCCTTCGATTAAAGACTAGTTTATACTTATATTTGACTAAATCCATTCGCATTTTTTTCTTCAGAAGATCCACTTCGCCGCAATGTTGGTCACCGCAAACCGTGTATATAAAAACATTATTTCATTGACGGCCATTTGCCACTAAACAATGTAATATTTTTCAATAAAAAAATTACTGAAAGTTCTTCAAGATGTGTTCTTTAAGATGGTATATTGATTGATTAAAAAAGTTTTGTAGTTTTCTTTAAAAAAATTCATGAAAGAGGCCTTTTTTCCGCTACAAGTGGGGGTTACGCCTTAAAGTAAATCCAGGTGAAGGAATAAATTTGACGACATGCAGATTGTCCGCCCGATGTGCATTTTTGCATATATGTGTGTGTATGTATATATACACACACACCCACACACTTATATGTCTAAATATATATATACGCAGATGTATAGACCGAAAGAGGGTGAGCAATCCTCTGGCCTGGGTGCGCTTGTCACGTTCGCAAAACGGGATAAATTCCGGGCGTCTGACAGCCATTTAAAACAATGCCGTCCCGAATACACGCCATTTGTAACCCCGTGCTGGCGGTGCTTTTGTTTTCACGTTGCTATTCATTCTGGTATACACACACACACACACACACACACACACACACACACACACACACACACACACACACACACACACACACACACACACACACGCGCGCGCGCGGCTTCGTAAAACCTGCAACATCCCTCTCGTACACCACCCTCTATTTAATATATATATAAAATATTTCCAGGGTGTTTATAATATGCATGTACACAAAGACCATAAAGCCTCTCAGCTTTTACTCGGCTCATGATACCCTCTCGCGCTATCTCCCGCCTTTTTCTTCATCCTCTGTCTCCCGTTTTTTCTCCCTTGGCGTTTCTTTCCTCGTCCCTAGCCCCGTCCACCGTACGGTACACCGCGAACAAGGGTGTTGATAGCGAGAACAGGGCTCGCGACAATGACAGCGCCATTTTTTTTTTTCACGAAGATAGGGAAGAAATGCAATTAGAAAATGTTCGACGATGAGACGTGGATCTCGATACCGCGTCTCGTCGTGAAACGTTTTGCGGAGGGATGTTTTGGGGAGAAGACAGAGATGCGAGAGAAATGTGTGAAACGATATGGACGAATGAGAATTTTTGGTGGTGTATTTTTATTTGCTGTTTCTTTTGTTGTTTTTCAATGGATTAACTGGCTGTGCAGAAATTTGGGAGTGAGTCCCCGGATTCTAACACATCCCTGTAGGGATAGGGTGCACGTTGGGAGGGCAGGTTGGAATCCGAGTGGATCCCGCGCTATTTTCCCATTGACGTCGTTTGAGAATTTTTATTTGGAATTCTCAACGGGAATTTGTTGGATCTCCCGAAAACAAATATCCTTTCGTGACTCCGAGACCAAATTTGATGGGAAGCCCCGAGATACATCTCTATATGGGATCGAATTGGATTCTTCGGTGTTCCCCGATGGCCGTTTGAGAATTCCTGCCATGCTCGGATCGAAAATATGTGAAAAGTCAGGGGAAAAAAGTCGATGTGTTGAAATATAAACTGCACGCTTCGGGAATGCTTAGGGGTGGGATAATATTGTGTCAAAGTGCAGTAAAATAAATAAGAAAATATATTTATAGTGGAATTTCAGTGATGTGATTCAAGTCGATTTTTGAGATATACTTTTGAAGATAAAATTTATACGTTTTTGAAGATCTACGCATTTTTTAGAACTATGTATTTTGTTTGGAAAATTCACCGGATAGGATGCGATGAGATCCATCAAGAATAGAATCGGATTCCGTTTAATAATGTGGGAACCCTTTGGGATCCAAATTGAATTCCTACATTGGATTCCAATGGAGAATCCAGCTTGGAATCCATTTAAGAATGTATTCCCTACCAAAATTGAGTTTCGGCGAGAATTTTGAGGACTTTGCGATGAGATTGAATTTTTGTTTAAATCAACCACATTGAAGATGTTAAGAACATTCATTTCCGGTAATAATAACGCAAAGAAGTTATAAGAAAATTGGTGAAACAAATTGTTCAACAAATGTCCGGTGAACTACTTTTTTTATATTATAAAATTAATTCGTAGATTTTTGTGAATAGGTATGAATTTTTTAGAATTTTCTTTCTATTTTTATTTAAACTTCTTAAATAAAAAAAAAAACGAACGAAGCGTCACAAATTTTCAATATGTTTTCGGTGCAATGTTCCAGATTAAGTTCAATAAGTGTCCGGGGTATCAAACGAACAGTGTCATAGGTACATCCTCTGAAAATTTTCGAAAACGGGATTTTCGAAATAGAGAGAAAGTTCTTTAAAAAATCATATGTATTTAAAAAAATATCATAATTCATTTAATGTCACAAAAAATCAAGATTATCGGAGATTTTTTTAACAAATTTTTGTTCAAACAATTTATTTATACATTTTTGGCATTCTTATTATTCGAAACCAATATTCTTAGCATCTTCAATACGGTTGATTTTTTTCAGACTTTAATGTTATCACAAAGTACTGACAATTTTCACCGGAACTCACTTTTGGTAGGGAATGTTCGAGCAATACATCCTTAAAAAGCGTGATGTTTAGGTATTGGGATCCAATGCGATGAACCATTGGATCCCTATACCTTGTCTCCAATGGGGACCAATGGATCCAATGCGATGAACCATTGGATCCCTATCAGGAAGTTGAGACAAGTATGGGAATCAATTTAGATCCGTTCAATTTCTGCACGGTCGGTTTTGGAAGCAAAACTGGCAAGCTTTTTCGTTTGAGAGTTTTGGGAAAGCCTGATTTCGGTTGAATTAATTGTGAAAACAAAGCTCCACGAGCAAAAAAGAAAACTCTGAAAGACGCTGGTAGTATCGGCATTGTCGAATCGCTATGATCTTTTTTCTGCTGCAACCATTGCAATTATTCGAATTATATGAATCATCATTTTATAGCGAGGCCACATTTATGTACATTCCGGGAATACTTGGCTCAATTTTCCCACGTAAAGCGCTCGGTTTTGAATCGGTAAAGGACCAAAGGGTTTTCTCAGCGGTGAGGAGAGGGGCTTTTATTATACCACCCCGCGGAAATAAAATTTATGAGGGCGCTTTATTCCACCACTCGCGAGGCGGACCCAACTCGAGTTTGAGCAATTTATTAATTTCCTCTTTCGTTTCGGTGACGTTGAAGGCTCCGCCGCGAGGAAAGAAAGTCGTGAGTTATCCGAGAGGTTACGAGCTTACATTTTTCAACCTTTCTTCCCGACCCCCTGGCGAGTGCCTTTTTTCTTTCCGACGAGAGGAAAACTCGGGGCGAGAAAACTCCTACGATGGAGCTATATCGACCGCAATACCAATCGGTTATTACTTGTTTATCCCAAATGGAACTTGACAATCTGTCAAAAATCAAATCGTTCAGGACGATAAAGAAATACGGGTAATTCTTTAGATAAGTGAATTTTCCGAAAAAAATATTTTTTTGATACTTTCTCATTTATTGAGTTATAAATGATGATATTCAGTCGGGGAAAACTGAAATTCACCCCCCCCCCCCCTCCCCCAAAGTTATGGGGTTTTGAAGTTCTCGGAAACACGTGATAAAATAGGGCATTTTTTGAAAATTTCGACGCCTACATTGGGTTTGTTTGGGTTTTTGAAAAATTCGAAATTATTTTTAACAATTTTTTTGCTCGTAAAAAGATTGTCAATGAAAAATTTCAGCTTCCCCCGACTGAATATCATCATTTATAACCCAATAAATGAGAAAATAGCAACAACAAAAAATCGGACAAGTCACTTATCTAAAGAATTACCGAAATACGTCTCTCCTCGAATATACGAACGAAATTTAGATAAGTACTTTTAAAACAATACGAAATCGATTATCGATGGAGGATTGTTTTGTAAGTACTGATGGAGTAAAAAGGAGATGGAGTAAAAAAAAAGTAAAAGATGGAGGATTGTTTTAAAAGGATCCTGACAAAATATAAAAAAGGTCTGAATTCACGAAACAAGATGCACTTTGAATTTTTGGGGAAGTTGGAACAACAATGTTCGTAAAGCACAAGTCAAATTATTCTTCAGTTGGCATATTCTTAAAATTGTTTTTGGCTAGCAGAAAAAATTCTGTGGTACGTTGTCCGTTTGTATTCATAGAACATGCAGCAAGGTTGGACATATCCAATTAATAAATCGACCGCAAAGTGAATAATCCAATGAAGCAAGCGAGCTCATTGATTCCAGGCGAAAGCGACGGATAAAGCAGCCGTATTCTCACTCCCACGTAATACCGAGGTACTATAAACCCGAAACGTGTTTCACGACGGCAACACGAAGGAAGTTACCGCCGAACAATATTACGGAATTCCCGAGCTCGTTCGACGATTGTTCGACGACAACAATGGCCCGTTTCAACGATGCTCTTTGTTTCAAAACCCAACACCGAGAGGAATTTTCGATAATTATTGCCCCATGCTGCAACTCACGAGATGGTGCCGTATACTACAAATTTGGACATGGAGATTTTTTTCTTTACATTTTCACGAAATACAACGCCAGAATTCAAATGAATCAGCTGTTATTGAAAACAATCCCATTTTTTTATCCCAAGCTTTTGTCTAACTTGACTTTCTGTGAGATGCAAAACGGAAAATCGATATTTCACCCACTTCCCGACTACTTAGAGCTCTGAAAATGTTCAAACATGCATCTAAAACGTGACAATGCATGATGCAACTTAAAAAATATATATATCAATAAAATGTTCAACTTCTCATGTAAAATTAGTGATATCTAATCATCCATATGAAATCTCACCAACACATACAAACGTACAATTCGTAGCTGACTGTGTTTGTATGTGAAAAGTTTATATGCAGCAATCAGTCGCGAGTTCATCCCAATTACGGTCTTTGTTATTTTTTACAAGCATTCCATGTTCTTAACGTACAAACTCGTAAAGTAGTAAACTACAGAAGTAACTAGACAAATCAATAAAATACTAAAAAAATAGACAATAATTGATATGTAAAAAAATATTTAAAAAAAACAAGCTTTTATTTAAGGCAGTCCTCTAGTTTGTCGGCTGTTTTTTTACGGCTTTTTCAATAATTTTTTACGCGCAAAGCATCGAAATAATCAATCTCATTGTTTTTGCATAATCTTTATTAACATTTAAATAAGCTTTACAAATTTTTTGAAGTCAAAATATATAATAGAATAAAAGTTATAGTGGCCGACAGGAAGACATCAAGTAAAAGAGGTGCTTGACGGTGACCAAGATTGCGGCTGTTCTGCTTATCTGAAATCAAAAAACCAAACGGCATTTTAATATTCATATTTAAGACTAGCGATTGAACTAGAGTGAATTCTAAATTGCAAAAATTGACTTTTTTATACACTTTTGAAAATTACGTTCTATTTTTTACTCATTTTTTCTTAAGTTTTTCGCTCGTACAAAAAAAACTATCGAAGCAATCATGATAATCCTAGTTCAATCGCTGGCTTATAACATATTAAAGATGCTGTATAAATTTGAGCAAGATCGGTGCAGTAGTTTCTGAAATATCGTGGTCACCGTTTCGAAAAATGGTGTTTCGAGAAAAACGCGTTTGAAAGTATACCTGCTCCGTATACCTGCTCCGATCCAGGGCCGTAACTTGTGAACCACTTCGAATATTGAAAAATCCTTTGGCACACATTTTCTACACATATTGTAGATTTGATTTGTGAAGAGAAAAAAATCGATTTTTTCGACCCGAGAAACTAGAGGACCGCCTCAATGTACTAAAAAGTAGAAAATATTTTTTTTTACCAAGTCACCTATATGTGACTATGAGTAAAAGCTTGGGGCGCTCAATATTTAGACATATAATCTCCAATTTACATAAGTAACATATCAACCGTATTTAATTTACTGTAAAACAACCGTGGATTTCTTAAATAAAAATCCTGAAACTGAGTATAAACGTGGGATAATAATTTTTCCTGTAATTACCATTGTGCCAAATTGAATACGGTTAATAAAGTTGAATTGATCGAATTTAATATAATTTTTTTATTTGCAAAATAAGATCGATATTGATTTTTGTTTAGTGCAGCAAAAAAACAGCTCATTGATTGAATATGAAAAAAGTGAAATTACTAAAATCGATATCCAAGCACGCTTGAACGAAATATGTACATAATTTTGGATATGTAATGTTTTCATTAATTTAATAATCATATCTTTGTATTCGCGTGTGGAAATTATATTTAAAAAACCTGGCAACGAGGTCTCGAGTCAAACGAAGTGGAAGATTCATTGGCGAAGAAAAGCCATTACGCGACACATGATTAAAATCTTTCACGTCTCGATTTTCGTCAATCTTTCTTTATTCAGGCACATTCGAGGCTCGACGAATGACGAACAATTCGTGAAATTTTGGTCTGCCTATTGAATCAGCGACAGAAACAAGACCGTGCTGAGCCAGCAACGGCTCGGCACGTCACAAATTGTGTAATTCTTGTCTCGCAGCTTCTGTCTGTTGGACTTGGGGAGATGCAAGCATCATTAGCGTCGCATGTTACCAGGAACAGAGTTTGGCGTAATGAGCGCACTAATCACCGCGAGCAGGCTGTCCGTACGCCAATGTTGCCTCGTAACCAACCGTGCTTAGAAGGGAGATGTAGAGAACGACGAGAGAGGGGGGGGGGAGAGAGGAAAAACTGCAAAAACCAGCACCAGCTGGTGAACTCTCTACAGAGTTAAAAACCTGTACGTACTAAAAGACATACGTCACGTTTTGAACAACGGAAATGCCCTTTGCGTCAAAGGGAATATATAGCCCGTTGCGCTATTTTGAAATAATTAACTCGTATTTTCACACTTTGAAAGCTGGACTCGTTATGTTCTCATATAATCATTTCTGATAACTCGAAATGTTTTCGAGCCTGTTTCCCCAGAAATCAAAACGATCTCGTGCCTCGAATCAAAGGCCAGGTAAAAAAAAAAAGAACGTCGAACCTTCGTTCAAAAAGGATTCCAATCATTGAAAAAAAAAGTTTCCTAGACATTTCAAGGAGTTCTTCAATGAAGATCAAGAAAAAATGAGCGCCCTACTTTCTCATTACTTTATCTCCTCAAGGTGTACTGGTATTCCGTTCGCGGCAGGCCGTAATTTGTGGGGGCATAACCCATGTAGGGTGATCGGTAGTGGCCAACGATTGGCCGATGCGCGACGCCGAGCCTGCCAACATTGGCACTCGAGCTTGGCCCGATCATCGACCGAGCCTCGGATGATAAGAGCGGCCCGATATTCGCAATCAATATTGGCCCTAGAATGGCTTACGAGAATCGGCCGAGCATCGCGTAGGAGTTCATTCGAGAATCGGCCAACAATCAGTCCCCGTCAAGATTGCCATCATTGGCACTCGAGCTTGGCCCGATTATCGACCGAGTCTTGGCGGATAATTGTGACCCGATATAGATCACCAAAATTGGTCCTGCACTGCCAAAAAAAAAAAATTGATTCTTTTTGTATTGTAATTCGTCATTACCTGGTCTTTCGAAACGATTAGTTCGAAGAAAATATTTCACCTATATGGGACTCGAACCTTGAACCTACCTACTCATAGCCAAGCACGCTGCCCCTATGCTACCGAGTGCTCGTAACATTTGAATCGCAGATATGCCATAAGAGACCAAATGGATTCTCATTATTATTAGTATCGCATAAACTATATCAATTAGTTAATATCATCGTGATAATTAGAGAGTGTTATCGACTGACATGTTGGAGAATTTCCAAACCTAACCTATATATATATATATATATATATATATATATATATATATATATATATATATATATATATATATATATATATAATTCCTCTCGCTCCACCCTCTCTACCCCCACAACCCTTTAATATGTGTGTTCCAATAAAGACAGACCATTTGTTGATTAGTTCAAGTTTAATTTGAATAAATAAACATATTTAAAATTAATAATTCCAATAATGGAATGCAATAGGAAAAATTTGATTTCACAAAAAATCTAGTTAATTCAAATAAAGAATAAATAAATAGACGCGGTTAGTTAATATTAAAAGAATTTTTCTGTCAGTGTAGGATGGTTCATAAAAATGGGCAGGGTATCGCGTATGCGCTCGTTCGAGAATCAGCCAACAATGAGTGCATTGATTTGGTAGTATGGTTGTTAAGAATAATGTCCAATGGACTCGTAAAAAGTATTCATCTCGTCTCTCAATGACTTCGACGCGAAACAATGAATCGTCAATATACGAATTGCGGTTTGATCATGCGTTACTCGGCCGAACATTGGCCTCGTATCGGCAAAAACATGATTGGCGAGTCTATACTTCGCCAAACATCGACCTCGTATCGATAAGCCAATGATTAGAGAGCCTATATTTGGCCGAACATTGGCCTCGTATCGGCAAACCAATGATTGGCAAGTCTATACTTCGTCAAACATCGGCCTCATATCGATTACCCAATAATGAACGAGTCTATACTTGGCCGAACATTGGCCTCGTATTGGCAAACCAATGATTGGCCAGTCTATACTTCGTCAAACATCGGCCTCGTATCGAAAAGCCAATGATTAGCAAGTCTATGTTTGGCCGAACATTGGCCGCGTATCGGCAACCCAATGATTGGCGAGTCTATACTTCGCCAAACATCGGCCTCGTATCGACAAGTCAATGATTAGCGAGTCTATATTTGGCCGAACATTGGCCTCGTATTGGCAAACCAATGTTGGCTAGTCAATACTCAGCCGAGCATTGGCGTACAATTGGGTAATCGATCATCGCCCCGCCAACATTGGTCCAAGTATTGGCCGTTTCGGTTCGATTGGCGAAACCTACATGGGAAAGAAGACCCTCCCGAATCATTGGTGGCGTCTAATAAAAATAAGTCACAATTAATTATTATACCCAACGATAAACTGAAATTAAAAATTTCCCGCAGATTAAGTAGTTTTAGACATTCTTACATTTTCTCTGACAAGTCGCGGCTAAGAAAAATTCTTCTTAGTCCCATTTTTTTAAAGTTTTATCATTAATATTTTCTTTAAACATACGATGACTTTATTGTCGTTGCGGAATCTTTAGAATTTTCTACACGCGTGAGCAGTTTTATATTAGGCATCGAGAGTTATTTAGTGTATAAATTATTAGATAGAAATAGAAAATGTTAGATGTGACTAGCGTGTCGTTTCCATGAATTGCCATGTGAATGAGACCGATTTTTAAAGTCGTAATTTTTCTCTAAAAGTTCGGAAACTTGGCTTGGAACTTTACCAGTATGCACTCAGAAAAAAGATTTATTATGTTCTAATAAATTGGCACATTAGAACAAAATTTATTAGAAATTAATAAATGTTTACTCGTATGGAGACTGTTTTTATGTGATTGTAACTACAGCCATTATTCGGCGTCACTAAATATGTTTTTTTACGTGTCGATTTTTCACATCTATTAAAAGCCATATTTAAAATAGAAAATTTGAATAAATATTTCCTCAAATCAAATGAATACTACTTTTCAATCACGAAAACCTCTTATTCCGCGACTATGATACTAACGCGCGCATGCGCACTTTGCCCTTCAACGCGACGGGCCCGATAGCAGCCTGCTCGTCAGATGTAGCTCACGCATACGCTTACCATGTAGCTTCTTCGTATGCCAATGCTTTCGGCCCAAGTGTCAATGTTATTGCGTTTCGGAAGTGAAAAATTTGAATGTGAGG
This sequence comes from Ophion ellenae, assembly GCA_963210295.1. Lineage (NCBI taxonomy): Eukaryota > Metazoa > Arthropoda > Insecta > Hymenoptera > Ichneumonidae > Ophion > Ophion ellenae. Next base: position 59,614,886 of record OY723385.1, read on the forward strand.
AATTATTTAAGTGTAAGTAAGAATATGAAGCGAGAAAAAAACGTTCAAGTGCGGAAATAATGACGGACGAAATTACACAATTCCTCGAAAAAAAACCAGCTGGGGGATTATGAAGAATCCTATTAGATGTTAAGAAAAACTCTATTTGTCGGATATAAAATACCTACTTCTTCTAACTTGTATATCCTATTAGATGTTGAGAAAAATTCTTAATAAATCTTAAACATAAACTTAAATAAAAAACTTTTTTAGCTGTTAATAAAATCTTAATAGGTCGACAGACGAATAAGAAAACTTATTCGCCGGGAGACAAACTTCTTTGTCCTCAATAAATCTTTTTTTCTAAGTATACTAGGATGTGTTTTTGCTTGATTATAGACCAAAATAAGTTAATTGTTAAATGTTCGGTTTCGTGAAAGGAATACCTTAAGCATTGAGGGCAAGTCATGGAGGTAACGAAGAAGGACAAGAAGAAACAAGTAGGAAAAACTGGTGTGTGGATGTGAAAATATGTAAGGCTATTCACGAATCTAACCCGAAGGAGCTGAAATGTTTGTCGGAAAAATATTTGCCGCTCGAACGCGTCGGAGTGTATTCAACTTCCTGTCCATCCTCCGTCACCCAACTTATGTCATTCCCGAGTACGTGCGAGAGTTTCGTGCGAATGCCCGCAAATTTCGGACGACCGTTCGGCGCCAACTCGGTACTCGGGCGGCGAAAACGGCTTGTCTCATACTCTAGCGAGACCTTTTTGCTCAAGTCTACGGGTTGATTTCCAGAACCATATGGATCTAAAGAGCTGAATTTGTCGAATTGTCATGTGCACTATCTAGAAATTAGTCAACATTACTGGCAAAAGGTATATTCTTAGGCTTAAATTCGAACCATTAACATGATACTACATTAGGCAATGAGACAAACACTATTCATGGGGAAAACATACTGCAAAACGTGTCTAGGTTGAAGAAACCGTAAAAATGAATGGAAAAGACGTCTTCATCGCGAAACAACTGATATCATATTCATTGCTGAAGATATCTTCCAAAAAGCAATGCCAAAAATAACTCGTTAAGCAATAGCTTGCAAAAATCGGAAAGATCACAGTGATGTTCATTGACGTTCGCTGAAACTCTATGACGTTGATATACTGCTGCCCGATACATCATTCGAAATGTCGTTAAATCCGAACTATCAACATGATACGACATCAGGTCATGAGACAAACACTACTCATGTGGAAAACATACTGCAAAGCGTGTCTAGGTTGAAGACACCGTAAAAATGAATGGCAAAGACGTCTTTATCGCGAAACAACTGATATCATATTCATTGCTGAAGATATCTTCCAAAAAGCAATGCCAAAAATAACTCGTTGAGCAATAGCTTGCAAAAATCGGAAAGATCACAGTGATGTTCATTGACGTTCGCTGAAACTCTATGACGTTGAATTACTGCTGCCCGATACATCATTAGAAATGTCGTTAAATTCGAACTATCAACATGATGCGACATCAGGTCATGAGACAAACACTACTCATGTGGAAAACATACTGCAAAGCGTGTCTAGGTTGAAGACACCGTAAAAATGAATGGCAAAGACGTCTTTATCGCGAAACAACTGATATCATATTCATTGCTGAAGATATCTTCCAAAAAGCAATGCCAAAAATAACTCGTTGAGCAATAGCTTCCAAAAATCGGAACGATCACAGTGATGTTCATTGACGTTCGCTGAAACTCTATGACGTTGAATGACTGCTGCCCGATACATCATTCGAAATGTCGTTAAATTCGAACTATCAACATGATACGACATCAGGTCATGAGACAAACACTACTCATGTGGAAAACATACTGCAAAGCGTGTCTAGGTTGAAGACACCGTAAAAATGAATGGCAAAGACGTCTTTATCGCGAAACAACTGATATCATATTCATTGCTGAAGATATCTTCCAAAAAGCAATGCCAAAAATAACTCGTTAAGCAATAGCTTGCGAAAATCGGAAAGATCACAGTGATGTTCATTGACGTTCGCTGAAAGTTTATACCGTCAAATTACTGCTGCCTGGTACATCATAAAAAGCCTACAGTGCTCTGTACCTTTCCATCTTTGCAATACTGCAGAAGAGGAAGAAGGAAGCTGAGTGGTCTTGGCTCGTATATGGTTAGCCAACATAAACCGTATAACTTTTATTCGTGAAGCATCCTGTATGTAAAATATAGAGTACCTCCTCTTGTTGTTGTTTTTGTGAATCAGCCCAGATTGATCATATCCTCGGTCTTTGCACTTCATATCTCCCTCCCTGAGTGATATCTTCCCTTTTCTTTCCACGCTGCTTGCGCTCTCCCTCCCTGCCCATGTCTACCCTCGTTTAGCTATGGTCTCTACGATCGCGTGTCCTCACCACTCCATTTACCGGTGTACCAGGGGAATCGTTTCTGAAACTCACACCGTGTTGTAACAATGTTGGTCATGACACCAAGCCCGTTTTTTTCCCTTCATCTCTCAAGTATAAAGTGTCTGATTGCCAATTCAGATAACCAAGCTGTCATAATTAATAAAATTCCCATGACACCAGACTCTTGCGTGCGTATAGATTAGAAAACATTGCCATTGCCGGTGCTTCCAACTGAGTCGTGTCCGTCTTACCGTCAACTATAGTTGACAATAACACAATCCCCGATTGGCATTCACTCGATGTTCGAGAAATTCCGCCAATAAGGGACACGCCAGTGCTTTCGTTCCCAAATGAAATTGATCTCCGTACGGACCCTGCGTAGTGGCCTGCACCCTCAGCCCTCAATCATCCTGAGGGCTTGATGCTTCTTATACCTGATCCGGCAGCTTCGACCGATAGTGATAGTCCGCTATCTCGCGGCATAGGCGGAGCACGGTTAGGGATTGACCCGAAGGACGGACGAACCCTCATGAAATCGCTCGTAACGACGTGCGGGGAGGTTGAAAAAGGAAATATCACGGAAGAGGCGAAGCAGCGAATAAGAACCTGCATTTAACAGCCCTATTAAAAATTAACTACCCGGCTGCTTGCGTCCTTCTCTCTTTCGTCCTCACCGCAGACCCTCGACAGTATCATCCCCCTGTAATGGCCAGGATTCGACTATGGGAGACGTCGCATCAGTGCGAAAAAGGGAGACAGAGGGGGCTTTAACTTTGATTGTAGCTAACCGAAGACTCTTGTGGATATATGCGCAAGTTATAGTGTGCACTATAACGGGCCCTGACGTTGTACGGGGATGCTCACCCTATTCTAAGGTACAGAATACACTTGGCACTAAGAAGTGTTCACAATGAGAAAGAGAGAGAAAGGGAGAGAGAGAGAGATGATGAAGTGGCGGAGGGATGAAGTCTCTCTCGATGTTCCCTACTAGACGGAAGTGAAAAAGATGAGAAGAGTCACTCTAGAAACGGCGATCAAATGAGGATATAGGTATGAGCCGAAGAACGGAGGAAAATGAAGACCAGGAGAGAACAACGTTGTCCAAAGGGCAGATAGATGGAGGCAGACAGAAAAGAGGGAGAGGAAGGATCTTCTTGCCGGAAGTGAGAAAATAGAGAGCAAGGGGAATGTATAAATACATATATACATATGAAAGCATGCCCAGGCCCTCGTTCGCCTTATAAGTTCTTACAATTACTCGAGAAGCAGCAGTCGGCAGAGAAACCTCTTTAACTGCTGTTTAATTTCATTCGGCAATTAACCCCGGTGCTTTATCGACTTTCGAAATTCTACTCGACTACGATGAGTCCCGATATTCCTCCGAAATCCTACATATATACTATTCGCAGGATTATATGTCTCTTCGTCTCGGATGAGGACTCGATATTCGTAGCCTATCCGCTCTGTGTTGTCTTTGCAGTGGATTATCGTTGGACTCTTTACGAGCCCTCGCAGACTTCCACAAACGCGATCACGGGGAACAAAAGATAAACTGCTTTTTCATTTAAATTATATCGTTCGAACTCGAAGCGCAGTTGGAGTACTATTTTGGACTGGAAAAGGACTGTTAGTTCAGAAAATCCGAATTTTCACTCTAAATATTTTACAGGTCGCGAGATATTTATGAAAACTTTATTTTTCGGCTTATAAATATTTCTGTTCATTCTATTTTGAAGGGTTATTCGTTACTGAATGTTTGGCGAATCTTCGGGACACTGTCGTAAGAGTAGTTTAAAAGAACACGATAATAATTTGTTTGGTTTAGAAAGATTTTCTTAATTTAGAGAATATTTAATTTATATTGATTAATCATTTGTTATTAGATTTAGAGAGAAATAGGAAATATTTAATTTACAGAATATTTTATTAATGCGTACATTCAGACGGGAAAAAATTGAGCTATTTTGAGGGATTTTTTGAACTAAGAAATAATTATTCTGCATTTATTAAACTGTAGGTATACCTTAACAGTATATTTAAGTATACAAAACAATTTTTTAAATTCATTTATCATAAAAATGAATTAAACCCTTGCTGTAATATTCAGCTGTGGCAGAATGTTACAGCAAGGGTGCCGCGGGAGATGCAAATCGGTGCGCAGTCAACTTCCCGTAGACCTGGATTTGCAAAAAAAATGTTCACTCGTTCAATTAGAACATGTATAGCTTCTGTTTGACAGTAATTGAAATGAAGAAAATGCAAAGTTAAGAGTGGCACGCGTTTGCAAAAAAAAATCAACATTTCACGCAACTTTTTTGCAAAATTTGGATTAAAAAGTCGTTTTTTTTTCTAATTTTTCAGAAACAATTCTCGTCAAGTAGAAGGCAGAAATATTATCAATAATTTAACCAAGTTTCAACCCTATCGGCTAGATACTTTTTGAGTAATCCTGCACGCCAATTTCGAAAATGCAGTTTTGAGAAAACGCGTTTAAAGTTTGCGCCCGCTCCGAATTCGAACGGAAACGCACAGCGTTGACGGGCTGTAACGTTCGAAGTTTTTCGCATTTGCCTTGAAAACTTTGGAAAAATGATCTACATATATATATATCTATCGTATAAAGAGAAAAAAAAGAAATCGATTTTTTTATCGTTGTAAATGTATATCCCGCCTTAATTCAGAAAATGTTTAGTTTAGGAACATTTTCTTAATTTCAAAAATGTTTTTATGTGGCAAAAAAGATTATCTGTTTCCAGAATACAATTTTTGATATTCCTCGAAATGGGGGCGGATCTCAGGAGAGATAAGAGTTAAGGGGTCTTCTCACTTTAGACGCTAAAAAAGGCTATTTTCATGAATTTTTTGTATACGTTTACATTATAGACGTTGATATAAAAGTTGTTACACTTAATAAATATACTTTCGAAATACACTTAAAATTTTTTTTTATTCATTTGAGTCACTCTTTCTAGACGAAAATGGTAGTTAAAAAAATGTCCTAAACTAATTGTAGGTCTGCGCTGTTGATGAAATCTCGGAGATGGATCATTCGAAACAAAAAAATCAAACGGTTTTAGATTCAGTATGTTGATGGCTATGGCGCATATCATACGATTTTTTGTATAGGCAAAAATAACAAAATGCCGGACATTTTTCGAAAAACAAAAAAACGTGTTTTTTCACCATTTTTGTAAAGAATATGTGGTTAAAAAAAAATAAGGATCGTTTCAGTAGTTTCGAAGGTTTTATCAACAAGCTGTCAAAAAATGTTGTTTCGAGAAAAACACGTTTAAAGTTTGTTTGGGTGACAAAAATACATTTTTTTCAAATGTATTTTGAAAGTGTATTTATTAAGTGTAACAACTTTTATATCAATATCTATAATATAAACCTATCAAAAAAAATGCATGAAAATACCTTCTTTTAGCGTCTAAAAAGAGAAGACCCCTCAAAATCAGTGAACACCGTGTCGATTCTTTCGCCTCTCTCTCTCCCTCTCTAACTCTCTCTTCATCACTCTCTCTCTTTACCTTCCTCCCTTTCCCGTCCGCGCTATCAATCTCCCATGTTTGCGAAATGTTCCTATCCATCATTTTTTTTCTCTCAAGCCTGTCGCATGTGGCAGAATTCTCGATCCGCCGACACCCCGTGCAGACAGGAAATGGTACTTTCCAAATTTCCCGTTCGGGGAGTCCGCGAGTTCCTAACCAGCTACAGATAAGGTTAAAATCCAATAGTCTGCCTGACTCGTCTTCTTTCGCCGTCATCATCGTTTCTAGGGGATGTACCTATATGCATCGAGTGCCACGAGGCAGTTTATGCCAGGGGATGGCATATACGCCATTGTGGGATCGAGCAAATAGCGCTCGAGGGTCTCGTCGCTTTGCACCCTCACCCTCGAAATCGACCGGAAGCCGAAATTTTGATTTTCTTCAGGCTTCGTTCAACACTCATCGAAATAGAATTAAAAAAAAATATTCTCCCCCTCGCGCAGGAGGGTGCACTCGTTTGATTTCATCGATAATAAAGTCATCTTCGTTCCCTGCTATTTCCAATCGTACATCGGGATCCCATTCGCTCATATCCTTCTTCTATCGTTCGCGCATTTCCGTTTCACGGATTCAGCACCGAATCATTTCTCGTAAGTCATCCCCCTTCGAACCCCCGTAATAAAACGTCGAGAAATTATCAACCCCCCAAGCCCTGCTCCCAGCCATTAACCGGAAATGAAATTTCATCGACCAGTGGTACAAATCACTTTAATCTGAACTAACTCGATTTAATCACGAATTAAGAGGGTTTTTGGCTCAGAATACGTCGTTATCCGCTCAGGGGTAACTCCACTTGACAAATCGTTTGCCTAATACGCTCCGGCTTATTCAAGAAAGTGACAAACGAAAATTCACTACCCTAAGAATACGAAGCTCCAAAATTCGGCTCTCATCGTAAATTGCACGCTTCACGAGGGTTTCTTGAAAGCGAATTTTGCTGGATCATATTTTTCGGTGCTAAAAAATACCGCGGGTAAAATATAGTGTGAATTATATTTAGAATATTAAGAATATTTTTTAACCGGTTTCCGACTCGTAGGCGAAAAAAGAGAAATTTTCGTGAATTTTTTGTGGGAAAACGACGATGGGTTTGCAAATTTTTGGAAATTAATTTTGTTTGGGTCGATTTTGACATACTGGGTCGATTTGACCCGGATAGTACTTCATCCAGCTGCCGTTAACAATCCTTCGGTCGGTTTTTATTGAACAAAAATCAGGTCTAGACTTTAAACATTTCTTAATATGTCTGTATAATTAAAATTCGGAACGTATAAAATGGAATTGTAAAAAATTATTGAAAACTTTAAATTTGGGGAAAGTGAGCGTTTTATTTTAAATTCGTCCGGGCCGAAACGACCCAGTGTGTCAACGTAAGGTTAAAGACTGTAATTTTAAGTATCCTTTACAATTTTTATATTGAAAAATCTTTATAAATGTGGTAGATACCAGAGTTTGTGCAGATCGGTGTTTAAAAAACGTCTTTCGCAGTAACCACTGCTGCTCGGAAACAAAGCATCTGAAATAAAAAAATCGAACGCAATTTGTTTTTGAATGAAATTATCTAGTGCTTGAACGAAGTATTTAATAAAATATTGATTTTTTTTAGATAGCCGCAGTCCAAAGTGGTATCGATTTTCGGTGAAAAAAAAACACTCTATTTTCATTGATAAAAATCGATAAAAAATTAATAACATTCATAAAATCGAGAAAAAAATTGATAAAATTGATAAAATCGAAGAAAAAAAATCCTTCGCTCGAGCACTGCTCTTTTCATATGTAAGAGAAGCTTGTTAAATTTGAAGTTGGTAGGTGCAGTGACTTTTTAGATACCGTGGTCATCGATCGCGAAAAAATAATTTCGAGAAAAACGCGTTTGAATTTCGCCGGTTCACCGAACCTACCTATAAACGTACATAAGTCCCTCAATTTTGAACGGTTCGACTTGAAAATTTCAGACAATGTTTCTGAAATGTTAAATTCTGAGAATCCGTCCAAAACCAAAAAAACGAGATTTAAAAAAATGTCAACTAGATGTAAGCCCTTAAGAAGAACACTCCATAAATGTACCTCACGAGGCATTCGTTACTATTTAGATCACACCAACAGAAATGTCCCTAGATATTCCTGGCTAGAATTATTTTCTTTGCCCGGAGTTCCAGCGAATTAATTTACTACATACCGACTTCTAATGATGCTGATCAACATTTATACGTGGTGTTAGAAATGTATGTATTAAGGCAAAGCCTTAAGGCGGTCCATAGGTCACCTTGTTAGGAACATATCTAGCCTATGTTACCTTAGTCCAAAGTCTAAGGATTTCGAGTTACGATGGTAAGTATGATTTTTGGAAAATTTCCCAAAATTAGGCACAAACTCATTACCTCTTATGTTAATGCTATATTTTTTAATAGCATTATCATAAGAGGTATTTTTGACAAGTTTTTAATTATTCAACACGTCCCATTTAGTTAGTTGTGTGGATACAGATGTTTGTATTGGTATTTGTCGATTGAATACACATTAAGCTAAGATGCAAATAAGTTTTTAGTTGCCAATTGTCGTCTGTTTGAACATTATGAACGAGTTAGTACCTAATGTTGGGAACTTTTCCAAAAATCATACTTACCATGATAACTCGAAATCCTTAGACTTTGGACTAAGGTAACCTAGGATAGATATGTTCCTAACGAGGTAACCTACCACCCCCTTAAGGCTTTGCATCGACCTTCCTAACACCCTGTATAGTTAACAACACCCCAACTAGCATTAGTAATAAAAGCAGTCATCAGTAATGAATTCATGCTGCATGCGCTAGAAAGTTTCCGATTCAAAATCGGACAAAATCCGACCAAACCGTTCCACTCAATAAATCATTGTATCATCAAGTAGGAGCTGAAGACGTGATACATATATCGTGCGACCAAAATAAAATTTCTGTTCATTTTTCGGGTTGACCTAAAATGGATGACCAATATTTATCCAGGCCTTCATGGGTGTGCAATTTTTGTCACGCGATCGCTTTGTCGCCCCATATCCGGCATCACTTCCGGTCTACCGAAGCCGGCCACCGGAAGCAAGATGGCTGCCGCGAACGAGCAAGAACCGTCTCCACGGGGATTCACGTACCCAGAGGGCGCTGGACGATGAAATATCAGCGGGAAACCGAGGGGTAGACGATATGTGCGTGGGCGAGACGTTTTCCGGTACGAACTGGACTTTAATCGGACGTTTGTAAATATGTACCCACGTATAGAGCTTTCCAGGCCAAGTGGACGGAATCGTGACTCTCAGCCCCTCAGATAAGCTCGACAACTTTACCTTCCCACTGCCAGTTCCAAAAGGGGTTCCTTTTATAGATTTATTCCAAACAGCTGCTCTTTAATAACTATTTTCACCGAATTAATTTCTCCTCGAGATTTTGAGCCAGGAAATTTGTTGAGGACGTATGGGAGATACGATCACAGGCAAATGTAACCGAAAATAGACATTTTCACATATATGTCTGGTTTGAAGTAAAATTAGTCATAAGTTACATAATATGAAGGCCCAGCCACAAGTTCACAATTGATCGTGTTTTTTAAATGATTGTTCCACATGTGTTTATTAATATTTAACGTTATTAAAACTTTTCACAGTTAATATGTCCCGTCCCACCACTGCCATTATTTCGTGCCATTTGTTGCCACACACTTCGGTCAGGATATATGGGAGACGAAAAAATTACCGGAATTCACTGCTGCTATGTAGCGAGGGATAGTGAAATTTTCAAAAAAGTTTCTTTCATAAACGCTCAGCCGCATGGTAAATGTGAAATATTTTGTAGCATTTTTACCGCATTCCCTCATCACATCTGAGAGTAAAACAATGTAAAAGCACATGCAGAAATTCAGCAAATTTGAAATATCATAATTTTTCAAGCTCGTGGATCGAACTAGGATTGATTGACTAGGATTTTTTATTGTCAATTTTCCTCGCCGTGGCCTAACATTTCTGTAAAAATCCTATACACCCTTAAAGTAGTCCACATTTATTTTCACCGCGTGCAAGACATTAATATTCGTTGGAATCCGACGGACGTTCGACCTAAAACTGACCCTAAGTGGCTACATTTACCTAGAGGCCCGAAAAAAATGGCCGAATTCCGATTTTTTTCTGGGAAATGTTTGTCGAAAAAAACCACTTTTTTTTTCAACGGTGGTACACACATTGAGAGCTCTAAAAAAATCACCACAAAATACAGAAGAACAACAAAAACATGGCCGCCGTCAGATGCTGAAATTCTTTTTGCGACGTTTGGCGGTGGACACTCTCCAGCTTAGAAGGTCCATCAGAAATCCAAAAACCAAACGAGTTATTCAAGTTAACAATAAATACAAGTCGCTGACGATCGTCAATTTTTTAAATCATTTCTTTTTAACAAAGTGGCGACGAATTGAAACTCGAGCACACAAATTCTATGAAAAAGTTGTAATTTTCACGTTACTATTAAAAAACAAAGATCAATTTTTAAAAAGTGAGATCGTCAATGACTTTTAAATGTTTTTCGTCGTATCTCCTGTTAATTTGGAAATAATCCATCGAGTGGTTTTCGACGTATCATGTCCACCGACTTTGAAAAGAGTATCATCAACCTTTGTGTTACAAAAAATGCATTTATTTTTCACCTAACGTTTCCCAGAAAATAAATTCGTAATTTGGCAATTTTTCCGCTCTCGACGGAGATGTAGACTCTTAAGGGAATAATTGAACTGGAAGCCACTAGTGGAAAATAATTTGAAAAAAAAAGTAAGAGTTTAAACATAATCTGCAAGCCTTTCGAGGTTGTGAGAGCGGACAAGGAAATGGTCAACGTAATCCCGGAGCATGAAGGTCACGGTCCTCTCGTTTCTGCTGGAAGAGCTCGCCGTATGTTTGCACACGTGCATAGGCGAGAGTGAACCCAAAGAATTTCCCCACGGGAAATTCGTGAAAAATCCACGTCGAGCCACGCAAAATCAGCGTGTAAAATCCTTGCGGAAGTTTGCGCCGCTTTCCGCAACTCAAGCCAAAGCGATGAATAATAAAAAACGAATAAAAAATAGAACAAAACAAGCCGTAAATCGTGAAACTTTCGGAAAATGAATGTAAATGGTGAAAAAATCATGGGAAATCTCACGAGAGCGTGGCGAGCAGCTCTAACGGATGGTCGTGGCAAGCTCGCGAAGCATTGAATCCAACCGGACTCGTTGTGACGACCGATGTATGCCCCATGACCATGAGACAACGGTAGAACGAGGAAAGGTCGATTAGAGGTCATTCCACGCACGATTCAACACTCACGGACAAAAAACAATCAAGCATGGGATCACTCCGCGTTGGGCGTATTCGTTTCCAAGCTTTCGAATAATGATATCACATTCATATGTCAATTGCTGTTCATAGTTGAAAGCACCGACTCACGTACGTCCTCAACGTGATTTGAACCTCTCATTTACCATGTGTCTCCTGCCTTATCTTAGATCCAACTATTTGGAAACGGGCATACACTTTCCGAGCCAAAAATAGTTTCACAGTAGTCACAGCCAAGGAACCCAAGCTTCATTGAAAGCAATTGATCACTGATTACCGACTTGGCGAGTGTGAACTCACCTCAAATTAGGACTTTCGAAACTTTTTCATATTTCTCTACTGAATCCCGAACGAAAGTAACGAGCGGAATTCCATTCGCGGTCACAGGATCGATTCTTACGAATTCCATCTGGAACGAAGCAGGTGGGGGTATCACACCCGGTTGCGATAAAGAGCATGTTCGAAATGACCAAAAGTATTTTCGAAAGCGCGTGTGGTACGCCTCGTTATGTCCAGCCACCCAAATCCTATATATTGGTGGATCAACATCAACGTGGCGAATAAGAGATAGGATATCATTGAACTCTCCTGCACGATTCGCATCAGTGAAAGCTAATGATTCCAACGTTTTATCGAATGCATCTCCCAATGTAATCCCCTGATCTGACCAATTCATCGACTCTTTAATGTTCCCAAAAGCTCCGAATGTTGAACGGGTGAAAAAAAAATCAGATCTACGCTGCATGTGACGATTGAGCGTCAAGGGGGGAGATACCTTTATGCGAGGAATTCCTGTTTTTTATGATTTTCTTAAAGGGAAACATTTTTTCACCATTTTTCAAACTTAGGGTATGTTTTATTATTACTTTTAACCGTTATATGGTATTTTTTTAATCTTTAAAAATCGCCGAGGTATGACACGGTCTTCTGAACGGGTTGCGGTGGATGTGGTCCGACGGCGTGACACGTAGCGTCGCCGGGATTAATCTGAAAAAAAAACAAACGACGATTTATCCTTCGTTAACACTCATACGCAGAATACGACCCACGAAAAAGTAGGGATTGTTGACCATCGATGAAATGGTATGCTTTGAAACAAAAACATTCAATTTTCCGAAAAAAAATTGTCTGAATTTTGAATTTAAAAGTTTTTTTTTTAATTTTCAAAAACATTTAGGGTCATGTCCAGACAATAAGGTTAGAAATATTCATACCAAATTTCATCAGAATCGGTCGATTAGTTTTTCAGCTATACTTCACGTATTTAAAGATTGATTTATAGAAAATACCACGTGAGCGCCAAAAGTAGTGATAAAACATACCCTAAGTCTCAAAAATCGTGACGAAATCTTTTCTTTAAAAAAAAATCATGAAAATCAGCAAATTTCTTTCTCGCCTAAAGGTATCTCCTCCCTTAACGTCAATTGCGAATCAACCTGAACAACCCGACGTATTTCCTTTTTCTTCAGAGCAAAATACACATTTTGTTGCGGAATTAGCTGCAACCATTCGAATCCCTTTCTCGCAAGAATTATCCCCTTCCAGAATCACTGCGTTGGAATTCACGTTGGTCGTTCATCAAAGTTCTAGATTACGGCACGAAAAAGCCCAAGACTAATGACTATTTACCCTATCATTCTCACTCCACGTCCAAGTCAAGTTATCAACCTTCACCTACTTCCGTCCTCCCTTCCAAGGTGATCGAAGTTTCAATTTCAAATAGTATTCCATCAATGGGGTCATGATCTTCTTTTTCGGATTCTCAAACCGACGTATTTGGTTGAATATTCCGTCGGTGGTGTCACGAGCGTTTCTTTTTCAAACTCATCTGTTGTATCAGAATTGGAGAACCGTCAGTAAAGTTCGGTTTGGGCGGCAGTGGCAGTGGGGGAGGGATTGTGGGTTCGGAACCATCCAATTACAATTGATGGTAAACGCGTGTTCAACAATCGCGTCAGTCTTGCAAAATCGTTCGAAACAATGAAAAGCGTTCCGGTTTCTCTCGTCCGCGATCTCGTTACGACGAAATGTGATGGACGGAGATTTGAAGGGATGTACAGATAACGGGAAAGGGCGGTGGTTGGAAGTGAATGGATAGATGGAATAGTCCACAACCAAAATCAGGATCTATCCAACTCTCTCTCTCTCTCTCTCTCTCCCCCTCTCTCGGTCTCTCTAATTTCGGGAGAGGGATTTTCGAGCTTTCGGACGACTACGAGCTTTTCGTCGATAAATAATTCGGTCGCTTCAGCCCCCAACCCATCTACGAATGATGAGGCTCGGGCCTTCGTGTACACGCAACCTTCCGAACTACCTTTCTGTGTATAATACGATACGCGCACATACCTACACGCATACACACACGTATATATATATATATATATATATATATATATATATATATATATATATTATATGTGTGTGTGTGTGTATGCTTCGAAATTCACCGACTAACCCTTATCAAACTTCGGTGTCCATTATTCACAGTTTCGCGAAGCTATAAACTGGCCTGGAAAACGGTGAGCTTGCGCGCGAGCCACTGTGTTTTCAGCCGAAGGTTTCGGCCGTTTCGAATGCCCTATCTGTGTGCGGTCTCGGAAAACCCTTTCCGCCCTTACTTTCGACCCCCGCAACCAACGCCGGACCGTTCCCAGACCTCCACACCCTTCGGATGCGTACCAAACTGGATATGCAAGCAATTCAAAACTATTCGATGTACTCGCCTGCCGAAATCCCGGGGCGTGTGGTCCACTGGTGTTTGTTGCCCGCTAAACAATGTTCAAGCTGCCGAAGGGCGTGTGTTTACAGTCGGAATAATGTCGGTCCACCAATTGGGAGTAGCGTAACGAATCCACAAAGGGCCGTTCCGATATGAGATTTAAATGGAGAATCGCGCTTTTCCATGCAGAAATTGTCGTAGGAATCCAATTGGATCCCCATATTCGACCCCACTTCCTGATAGGAATCCAATGGCTCATCGCATTGAATGTATATACTCAAGCGTCACGCTCGTACATTGGATTCCAATCGAGATTCCCCATTGAAATCTCATGTACGAATCCAATTTCAATCCTGACGGATTCACACGTTATCGAACAGAATTCCGATGCAATTCTTATATAATAATATATAGATATATTAAATGAGTGGATGTTGGAAAAGTGTAAATCCCTTCAAAAAGTATACCTCAAAAATCGATTTCAATCACACCATCGGCAATCCACTCTAATCATCGTTTGTTATTTATTTTCCTGCACTTTGACACGGTATCACAATATCACAATATCACAATATCACAATATCACGATATCACAATATCACAATATCACAATATCACAATATCACAATATCACAATATCACAATATAACAATATCACAATATCACAATATCACAATATCAGAATATCACAATATCACACTATCACAATATCACAATATCACTATATATATTGACACAATATCGCACAAATATCATTTGACACTATCTCAGTACACACGTACACGCTCATGAAACGTGCAGGTTATGTTTCAACACGTCCAGCTTTTTCCTCGTGACTTTTCACATATTTACGATTCGAGTAGTAAGAATTCTCAACTAGCGTTCATCCGGGAGCAGTTCAGAATCCAACTGGATCCCAATGAGAACTGTGTGCTGTGTCCCCAACAAATCCCTATAGACATGTGGGTGCATCTTGATACTCCTTAACAAATGTGTGCCCGGGACCACGGAAAGATATTTTCTTTTAGAAATTCAACGAATTCCAAATTGTTGAGAATTGTTGAGAATTCCAAATAAATAATTCTCAAATAACGTCAATCGCGAAATAGCGCGGTATATACTTGTATTCCAGTGTGGACTTCCTACATGCGGCGTCCGTACCAAGTCCCTGTAGAGATGTGGCAGGATCGGAATTACTCGGTATTGTCGGCACCGGAAGTGACACTACTGATCGATGAAAATACATTTCGTCATAATTGTAGATTGTGTATGTTCGCAGTAAATGAGAAAAAGATACATACACAATCACTCGTGAACACGTGAACATTTTTTATTTGCTTTGATTTTGTAGCGGATAAAAAATATAGGTATATTTACCGAAACTCGTGGGCATTGAATTTCTACGCGAAAGTTGAATATCGTTGTTTCCGGGTATAGGGAGGCAACGTCGGAGCTGCGAATAAATCGTGAGAAATACATTTCAAGATAAATGCGCTTGTTTTTAGCAATTGTTCGCGAGGACAATGTTCATCCTCTTATTTTTCTTCCCCTTGATGTTGCTCGCGAGACAGAAAGTAAATGTAACAAATAACTCAAATAAGAATGGGAACGCATAGGTCAGAGGTCTCTCGTACTCCAGAGGTGGTATCCGATTGGATCCTTCATTGAATAAACTTTGCTCAAGGCTGCCAAAGAGATATGACGGTGGCTCTCTCTCTCTCTCTCTCTCTCTCTCTCTTCCCGTTTATTCCATGGTCGCTGAATTCGCATGTAGTTGCATGCGCCTGAATATTATATTTGTGTGATTCACCCGCGCGTGTATACATTTATCCACTCGTGTACGGGACTTTTCAGTTACGAATCAAACTATTTTTATGAAATTGAATTTCTTTTTTCCATTCCATTTCCTTCATCGCATTGTACCGATCAGAAACTACACGCGAACGTTATTTCCACTTTTTCCCCCGTTTTTTCGCAAATTTAAACTCTTCCATAGACTACGATTTTTCGTGGAATAAACAAGAGGTCTCTCTTCGACGTCTGTTAACGCGGAATTAATCCGCATGTGCGTTGAATAATTCAGAAAACGGGGCAATGGTAGTTTTCTCATATCAATCGACCATCGAGGATAAAATAGATAAAAGTGTTTCGACCCCGTCGATTTGACTCCAAAAGTCCCATATGGTATGGAGATATGGAAAGTTTATTGGGCGATGGTGGAAGTCGAAGGGAAAATGCGGATAGGGTCCCGAAAGGCTCGAGCAGGGGTTCGAAAAAGTGGAGGACGAAAACTACCACGAGGAGAAAAACTAGATGGAAGAGACGAAGATGGAGAGCGGTCGATGTGAATGCGTGTATCTGACGAACCTGCACATATATGTGTGTGTATACATGTGGAAAAAAGAAACGTGAGAGAAAAATAGTTCGAGAGGTCTTGAGGATCGGTTTCTGGCGACGACGTCGAAACCCCGAAGGATGAAAAGCAAGCATCGAACCCCTTGCGAAAGAAGCCAAAGAGCAAGAGGAGTGGTGAAATAGAAAAAGAAAAACCGCCATAGAGCGCTATAAGTCCGCATTTTCAACCCCTATAGATCCACGTAAGATCTTACATTTATATATATAGCCGCCCTCGACCGGCTGCTGATTCAATATTCGTTTTTCTGCGGCATAACTTTCCATTTGCATTAGCTACCCCTTCTTTCCTCTCCCTCTATTTTCATCCTCTTTCTCTCCCTCTCTCTATTTCTCTTTCTCTCTCTCTCTCTCTTGCCCTCTCCCTTTTCTATCTACATTGGAATTCCTGATCTCGCAGACTTGTAACCTTATTTCTCAGGCCTTTTCTTTTTTCATTTCTCCATGATTTGGGCTTGCGTTATTTCGAATACGCTTTATTCGAAATAACACAATATTTCCCGCGCATCATCCCCACGGGATGTAAAATTCGAGGTGGTTCGGTCTCACGTGAAATTCCGCGGCTTTCTCTTCTTCTCACCTTTGAGACGGTATCGCGGTCCAGGCGAATGTCAAAGGACACGCATAAATTATGAAAAAAAGTGACAATCTTTTTTTCACATTTTCGGCTGTGTCAAATGAAATATCGGTATGAACGAAATTTCCATATTTTTATTCCGTAAAAATTGTAAAACTTTGTCGCCTTAGTGCAAAACTTTCACCCCCTTTTATTGAAATAATTCATACCGCGTTTTTTCCTATTGATCCTGATGGGGGAGTATCTCAGGACTGGAAAATGCCCTCTGGTAGAGTCAATTGAGTAATTGTCACATTAATTCTGGTACATATCTATTTACATCTCCGATTAACCCTCATTTATAAAGTGTCTTGAGGGCACGTGAACATCTTTTTTCACTGTGATTAGTAACGTTCTTTTTTATTTTTATTCCTTTCGTTACGTTTTCCCTCTCGCAAGACTCGTATTGGAGATCGAGGAACTGACAAATTGACGGGATAACCCTCGGGCATAGAGATTTTCTCTCGTTTCATTTCTTTCTACTCTTGTTCTTCGAACCCCTTTTCATCCCCCCCCCCCCTCCAGCGTGGACCAATGGAGGATCCTGAGAAGTATCTCCGTGGGATTTACAAACGATCGGCTATTCGTCTACGAGAGGTAAATTGGCACAAACCCGCAATTTATTTTCGCAAACATCCCTGGGTCGTGTCACCGGAACATGGAAGAGAAGTGGTGAGAGAGATAGAAAGAGTGGGTGAAAACGAGAGGAAGGAAAAGAGAGCTAAGGATTTCGTCTTTATACCTCAAGGCAAAACGGGCGTGAGGAGAAAACGAGACTTTCCAATCGATCCAATCACTTAAGGGACTTTTCGTCCATAAGACAAAACGAGTCAATTGATTTACCATTTCTTCTTTAAATTTCTCTTCCTACTCGTCCGTTGAGGGGCTGCGTCTACCTAGAAGCCCGAAGAAAATGCAAACAGCGAAAAAAAATCTGGGTAACAGTTGGTGAAGAAGAAACCCATTTTTTTAAGGGGTTAGGCCACTCTAGAGCCCGAAAAATAGGCTTTTTGGGGATTTTTTTTTCAGAAAAACTACAAAATAAATCGAGATTACAAAAAAGGGTTTTTATCATACATATCAGTGACTCTATGCAATAATTTTTTTGAAGCGATTAATTTCAAGATGGCGGCTGTGCAGCGTTCATCTTAAATCTGCCTTTTTTTAGTTGGCCGGAAACATAACTTAGACAATTTTCAACCGATGAACTTGAAATGCTGAACATATCTTGAAAAATACATTGTCTATGGAAGTACGTAGAATTTTTTTTTCATATTACATAGTTCATTTGTTATTAACAATTATCTGACGATTTTTTAGGCAAATTTTTCACTTTCCGAAAATTTGCCTAAAAGATCGTTAATAACAAATGAACTATGAATTATAATAAAAAAAATCCTACATACTTCCATGGAGAATTTATTTTTCAAGTTATATTCAAAAAGCAAAAAAAAATCTGGTTAACAGTTGGTGAAGAAGAAACGTATTTTTTTAAGGGGTTAGGCCACTCTAGAGGCCGAAAAATAGGCTTTTTGGGGATTTTTTCACAAAAACTACAAAATAAATCGAGATTACAAAAAAGGGTTTTTATCATACATATCAGTGACTCTATGCAATAATTTTTTTGAAGCGATTAATTTCACGATGGCGGCTGTGCAGCGTTCATCTTAAATCTGCCTTTTTTAGTTGGCCGGAAACATAACTTAGACAATTTTCAACCGATGAACTTGAAATGTTGAACATATCTTGAAAAATACATTGTCTATGGAAGTACGTAGGATTTATTTTCATATTGCATAGTTCATTTGTTATTAACAATCTGACGATTTTTTAGGCAAATTTTTCACTTTCCAAAAATTTGCCTAAAAGATCGTTAATAACAAATGAACTATGAAATATAATAAAAAAAATCCTACATAGTACCATGGACCATGTATTTTTCAAGTTATATTCAATATTTCAAGTGAATCGATTGAAAATTGTCAGAGTCGTGTCGTTGACGATTGTCGATTTTTTAAATATTTTTCTTAACAACGTGGAGACGAATTGAAACTCGAGTATACAAAATCTATGAAAAAAAGTCGTCATTTTTACGTAACTATTAAAAAGTGAAGATCGTTTTAACCCTTCGACTGCACAGAGGGTCATATTGACCCCATTTTTTTAACAGCCTGCATCGCAAAACGGGGTAATCTATTCGGTCGCAGTGCGGCGCTCGAATGTTCCCCTACTCCTACTTCATAGGTGGACACTCGGCCCCCATCTTACATACTGCCCGTGTACTGAGGACTGTCGAAAAAGGACCTGGGGTCCAATCGACCCCGGTTACGCAGTAGTACGGGGAAAGTGAAAACATTTTTTTTTTGTGAAATTTGATGCTTTATTACTACGTGTAAGTGAGTTACGATAGTAAGTGAAAACGATAGAAAAAACAGGAGAGCTATGTGCTACATGGATGATAATAATTAAGTGAAGTGAAAAAATGCGGAAAATATACGTTTTCAACAATTAATCTGCCGAAGGAGTCGATTTTTTCCATTATTGGCTATCCCGAAAATGCTCAAATTCAAATCTCCGAATAAATATACTTTTTGGAATGACGGTCGACACTGTCTTTTTTTCGTATCTACAAACCTTCCTATTTAAAAACCTCAAAGGACTTTTTTATATTTTGAAGAAAAAAAACTGTGATCTTTTTCGTGCAAGTGGGTATTTTTGAACGCATCTCCCACTTCCAACGAATGGTTGGGCACGTCATTTTTCTTTTTTTTCTTAAAGATAAATTTTGGGCCATAAAATAGAGATCATTGACAACAAAATAACGTCTCTACAGAAAAAAACAAAAATGCATATTTACCGAAATACAACGATCTGCAAAACGTCTGGGGTCAGATTGACCCCATTTGCAGTCGTAGGTTCGTGACGGAAGTGTGCAGTCGAAGGGTTAAAAAAGTTTCATTGTCAACGTCATTTAAATGTTTCTCATCGTATCTCCTGTAAATTTGGAAACAATCCGTCAAATGGTTCTCGGGATATCATATCCACCAACTTTGAAAACAGTATTTCGAGAAAAAAGCGTTCAAAGTTTGGAGTATGATTCTGCTACCGTTCGCCCGGCCGACTGTTAGAGGCTGTAGCTCATTCAATGTTAGGAATATTCCAATGAAATTTTTAGGGAGGCGATACTATCGAATACTAAAATACTAAAGGCGATACTATAATACTAAATACTGATACTAATACTAAAATACTAATCCTAAAATACTAATACTAAAATACTAATACTAAAATACTCATACTAAAATACTAATACTAAAATACTAATACTAAATACTCATACTTATACTAATACTAATACTAAAATACTAAAAGGCGATACCATCGAATAAAAATATTTTCGGCAAATGCAATTTTTCGACCCACCCAGATAGACGTGGTCCATTAACGTAATATGCGTTTGATACGAATTTAGTAGATGTGCGAGTGCGACGTAGACGTGAGAATTTTGACCTGTCATTGCAAAGTTATAACACCGCAACTACACTGCATTGAATGGGATTCAATTGCCAAGCGATTCAAATCGTGGCTTATTAAATTCAATCGTACATATTTCCATTTAGATTGGTTCCTTTCTTTCACATCCATTCCTTGTATTTCGAAGTAATAATCGAACATAGCCCAATGTGAATTCAACTTGTACAGGTCCAAAATTTGACAATATAAATCGTATTTTATTCCATTTCTTAGGGTTTCTTCGGCAGTCCCATTTCAATTAAAATTCGAACGTTTGCCATTGCGATTTTTTAATCAGCAGTGCAAAGTTGCAAATGCAATAAAATTATCGAAACTTCCAAGTGGTGCAATTGGAATAGCGACACTTCAACATTAAAATCGATCATCGCGAGTTTATTTCACTTTTTCGCCAGTCCCGTTATTGATATTCAAATTTATTTCCCTTTCCCGATTATCCTGACAAGGCTCAGACATTTCTTGATTCAATCGCGGAAATTAAAAGTAAAAGAAAAACTTATATTAGCTGAATTGCATCGTGATGAAATCGACGGAATTCTCATGCTCGTGTATTGAATTCGGGATAGTCTACCATTAATATCCCAATCTCATTAATCTCCGTTATATCTACTCTCTCGTCGTTGAGTCGCTGCGTCGAGAACGGGATATTATTTCCTCCCCTTACGCGCGTACCTCTGTAATACCGGATAGATTCGGAGAGGAGAGAGAGAGAGAGGGCGACCTTGTGCGGTGCAGTTAATTCGAAAACTTTGAGCTCGTCGGTTCGTCGAGGTTGGCCTGTGAGAGAGCTATCTGGCTGCGCGAATTATTTATATAGAACAACGAGATAAAGCTCTCCCCCCCCCATCTCTCCCTCTTGCACACTCACTCACTTTTCCTTTCTCCCTCAGCTTTAGAGCGGGCGACTCGAACAAGTCCAATTTGCAATTTTGCAATTCCAATGGCCGCGATGCGACCCTTAGCTAAATATGCAGATCCCGCTCGACGAAGAGAGAAAGAGGGGGGTAAAGGTCCTCTTTTACCTTGTGAGCCATGCTTCTCTCTCCCCCTTTCCTTCTGTCATACTCTCCTTCTCTCTCGCTCTTCTTCCCTCCATTCCCTCAAATTCTCTTCATTTTGTGCCCTTAAGAACACTCCGAAACGTACCGCCTTGATGGTGCAAAATTCACTACACGGAATCTCGTTCGCAAGCCTGAGTTCCCTACCGGAAATGCATTTGCTCGACGAGCCGTCAAAACTCCCGATTAAAATTATCTCTTCCCCTCCTTCCTCGTTCCCAGAGTAATTTCGAACGCGAACAAACTCAGCAGGGAGAAAAAAAGAGATGCGAGATTCTACAGCCCCAAAATTCATTAGACTCGAATATTTTTATTTTCGTTTATTCATCCACCAAACCAAATAGGAAATATTTTATGATCGACTATGTTGCAAAAAAATTAACACACGTGGGGTTGACAATTAAAAATAAGATAGCGAACTGAACGCAATATTTAATTTTTTTCGAAGATTTTTTCCCGTCTTAGTTGTCAAGTTTGTGAGGGAAATAGAGCAAATGTCATTATAAATATGAAATAGATGTGCAATTGTGCATAAAGTCATTCTTCGTGGCTGAGAGAATTCAAGGGGTGGAAAAAAACGAGATCAAGGGAAGGGATCGAGAGAGGGCGGGTGAGTACCAGAGAGAGAGGGAGAGAGAGGATGCATCAGAAGTGTCGGTTAGTGAGATCTCGTATACCGAGGTCGAGGTACGAACCGCAATTTGTACGTTGAACAAAGGTAATTACCCGAATGTGTGTTGTCGGATGGAGGTTGGACAAGAACCGGCAAGAGAGACCACACAGTGGCCTCTACAGTCAGAAGTGCGCGAGCACGTCGCACAATGAAACCACGTCCTTTACTTCACTTTGGCTCGACTGCTGTTGTATTGCTGCAACTACAACACCACGACCGTTTCTATATTTCGCACATGTATGTGAAAGAAACGAAATGTAAAAAAAGCTCTTCCAACGATTCGTTTCGGCGAAAAAAAAGCCCGCAAAATTGAATTCGGTACACCGTCCGAAAACCAAAACTGTCATCAACTTTTACATAGCTGATTTCCAGATGGTACGCCGAATCGTGTTGGGGCGAAAAAAAAACGCTTCAACCGTACATCCGGCAATAACCTGCAGCTTGATCATTTTTTTGGTAAATATTTACAAGTGGAGTTCCAGCTGGAAAAGGGGTTTAGAAATTTTGTACCGAGTCGATGTATTTCAGGGCATTTTGTTTGTAATATTTCAGGCGGGGGAAGACAATTTCAACCCTTATTTCAACCCCCAAATGCTTTTTTAAAAACTTTTTTAAAGGTCTGGAGAAAACGGGTCTGGTGACATCAAGTGGGTAAAATATCGTGGGCTTGGATTTGTTTGGGTTTATTTAAATGAAATTATGGTAACATTCTGCAACCGGAACATTGATATGTTCCTGTAAATATATATTTTTTAAACAAAATACCCCTTCCCCATCATAAGAAACATTTTTTCATACTGCGCAATAACCCCGAGCACGTGAAAAAAAATGTGGAGCCGATTAGGGCTGGAGCCCCACTTGTAAATATTTACCATTTTTTTTTTCATCTTATCGTACAACGAACATCTTGCAAACGTGTTGGATATTTCTATCAGAATTAACATTTCATTTCGTGCAGAGTTACACTTTTTGCCCGAATTATTGCCAAGTGGAAGACACCGGAAAGAATCTCGGCGAAATTGGAGGATAAAATCCACATGCCTCGGAGGGTAAGAAACCCCAGCGCGAGTCAAAAATTTTTCAAGCAAATAGCAAAGGGCGAGGATCACAGTGGGGCTATTTTGACGGAGAATTTTTTCATACGGTTCAAAGTTCCCCCTTGACCCAACTTTGCAGGCAGGCATACTCATGCTCGTTTCGCCAGGGTTTTGTGACGTGTCTAATAATGCACCGGTGAGCCTGGACCGCATGCTCGTTCTCACCAAGCGTGTTACGTACTTTTGTCCGACCATACACGGACCATTACTACTTGCTCGCCTCTTATCCTATATATCTATGTGTGCGTCGATGCAATTATCCTTTCTTCTCTCTCGCTCTTTTCATGCCATGGCACCGTGTATGGACCTCGAAAAACCACATACAAGCTCTATACTAGGCCCTTTCATGCGGTATATTGCTGACATAATGGCCCATGCGTACCAATACTGTCCGAATTGTACTGCCGGAGAATACACGATACGAAACAGCTATTTAACACCGGCCAATCCACCACGCGCCTATTCATCCCATTTGTTTTGCAAATTAACTTCATCGAACGGAATATCACGATTACAACCCAATTTCTACTGCCATTTGGATTTAAAAAAAGTGCTATTTACTCCCGTTAACGAGTCCTGCGCTCATTACATTTTTTCCCCTCTTACGGTGGAGCTTGAGAGGAATGTTGGGTAAAAGCTCACGAGATAACTGAGATATATTTGGACAAAAATCGGAATAACATGTTGGAATTTGAAATTGACGATGAAGATATTTTTTTAAAGTCATTAACATTCTTCGATTGTATTTTAATAATGAGGATGAATACGAAAATAATGATAACGTTTGTAATATTTACTAGCTTATAATCATTGAAAATTTGTAGCATTTTCCCGAACTTGCAATAGTTATAATATTTAATAATCATTTAAATGACTGCTTCATGCGAACGAAATGGCATTTGTTAGATAAAAAATCGTTCGAAGGTGGCTTATCGTGAGATTGCAAGATTCGAGTGTGCGTAAAGTTTGCGAAAATCGAAAACAACATCAAAACAGCAACGAAATCGATATCAACAATGACGGCTTTATGCTCGAACAGACAAAAGGACTGCTTTAAGGGGTTATCTCACTTTAGACGCTAAAAAAGGCTATTTTCACGAATTTTTTTATAGGTCTATATTATAGGTATTGATATAAAAGTTGTTACACTTAATGAATACCCTTTCAAAATGCATTAAAAACAAAAATTTATTTGTTTAATTCACCATTCGTAGACGAAAATGGTAGTTAAAAAAATGTTCTAAAAAAATTATCGGTCTGCGCTGTTGATGAAATCTCGGAGATGGATCATCCGAAACAGAAAAATCAAACGGTTTTAGATTCAGTATGTTAATGGCTATAGCGCTTATCATACGATTTTTCATATATGCAAAAATAACAAAATGGTGATCATTTTTCGAAAAAAAAAAAAAATAAACGTCTTTTTCACCGTTTTTGGCAAAAACAAATAGTAAATATCAAAATTTAAAAAATCCTTCATATGCGCTATAGCTATAGTTGTGAAGAATATGTGGTTAACATTTCATAAGGATCGGTTCAGTAGTTTCGGAGATTTTATCAACAAGCCGTCGAAAAACGTTGTTTCGAAAAAAACGCGTTTAAAGTTTGTTTGGGTTACATAAATACATTTTTTTTATTTAGTATATTTCGAAAGTGTATTTATTAAGTGTAACAACTTTTATATTAATAGCTATAATATAAACCTAAAAAAAAAATTAATGAAAACCGCCTTTTTTAGCGTCTAAAGTGAGAAGAGCCCTCAAAGCATCCCATACATCATAAAGGAATGTTACGACACAATGTAACATGTCTGTCACACTAATACCCTTATCGCTTAGCCCCCTGATTATATTTTTCAAAAACTATATAATCCGTGTTTCTCTGTTAATAAAACCTACCATAAAGTCGACTATTTTTAAGTTTTCACGTTGTAGAGTTACGAAGGGTAAATCCAACATTCACGTTTTCATTTTGATTTTTTTATTGCCAAATGACCGTTGAATGAGTCGTTGAAACCGAAAATTATTAATGACAACGCTCACGTGCAACGCTCACGGTGAAGAAGTAGAAAAATTTGACAAATTGAATTGGCATTTTTTTTTATTGGTGAAGTTCTGGAATGCATTCTTTAGAACTGACTGCCGTTTGCGGGTCACTAGGAAGCGGGAATTTTTTTTAAAGACCTACGGGATGAAACTTGGCATTCTGTTTTTTTTTCGTAATGTTGTTCAGACACGAGGGTCGTGCTACATTTGGTCGTCGAGGCTCAAGTGATGATCCCTGAAACGAATGAGGTATATGTTCGGAATAAAAAAGGAAAAAAGGGGATGCGATTTAGAGGCCTGGACCTGTTCGATGTCGGTTCACTGGCTCGCGGTTGTGGCCAACGGCACTGATTTATTTCCTTTTCGAGCGTAGCGCCGCGTTAAGCCCAGAGATAAAATGCATCCCATGGTTAGTCGCCGTGAAATTACCACCATCTAGGAAATGTGCCAGAAAGAGAGAGAGAGAAGAGAGAGAGAGAGAGAGAGAGAGAGAGAGAGAGAGAGAGAGAGAAATCTATAGCAAGTCGTTTCAAGATTGCGTACACTCGTCCCGGCTTCGGTTGTTCCGGCTAACGCATACGAATCTCAACCGGAATCGAATTTTCGCAAAAAGTATCCCCATTTCAGCCCCAAAGGATGTAAAGAGAATGCGAAATTTAGGAATCAACCACGCATCGAATTGCATTAATAAAGGGTGTCTCAAAATGATCTGACATTTTAAATTGCGCGCCATTTTTTTTGCAGTGAACATGGAGTACTAATCTTTGACAACTGACATCAGGAAGTATTGAGGTTAAGTCATGGCGAATTACACAATCGAGCAACGCATATAATTTGTTATTTGCTGCATTGTTACTGCATAGTTATTGCGGACGAAGTTTCATCGTCGTGTTATCTCGCGCCACGGCGATGTGAATTGGCCACCAAGATCGTGCAAGATTTGACGCCATTGGACTTCTTCCTTTGGGCTTTTCTGAAAGGAAAAGTGTATGCCAATGATCCACAGACCATTCCGGAGCTCAAGAAAGCAATTGGACGCACAATTAATGAAATTAGTCCGCAATTATGCCAAAATGGTATTGAAAATTTCGTCAAAAGAGTGAACGTTTGCAAACAGGGACGAGGCGGCCATTTATCAGATATTGTGTTCCACACATAACCTCCATGTTTTTACCTTATATTGAAATAAAAATATTCGTACTTTTCCAATAAATAATACGTT